>CM067322.1:77866326-78053682 GCA_034231615.1 Meghimatium bilineatum
TGTCACTCGAACATCTTGGAGGTCCTTTCTTCTTACAATTATATAATCTATAAAATGACAATGTTTTGATCGAATGTGCATTCATGAGGTCCTTTTTTTTAAATTAGGAGTTGAAATATGGTGTTGATAATGAAGAGGTCATGTTCGCTACATGTTTGTAGAAGACGAGGTCTATTGCTGTTGCACAGTCTCACTCCATTTGTTCCCTTTCCCTATTACACATTTGCAGGAGACATTATTTGTACCCACCCTTGCATTTAAGTCTCCAAGTAGTATGAGCTTCTCAGCTTTTGGATCTGCATTGACAGCTGAATAAAGTTCATCATAGAACGAATCTTCAACTTATTATGGATTTGCCAAAGTTGGTGCATACGCAATGATGATCGTTGCGTATTTCTTACCTAAGATCGGGAACAATTTACCGTCATGAGACGGTCATTTATTGGTGGGACTGCTAGTTTGCTAACGAGTGTTGTTTTGATAGCCAAGCCAACCCCTGATACGCGTCTTTCCTCAATTTTTCTTCCGCTCTAAATGAATGTTCAGCCTGCAGCGTATTCCCAGAGCTGACCGAATCCAGCAAGTTGCATTTCACTAAGAGCTTCTATGTCAATATGGTACTTTGATAACTTTCTCCGAATCAGGGCTGTTCGTCGAATCGATTTATTTGTGTTAGATTCATTGTGACTATGTCATTTCTCATGTCTCAAATATGTATGTGCTTTTAATAAATGTGGTCACTGTTATATGTTGCTAGTGCAGCATAGTGGACAATACAAATCACTGAAATATTCGGGTATACTAACGGGACAAATTATGAATAACATTTAACTAGAAAAAAAAATGTATTCTGTAAATTTTAAAATTGAGCTACATTTATCTGCAATGATCCTAAAACATCCAATGAATTCCTTAATGTGAAAAATCGATATCATATATGAACTAAATTTTTGCAATTTTTTATAGCGATTAAGTTTCTAAAGTATCATGTCCAAAATATATGTGATCTAAGGTAGTTTCAGAGATAGTCTTTGCAAACCATGTTTTTGTATTTGTAAACGTACTATAGCAGTGGCACAAGTGAAATTATAATTCAACCAGTGCAGGTTATTAATTGCTTTTTAAACGAATTCACTGGAATAATCCTTCAGTTTTAAATAATATAGCATTATGTACAGTAACCAACTGTCGTGTTCTCAAAAATTAGCTTTCAGCGGCGATATGCACCTACGAAATTACAATTCTCGTCTCCCAAGATCGATATCAGTAGATTTATACCAAAAAACTAATAAAACAAAAGTAGCAGAGATGTAATTATTATAATCATATATGCGGTCTAATGTTCATTATATTTCTACACATCTTAAATTGTGATAATTTAAAGGAACAGTTTACGAAACGAAGGAAGATACCACACACTTCAACAAATGAATAATTCTACTAGTTTTCATTATTCTATCCTTCATGCTTTAGTTTTGTAGAGCATTTAAGGATGTCAAGTTGTCAAAGTAATTGTCAAATTATCATATTGATAAAGTATTAGTAGAATAATGGAATATCTTTGTGTTTTTTGTTTAAGTAATCTCCAATAAATTTGACATTGAGAGTTCATCAAAACGTCCTTATTTTTTAATTATTATAAATACTTATATATTATAATGTTATAAAAATATAGCATTTAGATAATATATTCAATAAGAGAGTCACATATTTATTTATTATATCTAAATTTAGAAATCATGCATAATTTATTCATAGCCTGCACACTTGATTCTTGATTATTGATTAATTCTTGATTAGAAATTGGCTTCACAGCACGAGGGACATTCCCATTAGTGATCCGCCCTCCGCTCCAGCAGCCATTCCAGTGTATGTAGACTCAGAGTCCCGGTCAGGTGTTGATTGTGTGTTGAAATACTTCAGGACTTTCCAACAAATTTACTTCTCCTTCCGTCAGTTCTAGATACTCCCATTTCTAATATTCTCTGTATATGTACGTTCTCAGCCTCGTTGATATCATATGCATCTTGAAGTGAATTTATTACTGCTTTCATCAAATCTGCTTTGTCTCTACTCAGCAATGTGCCGTCTGTCGCCGCCTTGCCTGCCTCTCTCGTTTCCTCTGACCCCAGCATGACCAGGGCAGTATATCCATGTAATGCTCTGGACATTTGGGTTGTACAATACGTCCCACCATTCTTTTCTTAGCATGAACTTTTTTATCTTGCGTAACATGCTTTGAGAGTCTGTGAGTATAACCGAGTGCGTTGATGTATCAGTTATCAACCAATTAAGAGCTGCTGTAATTCCCTCTATCTCGATCCTCATGCTAGATGTGACAGTGGAATATGCTGAAGCCTTCTCAACCAACTTCACGGCGTTTCTTTAGGCTACAAAACCCTAACCGCTTTTATTTGTGTATCTGTTAACGGAGCCATCTGTGTATATAATTATGTATTGTGGTTTCGAGTGTGGTCGGGCTAGTTCGTACATTATATCATGAGCCCTGATCTCCGTCCATTTTTGACACCCTTTATCTAGTTGTATTTTTACTTTAGTCAGTGATTTCTTCTCATTGTCTACCTCCACTCATTCACTGCCCTTTCTATTTCTTCCAATTCACATACTCTTCGTAGTGTATCTTCAGCCTCTGCCATCCATGATCTGCCACGCCTGATTCGTTTTCCTTTGAATCATCTAGACGTTGGTGTAATGGGTGGTGGCTGTATTCTATAAATTTAAGGAACGACCTAATTTGTGCTACCTGATGTCGCACTCTATTGCTGGGAAGATTAAGCACAAATGTCATAGCAGAGATGGGTGTGTCTCTAGTACACACCAGTACTGCTCTCATTGCCTTATATTGGATCTTTTTCTAATCTATAGACTTTTGTATGTGACAAAGTTAGTAGGCCGAGGCCATAATCTATGACATATAACACCATCACTTGCCGAAGCAGAAAAAGTACCCATTGCTGCGTGTCAAAGGTCGCCATAACCTTGATAACACTGATCCCTCTTTTAGCCTTCTGAATCATATTTGTGACGTGCATGTTGACTGAGAGACTTCTATCAAAGATTATCCCAAGATATTTAAGGTCCGGTTCTCTTTCAATGAATGAGCCCATGCAACTGGCAGCTGGCAGTGTGTCATTTGTCAGATTATTATTTCTGTAGTACCAGACGACATTTGCTTTCGAGGGATTGATCACAGCGTTGTATGTTCTGCACCACATCGACATTTGATCTAGACCATTCTGTACACTGTCAGTAATATCTGTTCTGTTCCTGCCCATGTTGTATAGTAGGATATCATTAGCGTATGTTAGAACTCTACAATTGCTGGAAGTATGCTGTTGTGAAATTCTCAATTTATAGCCTGCATGCACTAGGAACCTGTATTTCATGTTATTTTGTAGTGTGTTATTTGATGTAGAAATAATTGTTACGTGCGAGGATTTAAGTTGTATTTATATTAATTACACGTCAATCACACGGCTTACTTGAAGGAAAAATAAACATACACTATTTGCGTATCATTTCGTACACCGAATTAATTTGTAAATTATATATTAGTCATCATCTATTTTCCAAAATACTAAATGATTTTCAAATGACAAATGTAATTCTAAAATCTAGATAACATTGTAATTATGATATTTTATACGATATTATGAATAGTAATAAAAGTAGCATCGGTTCAAACTCTAGTTCAATATGTTTTAGCTGTATAGTTAATGTGCAGTATAAATAAATATGTTCATATATATGTTCTTCACGATGTCATTTCAAATCATTAATGATCTTATTATAGCTGTGTCCAATGTTAGCTATTGCTATTATATGACTTTCACAGATCAGTATTGCATCTTCTGTGAAGAATGGAAGAATGTTGATGTATAATCTTCTTTTTGTCTGGTATACATGTTCTTTATTTATTTTTCTGCCTGCATACAATCCTGATTTTTTAAGTTTAAAGTACACATGTTCATTGCAATATATTACTTATAAGTTCATGCCAGGTTGAGTCTGTTAGTATATTCACTACAATATTACAATAAAATGACTATTAATAAATAATACATGTCATATTAAACGTCCATTTAAAGAAATATAGAGAAACATGTATTAGAAAATGTACATCGTATGCGCGTATGCGATTATAAATAATGTTACAAAAAAGGGGAGAATACTACCTCCGATAAGTAAACATGGCAAATACGTTATATACCCATAGGCAATTTTACAACTTTCAGGCAGAAACATATATTTATTGTTATCAATGCCAGATATACTTTTGATTATTGTAATTTCTGATAAGATAATTGATAAATTAAATATAAAACAAGTATAATTAATTTTAAACAATTAAGATTAAATAATTTTGAAAAAAACATTTTAAATCTACGAATGCAGTTGTAAAATATATTTTAAGTGCAATAATTGATCTACCTTGAATAGTGTTTTTAATGCTATGTCTCTGCTCACGAGATGACACGGATGTGCAAAGTATTTTTTGTTGGATCCATGGGGGTTTTTGCTTGAAGCTACGGAGCCACGTACTACTCTGGTCAGACGGTTTCCTGCTTCGTTGATTAGATAAGGATGTTGGAGATATCCCAGCGTAATGAAATAAATTATCTTGATTTTTCAATTAGAAGTATATTGAGCTGAGATCGACACCAGGAAGAAGTTGGACAGCTGAGTTGCTATTCCATTACGTTCATGACGCAGTTCAGAACGTGTTACGTGAAGCACGCTATATTATTGTTAAATGTATGAATGGCATCATCTTCAATCAGCTGTTGTCCTGCGATATGTTTACTGGTTTTAATGAACCACAGTATTGCTTCAGATTTATTTTTTCATCAATTATAATGTGTTATTGATCATACAAATATACAGCACTAATAGGGTATCGTGGTGCACTATTATATCCTCGGCTTAGATTAGTACTCTCGTGTCGTTACAGAAACATATTCAACAAACGACATCGTGAAATTTGAGATACATTTATGATTCTGTACATTACAACATGAAGTGCAATTATAATATAATAATATGGAATAACTATATGTGTATTTTCTCATGAGCATTACTTGTGAAACATTTGTATGCCCGTAATGAGATATATAAATTCGACAATTAGATTCACCCGCCTTGATCGTAAGTTATAATACTCACTCTATGTATGTGCCATGTAAATGTATTGAGGGCATATTGTAGAATCATTACGGAATTACAATTTAACAATCACATACTTGTTTTTGCAGAAACACAAAATAAATATTAGAAATGAATAATTGCAATTTATCAAAGACAGAATTAATTTCATGTCTAACAATAGATCCTGCCCCTGATACTTTCATAAGTTATGAATATGTCCATGTGTTATTGTGGATTAACTACGGTTTTCTGTGTCAAGTAATCGGACTTTTTGGAATTTCCACAAACATCATGAACATTATCTGCTTTGTAAAAGAAGGATTCAAAGACCCAGTGAATGTCAGCTTATTCGGTATGTCATGACACATTCTACAAATCAAGTATATTACATCCACCACTATTATTGCAACACCTACTAATACTGTTACTACAACCTTTACACATAAAAATACTAATTTTATTATAATTGATACAAAAATATCACTACTTTTCTTAACATTAACACTACTACCACTAGCACTAGTGTAATTTTTGCTACAACTAATACGTCTACTACTAAAGCTAATTTTTCTACTATTATTGTTACTGATGTTACTAAAACCACTTCTAATACAACTACATCTTCAATTACTACTAGAATTACTGTGTTTACTACTTAAACTGTATCTATATTACTACTTATACTATATCTATATTACTACGTATACTATATAGAGACATATCTTTGGCAGGCGATGATCGTATCCCCACCTGGAAAATCACTATGTATATATGAATATATAAGAAGATACTTCTGGAGCAATGCTAAACTGGAACTGTCAGTAGCTACACTAAGATGAATATATTGATGGGATCGGATCATCTGTGATTATTTCCAGTGTTCCCTTACGACAACATGCACATAACTCTATTGTAGATATGAAAAACCTGCTTTTCACATGACTAAAGTTCAAATTTCACCGTCAATCTGTTTTTATTGGATTCTTTCAAAAATCAATAACAAAGCACTGAACGTAAATATTGATTAGAAAGTTACATCATAAAATGGTGCTTTTAAGGCTACATCTATCTATACATCTATGTTCCTTCAGCGTCGAACACGGTGTATGGATCAGAAACCAAAGCTCTTCAATTTGAGCAAGGTGATGCTAATGTGAGTAATTTGGTAAGTTTTTAAAATTATAATTCACAATTTGCCACATGGAGATTAAAAGTTGTACTTTTGCACGTAGGTCTGGCGGTTTCCGATCTATGCTGTCTCATTACGTTGATTTTGACATGCATATGTTGCACACCTGCATTCAGCGCTTTAGATCTACCGTTTCATCCTCTAGACGTCCAATATCTTACCAGTGCATGGCCCCACGCCACTTTTACCCGAGTGAGCAGTGTAATAACAGCGTTCATTACTATGGAACGATGTCTGTGTATCATTGCTCCATTAAAGGTTTGTACAGAGAAGTACCATAATGTATTTTAATTTTTTTGCTGATGTTTTGTTTGTGCAATTAATATAATTTTAAAATAATGAAGTGTTATTTCTAACAGTAATTCCATGTTTATTGTATGATCAATGAGACTTCATTGGTGGAAATACAATCGAATGCCGTTTATAAACTATGGGGGGGGGGGGGGGGGTGAGACGTGTTTGTAATAACAGAAACACGCTATACATCGTATAAAATGTCATAATCATCAAGTGCCGTCTCCGCAACGACGTTTGGCTGCAACTGATCTTCAAAATCCCGTCTCTTGTTTCGGTGGTGCACTCTGCTAGACTGTAAACTGTCCATCTTGTGATGTTGCTCTCCCACTTGTATCTCTGCTACCTCTTGTTCGATTCCCTTTGACTTTACCATCAAGTAAGGTTTTCAAGAAGGTGCCATATCCTGTAATGTGTCCAAAATATTTTATTTGACTGATCTGTATTTTTCATGTTTTCAGCACCTCCAGTTTTTAGCACCTCCAGTTGTTTAGACCTATTTATTTGTTTTCTTCTCTTTTCATAATGTTCCCCCTGTTCTCATATATACCCACACCACAAATGTATCAATTCTATCTTCTAATTGTTTAGTTAGTGTCCATGTTTCTGAGCCATACACTAATATCTAAAATATGTGACATTGTATAATTATAATTTTTAACTTGTTTGTAATTTATTTAGATATTAATATGTTCCTCATGTCATTGAAGGTACTTTTAGCAATTCCTAATCTCCTTTTAACTTGTTTCACATTTCCCATCATTTGTGACTATGTGTCCAAGATATTAATAATGTTTTGTTTGTTGTAGTTTCTCTCCTTGTATGTTTATGTTTAGTTCTTGTTCTTCTGTTATAAACTGTAGGGAATATCTATAATTTGGGGATTTCAAAAGGTATTTTAAGGGAAAATGTGCTATAAAAGTATAAACTATAGAGTGATTACACTGTAATGTGTATTTTATTATATTCTTATAGCGGACATTGCTACTACATGTATAGTATGCTCCAGTGAAAAAGAGGATTTGTCAGCATATATGGCTCAACAACTGGTTACATCACTAGGCTTACCAGTAATTATCCTACAAAAGCATCCTTCCTTAAATAGAGGGCGACACGAAGTATATGTTAAATGACTAATGTAGAAAATGTATCCGGCAATATGCAATTATACTATTTCTTACAGTTAGGTCGCATATATACGGATTCGCATTATTGATTACGTGTTATGGATAATAAACATTTCCAAATGTTGGATCTGTGTAGGCGAGTTCCTGAGTGTGCCAAGATATGTATTGTTATGTGACGGTCAAGGTGTCAGATTTCAATCCCGCTGCAAGTAATTTTGTATTTGGTCTGTTCAGAGAAAAATTGGAACAGAACAAAATGAAAAGTTGCCGAGAAAATCAATCATCCGCAAAAAATAGTGTGTTGATGATTAAATAATGTATATAATTTGTTATAAAAATCATAATTCTGCAAACGGGACTGGAACCAGTTACGTTAAGCTGTAACCTAATCGCCGCGCATCTTGAACCAACACGTTTTCCATATTTGACCGCACCACATAATTAAAAAAAAACTGATACGATTTTTGAATTCTAACATGTATATTGTCAAGCTGGTATGAATATGGACCGACACTGAGACACCAACAAAACAAAATCCCAGGTGAATGGTTATTAGGCGCAAGATGAACGGACCTGGTTCTAATTCCGTTTGCTATTTTTAATAAAAATAAATAATGGAGGCTTCTATATTATATTATTCTTGTACATTATACTATACCACCATTACTCAAGTTGCACATTATACTATACCACCATTACTCAAGTTGTCTACAAAATTTCACATAAATAGTTTTAGGGCAAGAAATTCGATACTGTCGTTCACGCTATTAAATTTTTCAAATAAAACTACACTATCGATTATGGTCCAAATCACATGAATTGGAAAATAATGTACACCCTTGACAAACTTTTATCACAGCAAATGGTGCGCGGAGAGCTCAATCCTATAAAGTGTTTTAAATCCGTCTTTCGTTTACAGTTATATATTTTGAATTTTACCGGTCATCAATTATATCATATTAACTAACAAATGGGAAACTATCATTCTGGAATGATTCATTGGGTTTTTCCAATGACGTTCATAGGTTCTTGACAAAACATATAATCATAGTGACCAATGGCAATCAGCGAAAGCAGTTTCAAATAATTTTAATGTAGATTGTCTCAGGATTGAGGAGTTATGTTTGGCATGTTAATCGGATACTGCTGTTACTGGAACAAACTAATACATGTTGACTTGAAGGGCGCCAAAAAAGTTCTAATTGAATATTCAACTTCAACTTGAAGTGACCAAACTTTCAAATTTTATAAATACATTTTTTTTGCTCTAAGATATGTGAAAAATGGAGTATTAACATCAACACATCTGTACATACACACAAACACACATATATATATATATATATATATATATATATATATATATATATATATATATATATACACCGATATTTGGGACGGTTCCTCCGAGGTTTATAATGAGTACATGCAAGGGCAATAACACGTAAACATTTGGGAAATACTCATTAGCCGAACCGTAACTTTCAAAAGGACAACTAAGTGTGATTGTGTGTTTAATAATGATTTAAAATAAATTCTTCTTCTGCGTTCGTTTTCAAACTCCTGCATATTAGCAGGATGTAGTTCGGAGAACGGAATGCGTTGTGTCTTGGATTACAGCATTGCTGCGATATATGCGCCTTTCGGATTGACACATTCGAGTTCAGCATAGTTCTGAGCCACTGACCCTATATGGGATGGGACAGCAAACTCCGTCCCATAACCTCCTTATTCGCCTTTTACGACATGCATGGAAGGTAAACAGTGTTGCTATTCTTTGTTCCCCTTTCGGGCCCAGACAGCACACGCGCGTTAAAAGAGATGAGTGCTGTTTAACATATGTCCACATTTAAATCCCTTGGTATAGTGGTAGGTGTTCCCTTTATATTCATTTCAAAGTTAGAAGCCTTCAACTTTCAGTAACATGCAATACTATGATAATAATCATTCTTTGTAGGGTATACTTACTATCTACAGGGTAATTGTGTCATCTAATACTTCTTGGTTGTGCATCCTGATATAGCCTACTTGGACGTTATCTGCTGGTTGAAGGAAGAGTGCCCTTCCAAAGGAGAGATAAACTCACCTACCTTCTTACCTACCATCTTTGCAGGGTCGACATATATAAATATTCTTCATTATAAACGTATATATATATATATATATATACGTACACTGCGCCTCCTCTAAAGTGTGTAAACTGTTACATATGGTGTTTAATCAATAGATAACTATATATTACGGACATTGACATTGGCCGCCCCTCCAATGGTTCTGTTTTTAAGCCTGTCAGGTCGTAAAGCACAGATGCCTTGCATATGTTGGGTGTGATGGTGTAGGTTTTGGAGATACCTCCTGTCTCTCTTAAGGCAGTTCTCATTCCATCTACAGAATCCACATCCTCGAACACGAGCCTAAAAGAGTTAGCCAGGAATACAGGAAGAGCCGCTGTATGTCTTCTTCCAAGGTGCACCACGAGAAGGTGCGTTTAGGATGTTGGTTATCTGCTAACCCTGGGTCTGCACGAGACCCTTTGCACCCCTTCACTATACATATCGACGTTTTCTTCTTTATTGCTTGAGTTGTTTAACATCAGAAAAAATTGGTATGCATGCCATATGCGAAATTAAAAGGAACTATTTAGACTTTTATGTTATGTTATGTTATGTTCCTCCAGGGCCATATGCGGCGCATAGGGCAGAAACCATAGCCTTCTATTTCTGTCTTTGTGTTGCCAGATCTTTCAATTGTTGCGTGTTGTTTAGGTTCATTGACATGCCTTCTCTATTAATTAATGGTTCTTCGTAGAGTTTCTCTAGGTCTCCCTCTTCTTCTTAATCCAGGTGACACCCAATATAGTGACTGCTTGGGAATTCTTAGGCTGTTCATTCTGAGAACATGGCAGATGTAAGTCCAACGCCTTTGTCTAATGAAGGAAGATATATAGGTTTGTTTGCTTTCCTCTCTTTTAGTAGTGTTAGATTTAAAGTCACTCCACTTAACGTTTTGAATGGTACGTAGGCATTTGTTTTCAAATGAGTCAAGTCTCTTATCTGTGGCTTTTGTGGCTTACCAACTTTCGCACCCATATGATAGAATAGGGATGATGTTGGAGTTAAACAACATGAGTTTTGTGGTGTTTCTTAGTGTGTTTGACGTCCATATGTTGCGTAGTTTATTGAAAGCAACCGCTGCAAGGGCAATACGGTGTAAAATTTATTTTGATGAGTCTCCATCCAATGCTAGATTGGTGCCTAAAAATGTAAAATTGTTGACTTTTAATACTGGAACATTTTTAATTTCTATGTTGTCGTTGGATCTCGTAAAATCTAGTATATGAGTTTTTGATGTGTTGATTTTCAACCCTATCTGATTTGAGTAGTGTTGGAGATTATAGAATCAAAATAACTGAGAATATTATGAATTGAGATCACACAAAAAAACAACCTTAGATAAGTCTACATTGATAGCTCATCTGGATACAATGTGAAACAAACCAAATAATAGTTTAATTACTAATATATAAACATTGTATTGTTAGTAACTCCTAAACTACTTGTTAGATGGCATACATTTTTGGTATACATCTCTCGAATCTCAATAGCGACATAGAATATTATGTTTGCTGTTAGAAAATTATTCCAGTTCTTAAAATATATCTGCTATAAGTTATAGATTAAATGATATAACAGTTTGTATAGTAACCAACTGTCGCGTTTTTTTAATAAAAATACCTTTTAGCTGTGAAATGCGCCTACGTAATTACAATTCTTGAATCCAAAGTGCCCCAAATCGACCAATTAGTTACAGAAACATAGTAATCTTCTTACCGAGAAATGTGTCGATTAAATCACTATTAAATTTGAGATTTTAAATCTCTCGAGTAGTAATAGATTTCTAGTGAGCCCTTTTCGAGTTGTAAATATCCTTGGACAGTTCTGACATGGAATGACCACTGTGGGCGGATTTGGTCCATCGTTACTTTCTAGCTAGTCTCCGTTGTTTGGTTACAGCATTTCTCCTTTTTCACAATATAATGCGCATTTTTTGACTGTCGAGCGCCATGTAGATATATTTTGTGAACGTTCTTCCCATGTGTCTTGGTCTATTTCATACACTTTCAGTTAGGCCCTTAACGAGTTCTTGTAACGCCTCATTTAGCCGCCTCAAGATTATTTACCCTTCGCCAACTCACCATAGAGAAGTAACTTTGTCAGGCTATGGTTTGTCATACATACCAAATTACCTGACCAACGAATATGTCTCTGCATCAGGATAGTGGTAATGCTGGGGATTCCAGTTCTGCCAAATACAGAGGTATCTGAAATCGTATCTTGTTATCTGATGTTCATAACTTTTCTGAGACACGATGTGTGAAAATGATGGATTCATGTTTCACTAGCGTATAGCAGCACTGTAAGTACCACTGTTCTGTACACTTTTAGCTTTATCTATAGGTTTTACCGTCACACATTTGCGTACAATCTACCGAAAGTGTTGCTTGCTTTGGCAATCCGTGTATACAATTCATCATTAACGTTGTCATCTTGTGATAACGTACCACCACGGTATGTGAATCTATTCACAACTTTCAGTGTTGCGTCATATACCTTTATGCAGTGCTCAAGATAGTTTGTTACAGGTGCTGGT
Organism: Meghimatium bilineatum; assembly: GCA_034231615.1. Taxonomy (NCBI): domain Eukaryota; kingdom Metazoa; phylum Mollusca; class Gastropoda; order Stylommatophora; family Philomycidae; genus Meghimatium; species Meghimatium bilineatum. Next base: position 77,878,753 of record CM067322.1, read on the forward strand.
TTTAACATGACTTCTGTTTTCTCTGTGTTAATAGTGAGTCCATATTTGGCAATGGCATTGGATAATCTGTCTATACTAATTTATAGATTAGTCTCAGTGTTGGCATTTACGTGATCAGAAAATACGTGCTCCCTGATTGTGTGTTTTTGACTTTGTTTTTCGGTCAGAGTCTTCGAAGGCTGAACAATTTTCCTTCTATGCGATATATGATGTTTACTCTCAAGTCTAGATCTCTGAACGAATCATCCAACATAGCAGAGACAATGATGCTAAACAGGGTAGATGCTAATACACATCCCTGTTTTACTACATTTGAGACATGATACGTTTCAGATAACTCTCCACCATCCTTAACTCTAGCTTTCAATCCATTGTGCAATTGCCGCAACATTGTGCTAAATTTCTATGGACATCCATATTTTGCCAGATTTTACCAAAACTACTCTCTGCTCACTGTGTCAATTGATTTTTTTAGACCTATGAATGATGTGTACAGAATGATGTATTCGAATTCTTAATTTTGGCACAATACGACGATGGTCAGTCCAGCAGTCTGCACCGCACATGGATTGTGTCACTCGTACATCTTGGACGTCCTTTCTTCTTACAATTATATAATCTATAATATGACAGTGTTTTGATCGAGTGTACATTCATGATCTCCTTTTTTTTAATCGGGAGTTGAAATATGGTGTTTATAATGAAGAGGTGGGGTGCAAAGGGAACGCATTGCTCTCGGCGTACCCAGGGTTAGCAGATAACCAATATCCCAAATATACCTCCTCGCGGTTCGCCCTGGAAACAGAAATACAGCAGTCTCTGGCCAAATCATTTGGGGATCGTGTCCGAGAATGTGGAGGTAGCAGATGGAAAGAGATTCGAATGCATAAACGACAGACAATATCTCCGACACCACCAGCAACACTGTCGACATACAGTGAAGCTAGTTAGTCCAGTCATAACATTGGATGGGTGGCCAATGAAAAAAGCATGAAAAGGTGGATGCATGGCGAAAGAAAGATATATTTCATACTGAGTACAAAGGAAAAACATGAAATGGCAGAACAGCGCTAGAGGGCAGCGCAAACTGCAAATAGATAGTGGAAACGATTACGGAAATGGAAATACAAGCTTTGTTTGCTCGTGACAAGGTTCTAGTTACTTGATTTCCTTATAGGCAGAAACCCATACCCAATAATGGGCGTCTAGCAAAGAAATATACCTAGTCTAACTCTAATGTCGAGTCTTCCTATACCGGAAATACACTTGCAGAGAGAAAGGGTTCGTTAACCGATGGGCTCAGACACAAAAGAGAAGACGAATTTAGCCCTGGCCCAACTCTATCGTCAGATTTTCCTATATCGGAAATACACTTGCAGAGAGAAAGGGTTTCGTACCTGATGGGTTAAGGCGCTATTGGGACAAGGTCGTTGAGCTCGAGAACGCCTTGCTATCAAACGCGTTGTGTGAGACTCAAACTTGGGCGACGGGTTCACGATGTCGGTGAATGACACCTCGGCTAAGAGGGCGTAAGAGCCGGGGTCCAACTCCTCTTTTGAGTTATTCCTCTTAAGGAACTAGGCTTACAGATGAGAAACGTTTCAGTACCCGATGGGCACATTCACAGTACGTCCAGTTACACGAGGCAAGTTCATAGACAGTGGAACACCTCGTAGAGACATACGTGAGCAAAAATCGTCTGGGCGAAGAGTCACCACAGACATGCGTGTCTGGCGACAGAAAGGGAGTATGTCACAGGCTAGGGTAGCCGACCCGAATTGTCAAAGTATGCCGAAATCGGATGTTCTAGGCCTACAAGGTGAATAACGGTGGCACAACGTACTCACGCTCCCATCGGAAATCACACGGATTACAATGGAGCGAACGAAAGAAAAAAAATAATGAAGAGGTCATGTTCGCTGCATGTTTATAGAAGACGAATTCCATTGTTGTTGCACTGACCCACTCCATTATTTCCCTATTACACCATTATAGGAGACATTATCTGTACCCACATTTGCATTGAAGTCTCCAAGTAGTAGTATCATATAATCTTTTGGAACTGCAGTGACAGCTGCATAAAACACATCATAGAACTCATATTTAATTTATTATGAATTTGTTAACGTTGGTGCATACGCACTGATGATTGTTGCGTATTTCCAACCAGAGAACAAGGGGATATTTACCGTCATGAGACGATCATTTATTGTATTTGGTGGGACTGATAGTTTGCCAACTAGTGTTATTTTCATAACAAATCCTACTCCTGATTTCCTATGCGTCTTTCTTCGATTTCTCTTGCACTCCAAAAGAATGTACAACCTGCAACTCTTTCGCAGAGCTGAGGGTCGCAGAGACTCCAGGAAGTCGCGTTTCACCAAGAGCTGCAATGTCAATATGGTACTTTTATAACTTTCGCCCAATCAGGCATGTTCGTCGAATCGATTTATTGTGTTAGATTCATTATGACTATTCCATTTCTCATGTCGCAAATATGTATTTGATTTTAATAAAATTAGTCACTGCGATATGTTGCTAGTGCAGTGGACAATGCAAATCACTGAAATATTCGGGTATACAAACGGGATAAATTATAAATAAAATGTAACTATACACAAACATGCATTCTGTAAATTCTAACATTGAGCTACATTTATCTGCAATGATCCTAAAACACCGAATGAATTCCTTAATGTGAAAAATCGATAGCATATATGAAATAAATCTTTGCAATTTGTTATAGCGATTAAGATTCTAAAGTATAATGTCAAAATGTTTGTGATCTGTTGTAGTTTCGGAGATAGTCGTAAAAGTGGAATTTCAATCCAACGAGGCAATGTATTGATTGTTTTTAAACGAATTCACTGGAATAATTCTTCAGTTTTAAATAATGTAACATTATGTAACCAACGGTCGTGTTCTCAAAAATTAGCTTTCAGCGGCGAAATGCACCTACGAAATTACAATTATCGTCTCCCACGATCGGTATCAGTAGATTAATTCCAAAAAAACGTATAAAACAAAAGTAGCAGAGATGTAATTAGTATATCCATATATGTGGTCTAATGTTCATTATATTTCTACACATCTTCAATTGTGATAATTTAAAGGAACAGTTTAAGACACGAAGAAAGAAACCACAAACTTCAACAACTGAACAATTGTACTAGTTTTCATTATTCTATTATTCTTGATTTAGTTTTGTAGATCATTCAAGTTCTCAGAGTAATTGTCAAATCATCATAATGAAAAAAAAATATGATTAGAATAGTGAAATATATTTGTGTTTTTTGTTTAAGTAATTTCAAAAAAATTTGACATAACGAGTACATCAAAACGTTCTTATTTTGTAATTATTATAACTACTCAAATATAATACTGTTTTAAAGATATAGAATTTAGATAATATATTCAATAAGAGAGCCAAATACTTATATAAGATCCAATTCTAGGAATCATGCATCATTTATTCAAAGCATGAATAAATGCATATTTAGAAATAGTGTCAAGAAAACTAAAGCATATCCAGGAGCTGATATCAACTGTGACCATAATCTGGTGATGCGCAAAATACATGTTAAACTAAAAAAAAAATATAGTGTAGAAGAAAACAAGTTTCACAGATAGACATATCAACACTAAAACAACCAGATTACACCAAAAATACATTGTAGACGTAATGAACAGATATGAACATATAATGACATAATGCATTAAACAATACAAAAGGGAGAATACAGAAAGGAAAATAGACAATGAATGGAACAGAATATTGACAATTTGCCAATAAGAATTTACTTGTATAAGCAATTATTTGAAGCAAAATTGTCTATATATGTTATCCGTATTTACAAGAAGACCTATTGACCGTTGTAGAACTAATATGGATGTTATATGTTACATGTGTGTTGTTACTAAGGATATTTCAATACATGTGCAACATTTTCGTTGTTGCTGTAATGCTCCTTGCCTCGATTGGTCAGTTCTCAATGACTTGAGTTCACAGTTTCAATGTCCTGACAAAATCTCATTTTGGAGATGCGGTTAGTCAAGTACGGAAAAACCCGTGTACGATAGTTGCTAGACGATTTGGTGCCGTTGAACGGACTGGTTATATTCCCGTTAGTCCAAAAAAGGAAAAGCGAAAAACAAACAAAAATGGATAACACATTAATTATTATGGAAAATGTCAGAACGAAGGGAAGATACAAAATAGCCCAAAATATTCACTTATAGACACAAAGATAAGTAGCATGTGCAGAACAAGGAAAGAACAGTGGATAGAAACAAAATGAGAATAGGTAGAAAAAAAGTCACTACAATGAATACAAAATAAATGCATAAGGAGATAAGGAAGATCACATAAGAAAAATTCTACAAATGTGAGTGCCTGCATTAACAATAAAAGTGCCAAAAATATATTTGATAAAACATAAATACTTACAAGACTATCAGATTGTGTCCATCAATCAATCGAGTGCCACCGTGAGTGGTGTAGGCGATCATACCTCTCCACAACTATGTCTCTTATGTTGTTGGTAAGTACAGTTGCTGACTTCGTTGTGTGCAGTAGTGAAAACATATACATAAATTCCACTCTCTGTCTTCCTGTCTCTTCTTCATTTTAAATGTCCGATGGTTACTAAATGTTCAAGCTCTACTTTCCTCATCACACGCCCTTAAAATCAGGATACTTTGCTTTTAATTTTCGCTATAATGTGTCGTTTTACTCCAGCACCACGGGGAATTTCAATATTAGTTTCCTTTGCTGTCGATAAAATGATTCACATTCTTCTTAAAACAAATCTTAGTTGTTTTCAGCTTTATCTTAGGCACTTTTATTTACTGTCCATGCATAATCCATAAAGAAGGTTTGACTCAATATAACTTCCTAGCACTCGGATGTGTGAATGCATTGATATTACAAGTTGATGATTCAGAACTGTTTGATGACAAACCGAACAAAAATCATATAATGCACACAATTATGGACCAGCAATACTGTAAACAAATGTAGGAAACTAAATACAATCATTAATATTTGAAAAGGCAGCAGGATCATACACAATAACAGCAGACAAAATAAAATGTATAGATGAATTTGGTTTGACAACTATCACATAACTTTTCAATGATATATATGCACGAGACCGCATACTGAAGACACGCAAACATCAATATTCATACCACTATCTAAGAAGACAAGGCTGTGGATTGACAGAATACAGAACAATAAGTTTTATGAGCCACATAAACAAAATACTACTCGATATAATACAAGGAATTTAAGAAAGACATTCAGATCCGTGAAGAACAATTTGATTTCAGGAAAACGAAAGCAACCAGAGAAGATATACTTAGTATCCGACTATTTGTAGATAAATATTTAGAAGTCCAAACAATATATATATATGCTTTATATATTACAGCACTGGATTTGACAGAGTTCACCATGAAAAATGAATTGTGTGTCTTCAAGAAACAGGCATAGAAGGAAAATACATCTAACTAGAAAAATATATTTGGAGTAAACTATATCAGAAAGGTGTGAAAACAGCGACTTACCATAAATAGAAATAAACAGACGGTTGAGTCAATGATGTATTTCAGCACCAAGCCTATGTACACAGCTTTAAACATATAAATGGAATGTCATGACTCAAGACAAGTTTGAAAGTAATAAACACTCTGAAATGTGCACGTGACACTGTCCTTTTAGCAGAAAGTGAACATAACTACAGAGGCTAATATATCAATTCGATAAATCAAGTAAAAAACATGCACTGCATATAAAAATGTAAAATAAATATATGGTAATCGACAAAGTCACAGAAGCTAAACATAAAAATGCATGGAGAAAAACTACACAACACGTAGATCATCCTCAATATCTCGACGCATAATCACAAATGATGACACATGCAAAACAGAAGTTAAAAGGAAAATGTGAATGGATAATAGTACTTTCAATAACAGGAGGAAAATATTGACATCTTAGGAGGAATTATTAACGATACTTTGAAAAGCCACCACATATTTCTTAGATCATCCAATTCTTAGCTTCCCAGCGAAAAAGTACTTCTGGATGTTTATAATAAAGCATTCAGACGATTGTTTCCCTAGGAAATTAAGAGGACGAAAATCTCAGCAGAACGGTGGGATCCCAGCATCGTATCCTTAATGATACCTCCTCAGCAAACATCTTAGCAAATTGCAAACAAGCTAAGAAAAAAATTTTAACATGCAATATCTATTCTATATTTATGTAGGTCTATGTCTCATAAACATGGAAATACACAAACAACTAGAAAACATAATTGTTGTCGATATATAATTGGATATGGATAACATCATGGACAGAAAAGAAAACAAATTACGAGGTTCTAACAACACAACGTATGAAGAAAGAATTATTAAAGGAAATAAAGATCACACAAATGATGACGTACCTCCTTCGCAAGCGAAGATGAGGATGGCATAAAAACAATAAATGCCATGGAAAAAAAGTAATAACTGGTAATGGTCTAATTTGATTTGTGAGTTCGTAGATGTCCGATGACTCCGATTCGTGCACGGAAAGTTTTATTGCAGTGCATGCAGTAGTGCTGAATGATCGGGAAAGGAGAATTTTCGGTTATCTCCTTCCGCTACTTGCGCTTGTGGATTGCCTGCAGTGTTCTTTTTTTTTTAAATTCCGTGATGCCAGCAGTGATCTGGGTGTGCCAGACTGAGCGATCAAGTGATGTAGTCTCCGAGGAGCTAGGATCGATGAGGCAGTGCTTGAGAGAGCCTTCTTTGTGATTCTTCAAGCGCTTTTTCTGCGCACAGCTTCCCATAGAATAATGTCTTTCGAAGGCGTTTATTTCGCATACGGACGATGTTGCCATTCCACCGGAATGGACAGTAAAACAAGACGCAGCATAAAGCAGTATAGGTAGAATCACTGGGCGGTACACGTCCAACTTATTTATGAGACTGAAATCACGCCTGATCCAGACGTTAGCATTAAGGCTCCCGAATGCTACACAGGTACGAGCAATACGCAGTGCAACATCACACACGTACAATATTTTGGATATAGTAAAGAGATGACACCTTACTGAAGGCCTCACTTGAGTATAAAGTAGAAGGAATGCAAGTAATAGGTAGGCAGAAAAAGTGGGAAAGTAACACCACAAGATAGACATGTTACAGTTTAGCAGAGTGCCCCACCACGACAAGAGATATGGGATATTGGAGGTATGTTGTATCCCACTATTTTTTTTGGAGGCGACAATGATGATTATGAGTCTAGGTATGTATGTGTTTTTGAGCGTAGAGCAGTGGGTTTTTCCATAGGTATATTTTAATTGCTAGCGATTGTACGTTTTACAGTATATATGATTGAGTAATGTGTTGTGTTATATCTTACATTATATCTTAACATGCGACAACTTGTTGAATATCTTACATTTGACAATCCTGCTGCTGTTTTATTTATGTACTAAAGTTTATGTTCCAGCTATTTAAAAATAAAAATATGATGGCGCACACACTCATACATTACTACTATTTGCATAACAATAAATATGTGAATAATGTGATAAGTAGAATATAAACTAGCAAGAATCGGTTTATTTATAAATGCTGGCGTATATTGATCGTTTATTCTTTTAAATCGTTTATTGAAGACTACATTTTTGCACTGGCTTCTCAGAAGGATGAACCAAAATTCAAAGCTATTTTTCTTCTTTTTCTTCAGTGTTCATTCTCAAAATCCCGCTGGATCTCTCGTGTAGAATGACAATTGTCTTACTAGATTTCCAACAGGATGTAGTCTAGAGAATAGAAATGAGTAGTGTCGCCGTTTTATTGGCGTCATTGGCTCGACACACCCGTCTCCGGCAAGAATTTCCAGTTCAATGAAAAATATTTTGTAATTGAAATCATCTGCGAATAAGAAGATAATACTTGCATGAAAATAATAACGTTATCTCCCATGGTTCTGTGGGGAGGGGGAGAACTGGGAGCAAAGAATGGCGTCACTGTTACTTGCTTGAAATGACCAAACAGGCGACTATGGAAGTGTCGGTGTGATGTTGATTTTCCACAGACGGTCAAAGAAATTCAGAAGAGATTAGAGAAAAGGTAATGTCATTTTAGGCTATTCCTAATTATTCTTGTAACTATTTGGCATGCAATAATCTCAATGAAGGGTTATAAATGGTTGGAGATCTCCGGGGCTAAGTGCTTAATATGTTCACTTGGTGGTGTTCACTAGGACGCGAGTTCTAACCTCTCTCTCAAAGTCTTATTTAAATATACACATTTGCAGATATCACTGAAGATGATTGTTTGAATCTACGGACTTACTTCACTAAAAGTGATATTCTCAACAGCTGTGTGCCGCCATGTTGAGAGGAAAGAGTACATTATGGGTAAACCCGACTACAGTGAAGAAAGTCCGCTACGTCATTTCAATCACCGCACACAACAAGCATGGTTATTCTAGTAGCATTTTTCTTGCAGAATAAGAACACTGACACTGAATGTGTGTACTGTATACTCTGGTCGATGAGGGTAAACACAGAACTATGTTATCAACAAAGAGAAATACTAGTAGATACAATTATTGGTAATCAAATATTTTGTACAATGTGAAAACTGAAGATACCAATGTTAATTTATATAGACAATTTAGCCAATTAAACAATTCTATTTAAAAGAAAATTCAAAATTTGTAACATTTTAACATGATAATGTTGGTTTTAAAATTACTGTCATAGAATGTCACAATGATAAATATATGATTTGTGTGGCATTGGTGCGTCTTCAGTATAGAAATACGACAAATGAATGACATGTTGGTATTTCTCGTATGTGTGGTTAGAGTTAAAAGTCAGATATTACTTGTCATAGTATGGTAATTATGAAAGCTATAATCGCCTTGTCAGTGTTGCAACATCTCTCGTTAAGTGATATGTTTTCCCTCTCATATTTAGAAATTACTGAATTTTATTTGTGAATGTAATTTTAAGATACGTGCATCATACTAGCACATGTCATGACTTCTAATTTTCAAACTAAATACACAGCATTCGAAGCGTATTAGTTATTTTCTATATATATGACTTGTATGTGTCTGTAACCACAGGTCTGAAACACACACAACTATTGCACAGATTTGTATTATGGAAGTGCTGCATGTTAATACATGCTTTGGAAACTAGAGAAGTTTAAAAGAAAATAATAATATATAAGTATTTCTTTTTTTTTTAATTATTGATTTAGTTTCAGGACTGTCATCAAGCTACGTGTGTTAGTTCATAATGTATAAAGTGTGTGGATGTACAAAAAATCGTATAGAAAGGGACTTGTTATGAACGAAGTATAGCCTAATACTCATATTGTTAACATAATGACATCGTCCGGAGATGAGTCTGGTATCAGTTACCATTCACTTAGAATATATACATGGATAGTGCTTAGTGGTGTTTGCCAGATCATCAATATATTTGGCATCATCACAAACATTACCAACATTATTTGCTTCACGAAGCAAGGTTTCAAGGATTCAGTCAACATTAGCCTCTTTGGTAATATTTAAATAAATAATTGAGGTGTACTAGTATTTTGGTTTTTTCGTGAGTTGCTTATCCAGCGATCTATATGTTCATTTCATATAACATATTGTCTACAATGACATTATTGTATCAGGAAGTCGCGGTGTATTTACATTATATATGTTATACTATTTATATTCATTAGAATATGAAAGCACCACCCAAATATTACATGTCCTTTATACAATTACTTGCTGCACTGTCCCAGAACGGGAGCAAAGAATAACGACAATATTACTTTCCGTGCATGGCGACATAGGAAATAAAGGAAGTTTGAGGGTGCGGATAGATGTCCCATTCTACTAAAGCTAATGGTGACGAAGAAGACATGTTGTAGTTGGAAGTGTCATGGCGAAAAGTGCATATATCACAGCTATGCATTTGAATATGACACAATTCATCCCGTTCTCTGGACCAGGCATGTCATACGTGCGGGCTGCATGCGGCCCTTTGCAAGTACATGTGCGGCCCGCACAAAGAATACTGCAATTGTCTCATTTAATGGTGAAAATTGTAGTTTTAATACTTTAAACTGGGTGTAGAAAACATAAATCTGGCACGGTGCCACGTACAAAAAAACAATACGGATGTTTTAAGCTAGTAAGGGTTTTCTATCTGTGACAATTGACCGGTAATAGCAGACAGGTTGTTATTGACATGTTAACATATTAAAACAATAATAAATTGTATATTGTGAATCGTGCCGGTAGTTATATTATTTGTTTCCATGAAGTACTGCATAAACTGACTCTGTTTAAAATGGCTACATCACTTTCAGCTAAGAAGAAAGGAAACTTGATGAAGAAAGGCGAGTATTTCAAGAAAAATGGGAACTACAGTATTTATGTGCACTGGTAAATAGAAAGATACATTGTTTAGTATGCAATAGCAGCATTGCCACGTCAAAAGAGTACAACTTAAAAAGATATTATAAAACCAACCATCGATCCTGCGATAAATATGAGGGCTTAATCCGTGTTTCAAAACTCAAGGAAATGAAGGCTAACTTGATACAGCAACAGACATGTTTTACAAAAATAGATCAATCCAATGTCGCTTCCGTTAATGCAAGCTATGAAATCAGCCGAATGGTCGCCATGAGTAGGCAATCTTACAGTGAAGGAGATTTCATAAAGCATTGCCTTGTAAAAGCTGCTGACATTGTGTGCCCACAGAAAGCACAGTTATTTAAGGATATTTCGTTAACCAGGAAAACTGTTGCTGGACGGATTGGCGAAATAGCAGATGATTTGAAACAACAGTCTGCATCATCCAAATTTGACCATTTTTCTATTGCTATTGATGAGACCGTTGACATCACTGGAATAGCACATCTTGCAGTTTTTATTAGGGCCTGTGACAGTAAATTTAATATTTATGAAGAACTGATTGAACTAAGCCCAATGCATGAGACTACAGCAAGCGAAGACATCTTTGAAAAAGTCGAGCGGATTCTGCATGACTATGATTTTGATGTGAGTAAACGTGTATGTTTATCTACTGACGGTGCTGCGAATATGGTTGGCTGACATAATTGTGTTGCTGCCAAGTTGCGAACAAAAATTGAGAACTCGTATCCAAATTCATTATTTGCACATTTTCACTGCATTATTCATCAGCAAAATTTGTGGTCAAAGAATTTAAAATTGAATCCCATGCATAGCGTGGTCACAAAAAAAGTGAGCTTTATCAAATGCAATGCTCCCAACCATCGTCAATTCAGTCAGATGTTAGAAGACATAGATAGTCAGTCATCGATGTTCCATTCTACACAGCAGTCCGTTGGTTGTCGTGTCACAAAGTGCTGAAAATATTTTATTTGCTGAGACCAGAAATTACTTTATTTTTGGAGATGAAAGGTAAAAACAGTTATGAAATAAAGGATGAAAGTTGGGTCCAGGAGCTAGCGTTTGCTGTGGACATTACTGCACATTTAAGTGATTTTAATTGGAAATTACAAGGCAAAAACAAACTCATCACTTAGTTGTACGACAATATCAAGTGTTTCATTACAAAACTAAGCTTATGGAAGACACAGTTGTCACGTTAATATTTGATTCATTTTCCTAACTGCAAAGAACTCAAAAACCAGGGCAATGCTGAATCTGTACTTACCTTTGCTAAATATGAGAGTCACCTAGATTTATTGTCAAAAGAGTTCCAGGAAAGATTTAGTGATTTCTCATCTTTTGAATACAATTTTCCATTATTCTCGGCACAATTCAACTGTGATGTTGACAAAGCACAGGAAAAACTTGCAGATGGAGCTATAAGAAATGCAGTCTGATTCTACACTCAAAGAAAAGTATCTAGAAGTCGGGATACCTGGCTTCTATTCATACCTTCCTGAAAAGTTTACAAACTTCAGAAAGTTTTCAACTAGGATTGTGTCAATGTTCAGTTCCACCTATGTTTGTGAACAGTTATTTTCCTTCATGAAATTAACAAAATCTTCTCAGAGAACAAAGCTGGCCGATGAATACTTGTCCTCCCTGATGATGGTCGGAGCTGCAAATACATTTCAGCCAGATATACGAAAAATTGTCATGAAAAAGAGGCATCAAACCTCAGGACAAAACACTGATTAAAGAGTACAAATGATTGAATGTTCTTAAATAAATGTTGCATTATTATTGTTATATTTGGCGTTGTGGGGCGTTAGCTTAATAAAACCGTTGTAGTAGGCGTGCAAATTAATTAAATATAATTCAATAAGATGACAGTGTTTCTCAGATTGGTTGGTGTGGCCCGCCGGTATACTCAAAGTATCTTACCGGCCCATGGTGCTTTTTTTATTTTGACACGTTGCTTTGGACCACATATGCTAATCTGCAGGAGTTTTAGAACAAACGAAGAATACAAACGTTGTGTATGAAATAGTGTATATGGGAGACTTACAATAGATATTTTTTAAAGAATGGTACATGTAGCTTTAGTTATATCAGTCAGCCTAGTATAATTTTTCTACTTCTGATTTATTCAACACAAAAGAACGGACAGTTAGAATTCCTCACCAAAGCAGCTTTCCCTGCATGACTATTTGTGTTTGTTTTTTTCGCAGGGACTTAAATTTCCGTAATACCCTGGAGTACTTTCATCTTGCCCTGCTGTTTCTCCCCTAACATTTCCCCCTTCCTCCGTACAGGTCCTACGAGTGCGTATGTTTTCTAAGCCTCTTTAATCCAGTTTCAGAAGCCGTTGTTTTACATCAACCACTCGTTTACCTGTGTTTTTCACAACGTAAATTACACCATTACTTGCAAATAACATAACTTTACATGTGTGTTCGTCCATCACAAGTGATGATGCCCACTTGTTAGATCCACTTTTGAAAATTCAGTTAGAATGATGTCTATGTCTAATAGTTCGTAGATGGCTAATACACACTACTACGAGCTGTAAATGACTTTGGAAAGTTCGGCCATGAAATGACCACTGTAGACGGATTTTGGTCTATATGTAACTTTCTAGCTACCCTCCGCTGTTGAGCTGCTCCAATTTTCCTCTTTTCAGAAGATGATACGATCTTTTTCTCTGTAGAGTGCCATGTGGATCTATTGTGTGCGTGCAAGTGTTTCCATGTGTCTTGCTCTGTTTCAAAGTCTTTCAGTGAGTTCTTTAGCGAATCATTGTGGCGCTTCTTTTGGCCACCTTCGCATACGATGATTCCCTTTTCCAGCTCGCCATAGGGAAGTATCTTTGGCCAGCGATGGTCTGGCATGCGTACCAGATGACCTGTCCAACGAATCTTTGTCTGCATCAGGATAGTGTCAATACTGGGAATACCTGATCTGTCAACAGCAGTGGTATCTGGAAACATGACTTGTCATCTCTTGAACTTGACATACATAGATGAAACTGGTAGAGTTATAGCTTCCATCTTCGAGAAACATGTGTGTGTCATCTTCAGCCATGACTCTACTCCGGTAGCTCTTCACTTGAATAGCACATTCTCACAGAAGGTGCACAGGACATTTATATCACAGGCTTTATCGCCAACATATCGCCAACTTTACTCCTTAGAGAACAGAAGGATTCCCAATATAGGTATTCTTAGGCCATATCGTACCATGGAGATACTATAACTCCTATTAACCGCATATCTGCTTTTGACCATTGTTGCTCGTCTTTTATGTGCTCACCCATATTCTCTTACTACCTTTCTACTATCTTCGTCATCATTCTGTCTACCTCTTTGTCCTCGTGATAAATACAGATGTGCCCTGTTGCACCTCTTCGGGATGTGCTGACATTAAATAATTTGGTTTGGCGTGATTTGCCAATTGAGGTTGGTGCGACGGTGGGTGGTATCCCTTTTAAATTGGTATATCATCCACACATTAAGTTGGCCCTGATCGGAAATGGGGGTGGGGGAGAGTGGTTGTTACGCCTCGAATTGTTTCATCTCTATCCGATGTCAACATCGTTCTATATTTTCTTTCCATCGGTTTATCCACCAGCACCTCCATTATCTAATCTTACGAAATCATGTTCTACTTCCTCTACTTTATATGACCTGACCATGTAATGACTTGCATCGATTCTCATCCATGCTACGTACAGTGATCCGGTGGCGCCCTTTCCAGGTGCACTGTTAGCTTAAGTCATACTGTTGTCCTGGGCATATTGATTGTACTGATTTTGCTCGGTGGTTTGGCAACAACGACAACGACCTATGACATAGAGTTTGTATGGCGGATTGTGACTTACGCTATTGACATTGGTGAGTATGCTATGATTGCAGCACACACAAGCGGTCTACAAAACGCGGTTGACAGAATAGACTCAGGGGCAATTGTCCCAATTGTGTCTTCTAAAGAAGCTAACGTGCAATACGAGCACTGCCTACGAACGGGTTGCGACGTATGGTTGGTCTCACATAGACCTGGAACACGGTTCATCTGACATGTTCTTCCAATTCCACACAACACATGGCTTGCGCTAAGCGATATTGTGTTATTGGATATTATGTCCATTGATCGTTGTTCTTTACAGTTCAGTCACTGCACAGTGCAACAATAACAACCAACGGTGTGCGGCTTGCTCATCTCAGTTACAGAATCTTCGGTTTTTACGACAAGCCACATTTCTCGGTACATGGCCTAACAAGGTACCTAGTGATGTGTCTGTGCTCATCTTCAGTAATGCCTCAGTGGAATTTCTGCCACCTTAACCTATACACACTACCACATATGTATTCCATGACATTGACTAGTTTTCTACGAGTGTCCGACACTAACCACTGTGCCATACAGTAGACTTCACATGTAGTGGTTACAGTTTCGTGTCTGCTTCCCTTCATCATGACCATAGATTCTGCCCCCGCTTCTACTTTAGCCACAGGTCTCCCTCCTTCGTACTGTCTTCTCGTGTTCTCGCCTCCATCAGTCATTAATTTCCTTTTTAGTACAGCTTATCTCCCAGCCATTTATCTATACAGTTATATCTTATTTGAAGCACATGTATGGAACGATCCCACCTCGTTTAGTAGCGACTTCTCTGATCCCTTCTCTTTCCTCCATCTCCTGTGGGATACCGCTGTTCTGTTTTGTGGGTCGACACCGGCATGCTACTACGGTTGCTGTGTGTATCATTCCTTCTACTTCTTTCCCTTTAATTTCTCCACCATTGTCCTTCTATACTTATTATCTTCTATACTTCCCTCTTTACTTACTCTATACTTAACTATATTACTTGGCTCAACTCACGAAGATGCCCAAGAAAAAAATACAACCTTCAATTATGCTCTGCACAACTTGGGCTTGAAATCAACACATCAAAAATATTTGACCTTACAAACAAACCAACAGACATCAAACTAAGCGACAACACTCTTGAAAAAGTCAACAACTTCACATATCTTGGCAACAAGCTTTCAACAACATGAGATTCATTAACATAATTATCACGCCGTATTGCACTGGCTGCTAACTCAATCAATAAACTATCAAATATATGTCATTAAAAAACACAAAACTCAAAATCTTCAACTCCTGCATATCATTAACATATGGATAAAAACGCTGGAAAGTAACATCTAATTTAGAACAAAGACTAAACACAATTGAAAATAAATGTCTTGGAATCAAACCAAACAAATCTGTAAAATCAAATCAAACACAGCTGTCAGACAAGAATAAAAAAAAAAAAGAATATGTATCCACCTATATTAGAAAGCGTCGCTGGAATTACATCGGACAAGCGTTAAGAATGGATACCGAATGACTTCCCTGTCAAGCTTTGACGTAGTCACCAAAAGGCAAGAGAAAGCTAGGAAGACCACAAAAAAACTTTACGTAGAACTATTACAAGGGACGTTTAACCATTGGTATCAGAAACAATGAAGATCTAAAGCAAGTTGCAACGAAACGAGAGACATGGAATTCTGTAACATCCGCGCTATCTACCGCTTTTGACACTAGAGGAATAACTAACTAACCCTACACTGGAAAATTAATCCCTTGATTTTCCCTGGAATAAAGTGCCTGAGAGTGTGGTTTCTGATCTTTTCAAGAAGTGGTTTCAGAGCGATAACGTAGAGCAGTGGAGAGAGTGTGCAGACCTGACCAACCGATCTCGTTAGCCTGAAATTCTCAGTAAAAGAAAGGCTCCAATTTATGTATATATGGGCCTATATACATACACACCACATATATATATTTTTCCGGTTCTGTAGCGGAGTAGAATAAGGGCTCGTCTGTGACGGCCAAGGTACCAAATTTGAACCCAGAAACAGGCAATTGTGCTTCATGACCGTTAAGAAAGCAGTGACAACCTACTGAACGTATGTATATTGCCCAGGAAATCACTACAGCCAAAAACTTCTGGGTTAATGGCTACGTTATGAATAGGATACGCTAGCAATGTACATATATGCATGCATATACATTACTATTATCTGTCTTATCTATGCAGGTTTATCTATTTGTGATCTAGGCAGTCAGATTACCATGTTCGGGATTGGTGTTCTTCTCAATCCTGATGTTATTACAGCAGATTTGAGTTTCGATCCCGTTGAGGTTATGTACTTGACATCAGGGATACCTCATTTTTATTTTACTCGAGTCAGCAGTTGTGTTACAGCCATGGTTACGCTGGAGAGATGTTTGTGTATAACTGCGCCATTAAAGGTTGGGTTGCATTGTTAATGCACATTTTGTTAGTCATTTTTATGTTTGTTGATGATATATGTGTCATATATTTGTGGTAGAATGGTTAGTATGTCCGCCTCACAAAGACAATTCGCTCAAAATATACTCCTGATTTAAGGCATATCGTCTACATTTCACTTGTGATATTACTTTATATGAAGAGGTGTGTACAAATTTAACAATAATTGACTAACAATATCCTGTAAAATCATCATCATCAGGTGCCATGCCGGGTGGCGTAGGCGGTCATGGCTCTCCACAGCTCTCTATCCACAGTATTATGTATCAAAGTCGTTGTTGTTTCTTTGCCATGCCAGGTTGTCAAACTGTCTAATATTTTCTCACGTTGTCGCCCTCTGTCTCTGGTGCCTTCAATCTTGCCTGTTGTGATTATGTTTTCTAAACCTGCCTGTCTCATGAAGTGGCCAAAAAAAGAAGATTGCCTTTTTCTTATATTCTTGATTAAGGTCCGTTTCGCATTCAACTCTTTTAACACCTCTAAATTAGTTTTTCTGGCAGTCCATGGTATTCTCAGCATTCTTCTGTAGAACCACATCTCTGTTGCCTCCAATCTCCCACTTTCCAATTTGTTTATTGTCCAAGACTCGCACCCATATGTTAGTATAGGGGTTATATAGCACTGCAGAACTCTCTTTCTCACCTCTAATGACAAGGTCATATTACACAGTATATTGTTCATTTTTCTGAATGTTGTTTTTGCCTGTCCTATTCTACATCTTATTTCTGTTGAACTTCTTCCATCTGCTGTAATAATTGTACCTAGATAATTGAATTGGTGGACCTATCCTGTAAAATGGGATATTTTAATTCATATTTGCTTTCCAGCACCAAACAAGGAATTCCAACTACCGACTACATATTAAATGTCACATTGCATTACTCATGTTCATATTGTGTTCAGTGTTCAGGGGGCGCTACATATGTGCTGCCAGTTCGGGTGAAGTTTCTAGTATTCAAAGTGTGTAACGAATGTAACTTTTTATTTCATAAAAACAACTCTTTTAACATATTCATGCTTTTTCAGTTTACCAATAACATATGTTGTTAAATATACTATGATTTTATCAACAATCAATATAAAATAATACTGCGTGAAACGTAACAACAATTGCACTCACTTGAAACACACGTTTTCAGAGCGATCCAATTTGACAAGGTGGACTATCACTAAAACTGAAAGGGGGGGGGGGGGTAATATTTTGTAAACAAGAAAATATTCAAATTACATTACACAAAAGATTTCAACGTTTCAACCATATTGTCTTTATCAAGATAGGCAAAAATGTTCTTTTGGTTGAAACGTTGAAAATGTTTTGTGTATTCTAATTTATGTGTTTCATTGTTTGCAAATTATTACCCCCCCCCCCCCGTTTTAGACCGTCTAAACAGTGTATTTTACGTAAATACAATATATTGTTATTATTATTGAAAATGATTAGAAGATAACAACAAATGTTTGTTTTTTAACCAGATCAGAGGTATTATTACCCCAAGAAGAACAGCAATGAGTACAGTTTGTCTATTCATGTTCTGCATGTGCACATCTGCTCCAGTATACGTTGTTAAAAGATTGGGAACGAGCTTTTCACCAATTAGAAACAAAACTCTTGTAGGTATGCACTCAACGGAAGATGGAGATCAAGTTGAAATGATTTATTTTTTCATCAATAACTTGGCAATTCCTTTCTTAACATTCCTAGTCATTGTTGTAGGAACAGCTATTCTCGTTGTTAAACTTAGAAGCACAACACAGTGGAGGAAGCAGACTAGTAAGAGTACACAAAGTGACAGAATTTCCAGTCGAAACCACAAAACAGCAAAAATGGTTGTAATGATTTCTACTTTGTTTATTGTTTGCTTAGTTCCAGCAAGTATCATTGGAATTGCTGCTGCATGTGTGCCCGAGTTGTCACTGCATGGAAAGTATATGAATATATCAGTAGTTATATGCGGGATCGGGTATATACTAGAGGGTATAAACTCTTCAATGAACATTTTTATTTACTATTACATGAGCAGTAAATATCGAGAATGTTTCCTCCAGATTTTCAGCAGACCATGGGGGAATTCTAAACCAATTCTGAATATGGACACAAAAATAATTGGCAAAAGTTTGTAAACTGAGATGTAATTGATGTCTATATGCTGCAGTCAATGTACAAATGATGTATCTTAATTCAATTTCTAGATATTAAACATGCATGGTGCATTGTGCACTGCATGTTTACTTGTATTATATAAGAAGTTGAGTTGGGCATTACTGAAATTATTTAGTTTGAATCATGCCCCTTTCAATAAATTGATTATAATTTGATTTTCTGAAGCTGGAATTATGAATATATATCATTGGTTAAGTAAAATGTACCTCATATGGTGAGCTCCACTTCTTTCAATCACAGACGCTAGTCCAATTTGGTAATATCAGAGCTTTGCAACAATCAAACAATAGTGAAGATGGCGGTTCTGAAAATCTTGTCATCACGACCTCCGGGAGTAATATATATATATATATTAATAAGTTCTAGATTGCGCAAGAAAGAGAGGGCGACTAATAAAATTCTTCCCAGAATAATCATGCACGTTCAGAGAAAGTATGTCTATAGGTCAAAAACATGCACGAACTATATATATATATATATATATATATATATATATATATATATATATATAGTAACACCATGGTGTTCAAACTAGAGAACATTGGTTCATACCGTATGCATGTGAACATTAATAGATGGATTGAATTTATGAGAGGTGTTATTATCTAGTAAACGTACTACAGAATGTGTTCAAGAAAGGTGATATCTCTTGAAGTAGTTTAAAGCAACAACTAAGCGAGATGTGAATTTGTGCTGGTAGAATGTACACATGACTAATAAGCAATAAAAAGGAATAGATGCAAGGGATATTCCGTTCCAGGCGTTAATTTGAAGATCTAATTCGTCAACGTCGTGCAGTTAAATATTTGCAGATTTTCACTGCAATATTGAAATGTCAACGTTTACTGTTGGTTTAAAGGTGATGATTTTGCATACAATTATTTCTACCTCAATCACATACTTCAAATAATATGTAATTGTAATTACACATAGCCAGTACTTTAGATTATAGTCTACATAAGATATTTCTCAAACTAGATACATTTAAGAAGACACAAAATGTTTTTTTTAATACGGTTACTAACAATATAATAGAATATGTAAAATAGTCAAACAAATAAGCAGTGTTTTATTTAGAACAACACATGTCAAATGTGTTCCTAAGAATATGAACTGACAATATTATTCAAGCGATACATTGTGTACATTCGTGTACTTCTAATCATATAAGATAAATATTGTCTAATAGCGAAGTTATCTATTGTGTATATGTATACAAATATTCGGTAAATTCTGTTGATCTTTTTAATGTGCCCAATATACGATGTCCAAATATTACAATGTACTACATTATAAATCCGTGTCATGTTATGAATAGTAGCAATCTCATCCAGTCTACCTATAAGATCATGATTGTTTCCTGTAGTATCTGAAGAATGTGAATAGTCATGTTTATTACGTTACCCATTGGTCCATGTCTTTAACGTAAGATCACGTGTAAATAACAGCGGTATGACGCACTTCGTAAAGGCCCTGACTTTAGAAATCCTAATTGATAAAAAAATGCCTCATTTTTAAACATGCAAAATAGAAATATAGTGCCAGTTTGTAAGTACAGTCGAATAATATTTACCATTAAATATATTGATGAACAATATAAATATATGGTAATATACTTAGTAATATATATATATATATATATATATATATATATATATATATATATAGAATATTAAAGAAAACATTAAATTTGCATCTTTCGTGGCAATCAAGGAACACGCCTTTCAAAAGGGTACATTAGTCACATTTAATTTTGTTTTACGTCGGAACGAAATTTATTTGGTTGCTTACCCTGACATAGCTCAAATTGTCAATGTTCTTGCTAACCAAGCTCGCCGTATGGGTACGAACCCGAGTATGAGAAACATTTCATAACCAATTCATAGAATTCAGGACACAACCAATATTTTATGAATAAATAAGTGCGAATGTCACGGTGAAAGAGCGGATCGTCATCTTTGATGACCATTCATGTTGGTTCAGTATAGCGACGTTGATCAGATAAACTATCGCGCTTCACAATAACATTTATCTACAATATTGGCGACTGATTTAAGTCATGCGTTGGGGGGAGCGGGGTTCTCGACACCAGACATTGTGATTGGATGTCACACGGAATTCCGTGACATACATGCGCTAATTATAGGGCGTTACGGATATATAGAATGACTGAACAGATCTGTTATATGTTAGTTCATTATAGCGCAGTTGATCAGATTGGCTCGAATACTATTGGTAAGTATCTTCCAGTTTGCGCAGAATTTTGAATCTCTTTTGTGTTGATATCATGCATTAACTGATACGACTGTGCTAGTCTATTATGTTGAGGGAAAAAATATATCGATTTTATCAGGAATTCCTCCTTCGCATGTATCATTTGCTGTATGTACCTATCGAACGTATGTTGCTTCAGTACTGTCCGAAACATGCAACTCTGCGAACTGTGAAATTTTGTTGTACGGCAGTTGTATATGCCAAGTTTGATGTTTGTCCATGAACTTTTAAAAGATATGGACCTTGACCTTGACCATCCGTAATTTTTGCTCCAATTGAAATGAAAGAAAGAGCGAATATTTCCGCGAAAATGTGTGTGCTTAGGGTGTGTATTATCGGAAAGCATGAAGCGCAGGAACTATGGATACTCCAGCTTATTACCATAGATGCCTTGTGACTTTTTGGAGCATGACCTTTCTCTTTCGGTAACAAATTGTAAACTTAGTATATTTAAGAAGTTCGTTGAAAAAAAATTATAAATAAAAAAAATGACATATGCTTTTAAATGTTTGTCATAAATATATTTTGAAAACAAACAAATTACCGTTGATGTAATTTATTTTTTTTTAAAAACTGATATGATCAGTTCTTAAATATGTTAAATATGAGAAATTTAAGTGCGGTTCATCATCTAATGAGTGAAGGTTCCACAATGCAAGTTCGCAAAAGTTCATGACATGAAAAAAGAAAGCAACAGAGGAAGACCACGGAAAACGTGGATTATATGAATGAATGGCACATTACGAATTGACAACATTCAGGAAAATCGACTTCCCAAAAGACAATTACCACTATCTCGACAGAGCAGAGCAGGTTATTATCTTCCGCCTCAGAACAGGACACACCAGATTAAACAGCCACTTAAATAGACTAAGACTGGCCCCATCACCTCTGTGCCCTTGTGGGCAGGCAGCACAGACCGCTGAACATATCCTGCAAGACTGCACTAACTAAACCAGTTAAGAGAAGAACACTGGCCACAGAGATGGATATTCACGGAAAGATGTATGGGAGCAATGAAGAACTTTCAAATATAGCAGCATTTATTAAGAAAACAGGACTTGCTGTGTAGACATGTCAAACTGCGTACGAGAAGAAGAAAACATCATTGCAGTTTATGAAATAACCATAACTGAGTTTTTTTCAGTTTCAAACAATGACCATCTTTTGTTTTCTTCTGCATTCGTTCTCAACTCAAACCCCTACATATCCACAGGATGAGATCCATAGAACGGAATACGCTGTGTTATAACATACAGCTTAGTTTTGATATATGCGCCTTTCGACCTGACACATCCGACTTCCTCATGACTTCTGGGATAATGTTACCTTATGGGTTGGGGTAGCAAACTACAACCCAAAATCTCCTGAGCCGTCATCTTTGACATTTTATCAGGTAATAGTGTCACTATTATTTTCCCCTTTTAGACCCAGCAACACATGTGTTACCTATCATTAGTATAGGAGAATGATGCACGTCATAATTAGAAATGGATAGAGGTAAAGTAATCAATACAGATGACAGCTGTAAAAACATACTATCAAAGATAACTGCACAGGAGTGGCTAAATGGATGGGCAGTAACAAAAACTAGAAGACAACATTGCCTCCATCTCTCAATACCATCGACACAAGACGATATCAACAAAATTTTACAGAAACATCAAACCACAATATTTTATTACAAACATGGTAATCACTACCACAACAGAATATACCACACAAAATATAATCGCAAGTCTATTTCCATGCACGTATAAGCAGTGACTCAATGAATATAATTTAGAAAGTCAAAACAGGTGATGTACGTAGAGTCATTAGAGAGAACTAAAATGCAGACATCATTACGATAACTCACGCTTTTTCATGTGCATGTCGCTGAACAATCAGGTGTGAAAGGAAACGAAAGGACCGACCAATTATCTAGCTTTGTCCCTATAATAGATATAACAGATGGTCAGCCTATGGACAGAGTAGACATACTCATTGATCTTCGTGAGTCCACACGATCAGAGGACTTTGACAGGAATGAGAAAGAGTCAATATTGAGAATATGCAAACCGTGAGTGAGGATGGACGTGATATGTACAGAATACCTGACAAAACGAGCAGTGAACCAACATAGAACCGGAACCATCAACCGTTATACCCTGAGAGATTTACTGAAGCGGGGATCTGAGGATATATGGACGTGTTCTATGTACGATGAGGATATTTAAAATATGTAATACCTAATACCTAAAGGAAATACGTCTTCACAGACCTATCAGAACTGACGACAATGACATAACTGTTTATGCTTTTATGTGTACTCGTATTGCTGTGAATTTTGTGACTGATTTGTTGTTGAAAGTAAATCGATATGGATAGGGATCAGAACATACAAATGTGGATTACTTTTAATTGCACAGACTCAATGCATCTATTTATCTATCGTTCTATCTATAAACATGTAATCAATGAGTTTCATAGCGTCATCACATTTGATGTTTCAGCAAATAGAGTTAGTTACACTCATTTTATTGACACGTTAATTTAGCACGATATTCATCCACATGGATCATACGCTGGATAACGGATGTGCTAATCTGTAGAAAAGTCGCTCCACTGTACGGCTTATGTACATCTGAGATAAGAACAATAGCACCCGGTCTGTCACAAGGATCTACTTTGTCTGCTGTGCTGTTTAACACCTTAGCTGAAGATGTATTCTTAAGTATAAATGAGAAACATTCAACGTTTTGTGAAGATCCTCCTCTTCCTAGATTCCCAAGGAAAAAATCTGACTGGAAGCGTATAAAGCACCCAGACGAAATATTTCTGTAGGATTCTAAGACGAAGAAGATATTAGCAAAATATCAGCAATCCCTCATCGTATTCTTAAAGATACGTCCGTAGCTAAATTGTGTGTAAACCTAACAAATTACTCAATTGCGAATCTCAGGGCCTATTAGAGTTCTGATGATGATGATGTTCCTCCTTTGCTAGCGAAGATGAACATGCCATGAAAAACAATAAATGCGATGATGAGAAAAAAATAATTGGTAATTGTCTAATTTGGTTTGTGAGTTTGTAGTTGTCCGGTATGTCCGATTCGTGCACGGAAAGTTATATTACAGTGCATGCAGGAGTGCTGAAGGTTCGGTGTAGGAGAATTTTCGGATTTGTCCTTCTGCCTCTTGCGCTTGTGGATTTCCGGCAGTGTTCTTTCTTTTTCAAATTACGTGATGCCAGCAGTGATATGTGTTTGCCAGGCTGAGCGATCAAGTTCTGTAGTCTCCCAGGAGCTAGTATCGATGCTGCAGTTGACACTTAGACAGAATCATAACATATGCTGCAAATATCTTTCTATATAATACGGGCTGGGACAGAACAGATAACGCACACAATTTACAGAGTGGACCGGATAAATTGAAAATATTGTGCATACCACACACCGCTGTGATTAATCCTCGAAAGCAAATGTTGTCTCGCACTTTCTGGGTAATAATCTTGACAATCATTGCCAGCTGTCAGATACCTGATTTAATTTATTGGACGAGAACATGAACTAAAATATCTGGGGGAAAACTTTGATAGATGTCACTCATTCAAGAAGCATATCACAAATGTGATTCACAAGATAAAGAGAAGGATGCGTGTCATCACGGAAATGGCGAACATGCACATGTGGCAATGGGTTCTATTTCTGCTTCTACATATGATGATGAGATCTGTCATAGATTATGGTCTCGGTCTACTAGCACTGTCACATGCACAATTGGATATAATGTAAACAATCCAAAATGAGACAATGAGAACGGTACTGGGTAGTACTAGGGACACACTCATCACTGCAATGACATTTTTGCTAGATCTTCCAAGTATTGGAAATCGACACCAGTTAGCGCAAGCGAAGTCATATCTAAAAGTAACAGAATATACTCACCACCCATTCACCAACATCTGAATGATACAAAGAGAAAACGTATCAAAGCCGGTTAGGTCATCGATTGCAGACGATAAATATACACTGCGAAGAGTATCAAGATATAAATAGTAGAAAAGGGCAGTGAATGGGAGGAAGTATACATTGAACAAAAATCAGTGACTACAGTATTAATTCAACTTGTTGATACGTCATGTCGGAGATGGACAGGTACCATGGCAGAAGTTATAGTACAGGAGTTCGTTCATTTACACACGGAACAACCAGACACATTTATATACACGCATGGCTCATTCAACAGAAATACAAATACATGTGGTTGAGGTTTTGCTGCATACAGAAACGGTCAGAAGTTGGTTAAGAGATCAACTACATCGAGCATGACGATGAAGATAGAGGGAGTTACAGTAGCACTAAGTTGGTTGATAACTGATACACCACACACTCTGTAATACACACAGACTATCAAAGCTTGCAGCGCAAGATAGAAAAGAACATGATGAGAAAGGATTGAATTGCGTTATTGAACAACTCAATTGTTTAGAGCACTACATGGATATACTGCCCGTGGAACGTTGGAGTCAGATGAAACGAAAGAGCCACTCATTTTCAGGCAATACTGCAATTGACGGCACAGTACTGAGAAAAAATAGAGCTAAATGAATTAAAAGGCATACATGCAATGCAAAATGAAGTGGACGAAAATGAGACTGAAATTTACATATACACAGAACGACAGAACTGGAAGAGATTAGATATTTCCTTGATGTTGTCTGTCCATTTTGTATTTGTTCTCCTCTGCTTCTTCCACTTCCTCGGTCCCATGCAGCATTGTTTTTGATATGCAATCGTATCTGCATACATGTACAAATGCATGATATTTTATGTCGTTTCACTATCGAAATCCATGGTTCATGTAGATCTGAATACAACTCCAAACCGACATTGAATGTCTGGCAATTGGCTCAAATAAAGCTGTTACACAACGCATTTCCGTTCTTTGGGCTGCATCCTGCTGGAAGTCCAGTAGGACCATTGTCCTGAGTAATGCATAACTAGCGGGAATTTGAGAATGAACGCTGAATAAGAATAAGAACACAAATCTATTTTATTTGTTAGGCACACATTTGTCGTATGCTCTCGTTTGGAAATTCGTAGATTTGTTTGTACCATTTGTATTCGAAAGCCTGTAGTTGTCACTCCATGTCCGCAGTAATTGTGCATCTCTCAAAACTATACAACAAGCAACAGAAAGCACTGTACTGGTGAGTTATAAAGTTAGATTTTCACTCTAGCACCGATTTTACATTTTCAAATCCTGTTTAGACTTGACATTGAAGATAAAGCCGTAAACTTTGGTTGTCCAGATACTAAAAAACACCTAACATATGCATAATCATAAGATACTCAAAGAACGAAAACTGCATTATTATAAGGTGGTAAATGAACATACAAGATTAAGAGAATACAAATATATATTATATTATCATTAGATAGTCAGATAATAAAGTCTTATATCACTCTAATACACTCAGAGAATACAGACAAAAAGTATCAGAATATTCTCATAGAAAAAACACAACAACAATATCGACGGACCGACGACATTGAAGACAACATGAATACGTCGTTGGAAAATACACATGAATACGTCACATGACAGACTCAGAGAATAATGCCTACCAACATCATAACATACTCAGACAAAAGACAAAATATGTATCGCGATACCAAAAGATCAAAGACAATAATTGCTCTAAGATATCCAGAGTAGTAAAGACATTGGATAAAAATAAAAGCTACTGATAACACCAATACGCACAATTATCGCGAACAGACACATTAACCTGTATGGAAAAGATACACATGCACAGGAGAGTGCACACCGTAAACATTATTACATTGATGTGCTAGATGAAATAGTACTGTGGCATGGTAGAAGTTCACCAACCGAGATTATTGACAGCACGAGAGACCGAGAGTCGAGGAGAAACATGAGCGCATACGCTATTCGACATGGCACTTGACTGATCGATGGTGCCATATAACGTGTGAATTGCATTTCAATTTGATTACAAAAAGCAAACATCGGTTGAAA
This sequence comes from Meghimatium bilineatum, assembly GCA_034231615.1. NCBI lineage: Eukaryota > Metazoa > Mollusca > Gastropoda > Stylommatophora > Philomycidae > Meghimatium > Meghimatium bilineatum. The sequence continues at coordinate 77,905,989 of CM067322.1, forward strand.
TAACAGTACCGAACGGCTTTATTGATTACTGAATCAACTTTACATCACTGATAGTAAATCCATAATATCATGACTCTTTCATCAGATATCGTTGACAGTTTATGTAGCTACTGTGTTATAACACAGTGGTTATTTGTCAACGTTGTGAACCTATAGTGAAGCGCTTGATTCAAAATCGAATATCAGATTTGATTCATCAAAATTTGCCGTGCCATTATTAAATAGTAGGTCTAAGTCGTTAAGCATATGCAACTTGCTACATTCGTCTATCTATCGATGTTTGTTCCACAACGCAGAATGCGGTCGATAGGCAGAAAACAGAACTGTACATCTTGACAGATATGATACTACTATGTGTACTGCTGCATTCAAGAGTTAGAAAATATACTTGAATGTTTATCTAAATATTCAACAAATGAATATGTACACACATAGCGTTGTAAAAGTTACCTTACTAAAAGTTTTATTTAAAATTTTGGTAATAAACATCATTCTCACATACATAATTTAGTTTTATTTCGGGAGATGGAGGGGGGGGGGAGGTGAAGGTAATGCTTTATTTAAAAAAAAATTTTTAAAACTCATTAGAAAGGGTAAAGGTTACAATCTACTCCACTTGGTTGCTGGTGAATGTATGGATTTATTGAAAGCGTATGTGACTATCAGACTTGTGACCAGCATTCACCATAAGCACATGTTACATACGGCTGGTTATCAGCATGCAGTACAAGCACATGTTGTGACGTACGGCTGATGACCAGCATGCAACACACTCACATGTTGTGACGTACGGCTGGCCTACTATTGATATGGCTAAGAACCTACATACAGCGAAAGCGGTAAAAAACCATGAGCGCATAAGTTATATTTCCGATATTCGGATGTCCTGGGCCATTATTATAAATACACGGTGACACAATGCATCTCCAATTCCTCGACTACACCATGCTGGTAATGTTATACAGCGACCATCTTGCTGAAATGTCGAACTAGTTGAACGAACAATAAAGAAAATAATTCGTATCACTAATTGGTGTGCGCTCTCTTCATAAATAGAAGTGGTTGGGGTGAGCCCTAGAACTGCAGAATTTCTTTCAATATAGTGTTTGTTAATTCTACACAATTTACAAATGTTATTTTATATATAATTGTGTGAATGTCCAACCTTAGTGATCTACGGTGTTCTCGAAAAATTGAAATATTGATCAAGTATATCTCAGAGAGGTTTCTGGAAATATTGAATGGTTAATTAAGTATATCTCAGATAGTTTCCTAGAAATATTGAACGATAAATCAAGTATATGTCGGTGATCCTTTGGTGAGGATACTATTGGAATTATGACTGTACTTACTTGGAGAGCGCAAATGGTAAGATGTAAATTATTCAAGAAAATCTGGGTTTACCAAAAAAGGAATCGATTTTAATTAGAAATGTAATAATATTAGCAATGTCAAATAATTCGTCGTGATTCACAATAATATGATATGAATAGAAGTAACAGATGTGTTTCCAATTTGTAGCAGAACTGAGACAGAAAATAATTTGGTAGTCACAGCTGAGACATATTACGAGAACAATCAATCAAGTGTCACGCCGAGTGGCGTTGGCGACCATGCTTCTCCACAACTCTATGTCTCGCATATTGTTAATACATTTGAGTGGTTATATTATTGTGTGTGCCTTAGTGACTGGCAGCCCTTCCAAAAATTTCTCTCCGTGTCTTCCTATGTCTCTTCACCTCTGGATCTTTACGATGTTAACTACATGTTTATTTTGCTTTTCTAATTACATGCCCTAAAATTCTTGATTGTCTGCTTCAAAATTTAGCAACAATTTGTCGTTTTACACTAGCATCTTTAATGACACTATTTTTCTTAGCTGTTCATGGATTCCATCACTCTTATCAAAAACTACTACTTATCAGTTGCCTCCAGCTTATCTTGGACACATCTGTTTACTGTCCATGTTTCGTTTCTATAAATAAGAAGTGGTTCAATATAACACCCTAGCACTCGAACTCTCGTATGAAATGATATTATTCCATTGCATAGAATCCTTTTCATTTTTTTTTAAATGTTGATTTTGCCTGTGCTATCCTGACCTTGAATGGAAGGGTGGGGTTATGGATGTGGTGGTGATATTTATGTTGACTGAACGTGGCTGTTTTATCTCTGTAAACTTAATGGATAACTGTGTCTCATAGTTACAACATCTAGGGCTACAACATTCAAGTATTACAATATACAAATCAACATAATATGCGAGGTACTAACGTACAAATAGCCATCTTCTTAGCGTTTTACCTATCGTCTTGTCTACTCTGATTCGCAATATGTTATGTCTTAATCTTCTTTATAATCTTCGCAATAGATGTATCCGAGAATGTTGAACGGGTATGGAACCCAACTCTGTTATCATTGTCTTTGTGATTGCTTTGGTCGTAAGTAGTACTTAATATGCGATCTACTTTGTTGACAGAGTGTTTCCCTAATTTGCTGAAATCTACTTTAGTCTGCACGACAAACATAAATATAACTTTTCATTTAGCTCGTTGCAGTACTCACTGTTTCTCAATACGACTGATTTCTAGTCCGGATGTCTTCTAAGACTGACACTTGCTGAGACTTCTCCGTACTGTATGCCCTGATAGTAGGGTTACTGGGCTACTACCTCGCCTCTCTCTCTGACACTGCGTTGCTCCTTCAAGAGCCCTGAACATCCTGAACGTTCGCTGAAACGGTCGAACACTAAAATGATCTAGATTTCCTAGATTGATTTATGAGTCATTCTTTCGTCACCTCTCAAATGGTCCAAGTCTGAAATTTAATTTCATTCTTCTGTGAATCACACACCGGGCAGTTGTTTGCTCCACCAACACCGCTAAATATTTCAAAGGTATCCTAGTATTTTAGCATCTTCTGTCTGGTTGATTTCTATACTACCGGTACCTCAGAGAATTCTTAGTCTCTTTGATCTCCGGCGTTCACTCAATTCTGCTCCATCGTCCTTTGTTATATCGACCTCCTGAGGTAGCTAATTTTCTATCAGACGCAACCGGCAACTGGTTGTCGCTTCTCGGTAATGAAAATAATACTTACGTGGAGAAACAGGTAATGAAGTCTTATTGAACGACGCCTAAAACACTATCACTGTTAGATGCTCAAGTGAAATAATAATACACACAACACCACACCGGATATAGTCGTACAAATAACAAACAAACACCCTGATGCATGGGAAAACCCCAGTAAAGTCAACCTGAAGCAGGATGACAGACTCGTTTTATAGACAAGGTTAAGGCAACGTCGACTCACTTCAACGTAAATGATAATTCATGAGTCTTGTACAAGGCATATCTCACAGGGGCTTCTAAAACATAAGTAGTGCAGCTTCTCAATGAAACTCACATTGTGCCTTCGAACAAAGACGTGTGAAAAGAGAAACAATAGTTGTTCAAAGACTGTCCCCATACATATACAAAGTAGAGAAGACATTTACAGACACTTGAAGGAAGCATTAATCACAATCAGATATATCGCAGTTATCTTCATCATCATTCTAGTTGAGATAAGGCTCGTCGTCGCCACCAACAAACAAACAACGTATATTTATACTACCCCTAGACACATACATCTTTACTGTGGCATTATGAAAAAATGTTACATTTTGCAGGATTTTCTATCCACCTGATACGCACTCTTTTCTAATAACCCATTAGATTATGCATGGTTGATCTCCGTGATAATGTATATTGTTTCCGACATCACACAGCCTAATCGATATATGCCATTGTGTTTAACGAGTGATACTTAACACTAATATAAGAATAGATGCGCATGCACATCTCTAAATGAAATCCAGTGTTGGTACGAGCAAGTAATGACTAGCAGTATAAATGAGGTAATCATTACTCAAGATACACAGCAATGCACTATTGAATATATCATGTTTTTGTCGATAATTTCTGCTTAGTCATTCTATTCTTAACATCCCAATGTTAGTCGTTTAAAATTACAGGGTTTTTAAAGTGGGTTTGTATTCCCATACAGTGATACTGTTATTATCAGGAGGGGGTGGGGGCATAAATAAGTCTTGAGTATGGAGAGGATTTACCTATTTTACATTTTTTAAAGTAATTCACGCGTTGGTGTGCATAAATTCCACGCTTGAATTAATAATGTGATGAACTTTCAGTGAAAATTTATAAGGGAGGGGTTTTTAATCCAGCTTTTGTCAAAATTCCAAGCACTAAAGGACATGCATTGTTTTTCGTGTTTCAACACCCCAAATCTTCGAATTATCTACGGGCAAAGTTATTATCAGTGGACACGTGTGTATTTTCACGTTTCAGAGCATCAATATTATGTGGGGAAATTTTAAGAATATGGTGAGTGAGTTATGAAACAGAATTATATCAGACGGTTTTCTAAACTTTTTTTCAAAATAGTCAATCTTATCTCAAACACGGTTACATTTCTTGTCTGATGTCTATCTACAAGAGTTTCCTGTGTTCATAATATGGCCATTAGTGAGATGGAGCCCGGTGATTTCTTTAGGTTACTATGACGCTTTTTTAGTTTCATGTTCTCATAATATGGCCCTTTAGCGACACGGGACCCGGCGACATTATATTACTGTGACGTTATTTAAGTTTCATGTACTATTCATTTGCTTATGACGTAAAGTGACAAATGAATTGTCCGGTCAGCCCAGGTGAATCAGTCAGCATGTTAGACAATGATGGATATTGACTTAGGCTGATATGTCGTTCTTCATGCTTTACTTTGCGAGTGGGCACAGTGTATCCGAAATGAAATGAATGGTTAGTCACATCATGAAAGATAAGACATGCTTTATGGAATCAGTTTGTAGTAACTTCCAGAAGAAGGACTAAATTGTCTCAGAAGTGCTAAGCTGCCTAGTAAATACTAAACTCGGAACAGCTTTATAATAATAGTGTAGTCTTCAGTACTTATTCAGTAGGTACGGTGACATTCATTGACACCTCCAGATCATAACCCATTATTATTATTTTCTGGACGATAACAAGAGTTATTTTATTTGCAAACCACGAGTAATGGTTTAACTTATAACTGTCGTCGCCATATCGCCAGGTGAATAACTTATGCCACAGCCAAATAGATTACAAAAGGACTAACTTTGGCCTCACATAAAGGGATTATTAATACTAACAATATCCAGGATATCCTATATAATAGTTACCCATATTCTTCATAAGAGCACTGCGATTTGATATAACAATTTCCCAAACTTTGGCTGATGTGACTGATCACTGACCGCTGTTCGTGAACTTTGAGTCACTAACAAATGAAAAACCCATAAAAAATCAGATAAATAACGATAAGAGACGTTGTGTGAGATTAGCAGTTCTATTCTGGAGAAGGACTTAGTATACATGGGGCAGATATGTTTTCCAGTCATGCTCGTGAAGAATGGTTCAAAATTGACAAATTCTAGCAATTCTTGTTGACATTATCCCTTAATGGGGTACAGTCTTTTATTTTTACGACTCTATCTATACTGGTCGAAAAAAAAACATACCATTAACTGCAATGCAAATGGTTACCAAATTTCAAGCGTGCACCAACATTGTGTTTTATGGAGTTAATATTTTCAACCTTGGCAAGAAGAGCATTTCCGACTGTAACAATGAAATGATGTTCATTAAATTTAGGTTGGACTTCTATTCTTTTAGACTGAGGCCTCTTTTTCAGTAAAGTGTATGACCTCCTCTGGCCTATATCAGAGAACGACACCTCCCTGCCATGGGTCCGATTAGCAGTTGAATCTGATGGTGTGGGATGTCTGCCCATTCTTCCCACAGCGCAAAAGACAGCTATCTGAGATTGGCTGGAACGACGTCTCGCTGGTTGAGTCTTCTACCGAGTTCACACCATACGTTTGTTTGTTTGTTGGTTTGTTTTGCATTCGCTCCATTGTAACCATCACGGATATCCGTGCGATTTCCGCCGGAGTTTGATTACGTTGTGCCACCGTTATGCGCCTTATAGGCCTAGCACATCCGATATGGGCATGATACCATAAGTGTTATATGGGTTTAATGTCTGATGACATGGCTAGCCACGGAATAGTTTGGACGTTGTTGTTAGCTAGGAACTGCATAGTGAGTTGCGCCACATGAGGTCGATTCTCATACTTCTGAAAAATCGACCATCGCAAGGACGATCAATTTCAACGACGAATTGCTCGGCATTTATGCGTCCTTCAATTTTCACAGGTCAATTTTCCCCATGAAGTTGATCATCCAGCACCACATGAGTACATATCCGCCACCATGTGCAGGAGTCTCATCAACGCTGGTCCTGAACTTAGTGCTGACGAACTCATCACTAATTATTCATCACTAAACTAAATTCGTCTTCAGTCATTCCCAACGGTTCATTGACGATGCTAGTACGCCCACTGCAGTCGGTTCTGACGGTGCCGATATGTAAGAACAGGACATACGTAGGGTATTCTAGAGCAAAGACCACCATCGTGCAGTTGGTTCCTGACGGTATGAACTGAAATTGACCAAGCTTATGGTGTTGTTGACTGTGGAGAACGCAGATGTATGAAACAGTCTTCGGCAGGAATTTTGACTCTGCGTCTTCCAATTTGCGGCCGGTCTGACACTGAGACAGCTTATTGAAATCGTCTCTAAAAGTGAATAATCGTGCATCTAACTACATTCACTTGTGTAGCCACTGCACTTTGTGATTGTCCAGTCTGTATGCATCTAATAATGATGTTTCATTGGACAGCAAAGATTACTAATGAAGAATGTCTTAGAAGCATGGATGTGAACAGATGTATTATTGATAATATAATAAAAAGACAGTCAACATTTATTGGGCACATAATGAGAAGAAGAGGCATTGAGAATATAGTAACACCAGGAAAGATGGAAGAGAAAATATCAAGGGGAAGACCTAGAGAAATATATTGCACAGTTTGACTAAATGGCTTCGATTGACGACACCAACAGAGATGATGACATATATCAGGGCTATTCAATCATATTTACTTGGGGGCCAAAATATAGAAAATGAGGATCATCACGGGCCAGAAGTCCGAATATAGTTATATACATTTAGTTGTTTTTTTAATAACTATTTCATTGTTTTAGCAATGATCCGCAGGCACTTACTAGGCATCCGCGGGCCGGAACTGGCCTGCGGGCCGCCATTTGAATAGCCCTGACATATATGATCGCCAACCCCATTCGGCACGACACTTGATGATGATTAATTATGTATCGCTGGTCTGTAGTGAGATAAAACGTACTTGCGCATTGAATATATTTTCCACCGGATTTTATTTGAGCACCGTCAATTTTGTATAGACATCCAATAATATGGCCAGCGTGTTTTGTGTTCAGTAAATTGCACGGAATTATCATGAACCTAACACGAGTTATTGATATAACATGATTTTTGAAGACCTTCCAACATGATCTCACGAATGGTGAGGTGAGTTCAATTCAGGTAAACACGAGAAGCTCATGACAAGTTAGGCACAGTCGATTGATTGAATCAGCGAATATTTTTTTTTCTGAAAGTCCAAATACGCGTTTCTTCTTTTGAACAGTATATATAATATATAAAGGCTCTCTCCCTCTATATATATATATATATATATATATATATATATATATAGAGAGAGAGAGAGAGAGAGAGAGAAAGAGAGAGATTAGTGTGTTCCTTTCGTGCCGCAGATGGCACATAGGGCAGAAGTTTTGATTCTCCGTGTGTTACGGTCCGCTAGCGGCAGTTTTAGTTCTTGTATGGTCCTGCAGCCTGTTTTCCCCTTCTTTAGTATGGAGTTCTTTAGGGCTGCTTGTGGGTTTCCTCGTTTTCTTTTACCCTCCGGTGTCCACATAAGGGCTTGTTGGTTTGTTGTTTTCATCTAGTCTTAAAACGTGACCCAGGTATTTCCATCTGCGTTTTCTTATGATGTTTCAAACATATTCCTGGTGTGTTATGTTTCTTAAATCGTTATTTGTGACGAACTTGCTAAATTTTATGTTCATGAGTTTCCGGAGATATTTGTTTTTGAAGCTGTTTAATTTTTAATTTATTGCTTGAGTTGATTCCGGCTTTCACTTCCATACGTTAATATTGAGACAATACATGGGTTGAATAGCTTTAGCTTAGTGTTTCTTCCAGTATACATAGATACAAAGGGGTTGTTGTTTCCAGGTGTAATGTGTTTCTTGAGAAATATCCATGTTGGACCGCAACGTAGAAAGGGTCATTGTTCTATGTTTATTGTTATTTCTTTGTTTTTTTACAATGACTTATTGTTTGGCAGTTATATTATCTAGTAACAATATTACATTGTACTATAGTGCTAATCAAAAATTACAAATTGATAATGTCTAGATTATCATTATATACACGGAGACTATACACATATGTATACATCGCGTTTGGCTATATTTATAGTACGATACACTTGCCTTAACATTTGCTTAGTTGTTTTTACTGTATTTTAACTGACACATAATAATTAGTATCTCTATGATTATATTTTGTTATTATCCAATTGAGCGAATACATTGTTACGTCTGCTCTGATGCCAGAATTTTCAAGCATTATATATATTCAAAGATATCAATACATTTACAAAAGAACATTCTTTTATTTCATGTCATCATTAAAACACGTCCTTCTACGTTCTGCTGTTCCCTTACAATGATCGGTGTTTTATGTCCTGTTATTTCCTTACAATGATCGGTGTTTTATGTCCTGTTATTTCCTTACAATGATCGGTGTTTGTTGTCCTGTTATTTCCTTACAATGATCGGTGTTTTATGTCCTGTTATTCCCTTACAATGATCGGTGTTTTATGTCCTGTTATTTCCTTACAACTGTTATTTCCTTACAATGATCGGTGTTTGTTGTCCTGTTATTCCTTTACAATGGTCGGTGTTTTATGTCCTGTTATTCCCTTACAATGATCGGTGTTTTATGTCCTGTTATTCCTTTACAATGATCGGTGTTTTATGTCCTGTCATTCCCTTACAATGATCGGTGTTTTATGTCCTGTTATTCCTTTACAATGATCGGTGTTTTATGTCCTGTTATTCCCTTACAATGATCGGTGTTTTATGTCCTGTTATTCCTTTACAATGATCGGTGTTTTATGTCCTGTTATTCCCTTACAATGATCGGTGTTTTATGTCCTGTTATTCCCTTACAATGATCGGTGTTTTATGTCCTGTTATTCCCTTACAATGATCGGTGTTTTATGTCCTGTTATTCCCTTACAATGATCGGTGTTTCATGTCCTGTTATTCCTTTACAACGATCGGTGTTTTATGTCCTGTTATTCCCTTACAATGATCGGTGTTTTATGTCCTGTTATTCCTTTACAATGATCGGTGTTTTATGTCCTGTTATTCCCTTACAATGATTGGTGTTTTATGTCCTGTTATTCCCTTACAATGATTGGTGTTTTATGTCCTGTTATTCCCTTACAATGATTGGTGTTTTATGTCCTGTTATTCCCTTACAATGATTGGTGTTTCTAAGTCATGTTATTCACGTCCAATAACCGGTGTTTCTACGTCCCGCTATCCACGTACAATGATCCGTGTATCTAAGTCATGTTATTCACTTACAATGGTCGGTGTTACACTCCTAAAATACACACTTCTACATTAGCTTCACTTAAGTGACTAGTATTGCCCACATGTCTTCATCTACAGTGTAAATTCTACACTAAATGCAAGATGAGTAAATCTAGAAGAATCTGCACGGCAGCAATGGGAATATGAGACTATCAAATGTTTTCCAGCATTATTCTCATTGTAAACTCTCTATGTACATGCGCTGTTACAGTCTCAGCAAATCGAAGTGATAACATTAAACAACAACTACCAAAGTATTAAACTATTACCGAGGAATCAATCTTCACTATTTGTGATAACCCTATCTGTAACTGCACTACGATCCCTATGTTTTTAATCAAACACATGATCAATATATTTCCTGAACGAGATTCTGCTATCGAAATTGATTTTTAGATAAGCAATGTAACATTTCCTCTCAATGTTGGCGCCAGGTATATTACGCTTCCAGAGATTGTATGAGTAAGCTATTATTTTGAAAGTAAAAATATCCTATTGGCCTTTTTGAATGAGCAGATCATTGTGATTTGTTTACCATATTCACAGTAGTTAATTTTGCTATTTAACTCTTCAATCATTTAGTTTGTTTTGCAATATTTGTATAGCAGGATGTCGAACAATTTTGTACGAATAATGCGTGTTCCCGTTACGAATAGTATATATCAGTGCGGGCATTGTAAAATAGTAGAGATGGTTGATATATACATGAAAAAAAAGGAATATATTTATAATCACTTAGGTTCAAGATTCCCATCTCAAAGCAACGTCTTTTCTAAACAACAGCATCAGTGTCCAATCTTTCATACAAACAAATTGACAATAGTGTGTTTATATCTTAGGTCAAAAATATTATTGCTGACTCTGCCTATATCTCAATTGTTACGACATCATTTGATTTCTTTGTCTGAACCCATGGTGCTATTCCAGATTTGTAGACATAAAGAGATTCTGCACGATCTCATTTAATTCAGATTTATTACAAAGTTGTAAGCAAATACTCGAAACAGACAATCACGATTTTTAAGTTATGTCATAAGAAAGGTTAAACTTGAACATTTAGTAACCAGTGGAAAGATTAAGGGAAAGGAAGCAGAGGAAGACATAAAATGAAATTTCTGAATTTGCTGTCACTGTGACACAAAGAGAAGTCACAATTTAACTTATTAACACCGTTGAAGACGAGTGTGTCATACCATTGACGCAAATAAAACGGCTACACGGCGCATTCTATTCTCAGGACTACATCCTGCTGGAAATCTGGTAGGGCTATTGTCCTGATACTAGAGAAATCCAACGATAATTGTAGAATGAACGCTGACTAAGAAGAAGAATAACTTATTAACAACAAAAGAGACAGAGTTGTGGAGAAGCATGATCGCCTACTCCACGCGGGATGTCACTAGATTTATTTCTACGTTAGTTTAAAAAAAAAATAAATAGCAATCCCTAAACTGAATTACGCTCTTTTCAACAAAGAGTATATTGCTTTTTACCATAGGGAATTACGTGCATTTCTAATTTACGCGGCATCTTTACAACTTTCACCGAATTAGTGGATTATACAGAAATAACCCAGTATAGATAAAACTGTAAAAAGTTAATTGGGATATACATATAAGAGCAATATAAGTATTTATACTACACTTCCTTCACGGTAGTTCCCATCAGCAACTATGCACTTTTGCCAACGTGTGTACCAGCTGCAGGAAACAATCATGGAGCACATTCTTTAACACCTTTCTCAGCCGCCGTGTCATATTGGTGATGTCATCTGCATCCTGGAATCGATATCCTCTAAGTGTCCTTTTTAATCGAAGGTAACAAAAACAATGAGCAGGTGCAAGGTCGGAGATAATAAATAATAAATGCATTGTAATTTCATTGTGCTTTGCGAGTACGTCTTTACCAGTAGAGATAAAATTGTTGGTGCATTGTCGTGCAGAATAATCCAATTTTTCTCTTATTTTTAATTCCTTTTCTTGTAATTGCTTCTCGGAGAATATTAATGTACATTTCCTTGTTAACCGTATGATATCATCTCTGAGGCATTTTCAAGAATGTCATAGACTGTGACATTTGTACATTATTTAGTCACAAACATTTTCAGTGTGGACTTTGCAACTAGAGCACAACACACAAACATGTGTATATTATCTTCCAGAGTATACGGGAAGCTAACGTCGTGTTTTTTCGTCTGGCACATCACCAACTCCTAAACATACCCAATCTCCATAGCAATATTTTTATTTCAAGGACAATCGTTTTTATTAGAAAACCTATGTACCTATCTTGACAACAAGGACAGAATTTTAAAAAAAAATTAAGATAACAGATGAATCATGTTTTTGACATCAAGAACAACTATTTTTTTTTAAAAAGTAAGTAGCAGTTTTACCTTTAATGACATCACAAGAAAAAAAATGTTTTTCATTTACATAACAGGTGTACCTTGCTTCCTTAAAAAAAACGTCATTAAAAATTACTTGGACATTAATGTAACGGTATAATTCAAAATAGAAGAAATCATTCACACAGTTAACCTTTTTCTTGTTTGTTTTATGTGTTTTATATAAGCTGGCCTTTACCAACAAATTTTCGAATAGAAAAATCAGTAGATATTGATTAAGATGTGCAAATAACAGTACATTTGATCGACATAAAGATGTACACATATGGTATTGATTAAACCAAGATAATACATTGCACATGAATATTTTACGAACACATTTTATTAGAAATATCAATAGTTAACAGAGATTAGTAAGTATGACATCAGGGTGGAGATAAAACTCGGTGTATATTTATAAGTATGTATGATGTCTTTATCATAGCGCATCATATATAAATATATATGATGATATGATAATATATATACATAGGAATGTATTTATGTTCATATGTGTACAATTTTTATTTACCATTCTTTACTAATACTTTATTTTCTTCCTGTAAGCATATATTGTTCTCTCGCATTCACGAACTCACAGATTTACCCTTGATTTTGTTCAGCTGTTATAAAGTAGTTATATACATACGTGCAGTTACCGCTAGTTGGTACACTGAATCTTCTTCTTCTTCTTCTTCTTCAGCGTTCACTCTCAAACTTCCGCTGGATCTCTCTTGTAGCTGGTCTATGGTCTTATTAGATTCCCAGTGCGATGTAGTCCAGGGAACGGAAATGTGTTGTATGAACGTTTTATTTGCGACAAAAGCCCCACATATCCGTCTTCGGCGGAGAAGTATAGAATAATATATCTCACTGTCGCGAGGCACTTTCGTTGCATTCTACCATGTAAGTTGGTTCGTTATGTTATTTAAGGCCGCATGATAATTTATATGAGATTTAATGCATGGAGTATAGTACATTCATAAAGCTAACCAGTGCTGATTGTGACCTTCTGTTACTTAAGATACACTCTGCTGTAGTCTTTAATGTTTTTTAACATAAATCTTATATTAATTGCGCATACTGTTCCTGTCTCGATCAGCTGTTAGGTGCATGCTACATTTCCTGGTTCACGTCATTATGTGGTATTCTACACATATTCTTGTTGACCTATACAGTAGTGATAATAAATGCAGTTTAAGGCAAAATTTGAGCAATTTTGGATCATGTTCCACTACTGAAGTGGTAGGGGGGGGGGGGGGGATATTAAAAGCTAATACGTCATGTAACACACATATGAATATTTATATATGGCAGAAATAGACGTGCCGATACATTTCGACCGCTAATCTACTAACATAATTATATGCACGCATCCTTAGAAAATATAATTATAATATGAATTCCACTATCGCTGAAGCCATTCCATATTTCTCTCATGGAAATATATTTGAATATTTCATCTTTCTCCACTTCATCGCTAATATATCTTCGTCGTAGGACCATAGTTTCCTTATGACTTTTGGAGTTGTCCATCAAATTGTATTTTACTATCTCTGTCATCGTGGAAATGTAACACATCTTCATGATAGTTTAAATAAACAGACGTCGATTTCCCACGTTGTTACTTTACAGATTCATCTGTGGGATATAAGCATTGTATTTGTAACGGACAAAACAAACAGACTCAAGATGGAGGGAATAATGAAACGTCGCAGATTTTCTGTGAATTGTTGTTCCAAAATTGAACATACTGTATATTGTCGTGTATAAGCCATGAATATGAGAAACTGTCTTCACTGCTAAACTAGGAGTGTGAGTGTAGTATGGATTCAGCTTTCAGAATGAGATATATCATGGATATGATGCAACACAAACTAAAGCCTTCTGCACAACCACACACATGAGCTAAGACAGATCCAAAAATGATCAGTTATTGCTCTTCAATGGATACCATCACACTGTGGAATCATGAGAAATGAGAAAGCGGATGCTCTGTCAAAAGCGAGAAACGAAATGGAGCAAAAATGACACCCACTGTCTTACGGAGAGGTAAAAACAATAATCCACAATACATACACAGCAAAGTGGAAGAACTAAATAGAAGTGGAATGCAAACATGATGCAATACATCTCCTCCAAAGATATAATCAGACCAAAAATATTTCGCATTAGAACAGGCCACTGCAGACTGTTGGGTCACCTTTACCGATTGAGGATCTCATACACAGATTAATGTTCATGTGGATCCGGAACCAAGACCACGGAACACATACTTCAGGACTGCTCAACATACACAGAGCAGAGACAGCAGACCTGGCCAGAGGGTACAGACTTGAAGAAAAAGGCTATGGGGCATCGGCTTTGAACTGGAGAAGACGGTGGACTTCGTCTTGACGACGGGACTGACAATATAGCATGACCACAGTTGCAACGCAGAAGAAGAAAAAGATGGACATGGTGTAGCAGTCGTCACATCGATTCGCAAACCCTGCCGATCTTGATCTGCTATCCCTGTGATTCTCATAATCGGGCGGTATTTGATGATGATGATTAAGTCATCACAGTAACTGTAAATAGTTCCTGACAGTCTATAACCTTTCATAAGTAATTTTCACTTGTGTATCTGAGACGATACATGGACCTTATAAGGTTACCTCAAAGGCTTGTTTATTTAAGGGACATTTGTGAATGGTGCGCGATTATTACCCAAAGGTAAGTTCTAGTGTGTTAGTATAACAGAATTACCACATCACCCTTATGCCAGATTTAATGGCACATTGGCAGTGATTGTACATCAAGCATTACCCGCCACCTAGGCGTCTGCCAGAAAATGATGGTATTTGATATAAAATGTCAAGAAATACAAAAATAGGTAGGTGTGTTACCAAAATGAAACAAAACAACTTAACAACGAGATACAGAGACAGACGACGTTTCGACTATAAAGCCTTCATCAGGACAAACAAATGACCACAATAAAACAAGTCTTACATGGAGACAAATAGGGTTATAATGAGGACAATAGCAGATAGGTAATGAGGGAAGAAAAGATGTGGAACCATGACAGGTGAGAAAAACGTATGGGTAGTAAGTAGGGAGGAGAAAGTAGACTGAAGAATGTGAGATGAACAAAGGAAAAGATATGGTAGCAAGTAAATTACATTAAAATAAAGTAAAAATACTCACCTCAAAAGTGTCAACAGAGAATGAGTGCTACAGACAAGCAATCATGATGTAAGGGAAGAGCAAAATGAGATGATACGAGGGATCAGGTGGGAGAGAGAAAAAGAGGCCAAAAACGGCAGGAACAGAAGCGAATGAGCAAACAGAAGGAAGAGAATATGAGCAGATAATTGTGATATATGAGAATAAAATAGTAGTAAAATAACTTAACTGATGCAGCGACTAGTCTATGGTCCTCCCATGTGAAATGAGCACACGCATAATGGCAATAAAGTAAAGAATGGACAGTGAAAGTCAGATTCCTATCAAGGGTCATGATAGCACGTATTGTTACAGGTTAGAAAAATAAAGACATGCCACAGTAATAGACGGTACCCGAGGCGCTGAAGTGAAAAGAAAACACACCCGCGAAAGGGGAACAATAGAAAAGACAATATCCAGGTATGGTCACAGTGCATACCAACTGATGAGAGTAAAGGGGTGTAAGTAAATAGGTAAATAGCCATAGAGAAAGAAGACAGAGTATAAGACAAATGCAGAGGTTAAAAAAAAAAAAAAAAAAAAAAAAAAAAAAAAAAAAAAAAAGAGGGGACGTAGTGGATCGACGAAATCCCCTAGACGGAGATACGTCACGCAAGAAAGTGAAGTGCGGGTGGGAGGGAGCCCAGAGGACACAGGGAGGGTACAACAAGGGAGGGTATGGGACTATCACTGGGAAGCACGTCGTGAGATGGTATCAGGCTGATATAGCGAGACATAGGAAGAGGGTGCCGGAGATAAGGGCACCAGAGAAGATAGGGAATAAGGAGACGGGAAAAGAAGACCATAGCGGGAGGAGGCAGACCCGGAGTTACAGCCAAATCATGTGAGGAAATGGAATGTCGTAGCGTCGTAGGTGACAAAGTAAGAGTCATCTGTCCACAGTGTCGCAGTAAATGGAGGTCGGTGTAGCAGAGGTTCCAATAAAATGTGACGGAAGATGGACCAAGGTCACAACCACAACGACAAGTACCTTGTAGGCCAGGTGTTGGGAAATGAGACCGGTCGCATAAACCGAAGATGATAAAGGGATGAGTTAGCCGCACGTCGCAACCCCTATGTGGGTATTGCTCGCACTGTACACTAGTTCATCTATGGGAACAACGATCAAAGGACAGAGACTCTGGCCACGATACACGATCCCTTGGTTTGGGGCATGCACCGTGGGGAGCGAAGTGTCCGATGAAACGAGGTTCGCATCTGTGTGAGACCAACCGTACGTTGCAACCCGTTTGGGGGCGTTGCCCGTACTGCACGCTGGCTCCATAAATATATATGGGGGAACCACTGCATCCGAGCCATCCAAGTTGAGTGAAGCAGGAAGCCTGTTGGCGCTGCAAAGTCTATTTATTTAAAAAAAAAAAAAAAAACATTTGTCAGTCATCAAACAGCATCTCCTCCATTAGTGTCTTTTTCAGGCTGTCACGTCGTTTAATATAGCAATGTTATATAGCCTAATTATTTAAGCTATCGTTTACATTCAATTGAATTTACTTTCACATCTGAGCCCAAATAGTACTAAACAAATTGAATACAAATCGTACTAAACAATATTAATAAAAATTATACTAAACAAAATGAATTCAAATTATACTAAACAATATGAAAACATAAGATTTGTGGTAAATGGACTTACCGTTATACGTGGTCCTGTATTTTAAATAACACCCCCCCCCCCCAATTTCACATTTTTTAATTCTTCTAAAAATTAGAAAACATCTCTAAATTACAATGCTGTCCAAGCAATTCATCCTTTGTCATGGAACTATCAGGGTATGTCTCAGGGCCGTAGATATGAATACCTTAAGGAGGGTTTTCACATAAAAACATTCTGAAAAGGTATTCATCCGTTTTCGTGTGTAAATTGTACTATCTGGCGGGTAATGTGAAGACCTTTTCTTTGTAAAAAAATAGTTGCTAAGAGTTGTATTTCTACCGAAAGTTTGTTTAAATTCCTAGTACTAAAGTCATGATCAGATTTGCTAAGGGGGTTTAAATATTTCAAACACCCCCTCCATTAGCTACCAGTTTAGTACGTATTATCATTCTTCACAGTAAACACCGTCACCAACACACTCCGAAATATTACATAAACCTCACTTTCTTCTATTGTTCAGAACCATTTATAAAATATCAATAACTTGTATTGTCAAGTCCATCCACGATTTTGTCACTAGTATGTAAACGTGACAGATATGCTTTTTTTCAAGTGAACACTTTTCTGCATATGAAGACACAATCCACTCAATCGAGTCATCGATATTTTTTTCTTAAATAGGTAGTTAAGATACACACCCAGCGAAGGCATAGTTTTTCGTTTTCATTTACTAATGCCCAGATTTAAGCACTAATTATACATACACACACACACACTAAGATCGCTTGGAGTTTTTATTAAATTCGATAGGTCTGATTCCATTTTTTAGTGTCGATATTTTGAAATAGTGTTTCGGCTTATACAAAGATTTGTAAATTTGGACACATTTGTTTTAAACCATACTCGGCTTATACACTGTCCGTGTTATACATATCATATGTGTTACATACTTTGATGGTTATTGACAATCACTATCTTAAACACGCATACTTGTTATATACGAGCTATGCGTTGTTTCTCATTATCTTAAGTAATGGCTTAGTGATTATGATTACCGTAATTGAAAGTACGCGAATCTTTATTTTGCCATTATATTGCTATTTTTCTCTCAACTCTTAACCGTCTCCTTCTTTCTTCGTCTTCTTCTGCGTTCATTATCAAAGTGCAGTAATTATCTTGTTACAGTCCAGAGAACGTAATGCGCTCTGTCGTGTGTTACAGCATGATTGCAATATCTGCGACTACTGTAGGAGACAGACAGGGACATCCCACTTGAGAATGACTTTTTGGTCATTTGACGGGGATATGGCAGCTAAGTGACTCTATGGATATGATTCAGAAAGTCAAAACAGGAGATATACGTAGGGAAAGGGCGGAGTCATTTGAGAGAGCAGGAATGCGGGCATCACTACGAAGACCCAAGCTTATTTTTGTCCCCGGACACGCGGGCGTGGAGGGAAACGAACGAGCCGACCAATTAGCTAGCCTCGCCACCACAACTGAGCTTATGGTCCGAGCAGACATACTGATTGCTCTTCGTTATTCCTCACGATCAGAGGATTTTGAGATGAATGAGCATGAGTCAATATCGAGAATGCGCGAATTAGGAGAGGATGGGTGTGGCCCGTAGAGAACCCCTGACAAAGATTTCAAAAAGAGCAGTGAACCAACATAGAACCGGAACCATCAGTCGGTATACCCTGAGAGATTTACCGAAGCGGAGTTCTGAGCACCTATAACTTGTCCGGTATGCGAAGAGGATAATCAACATACCTAATACCCTTTGTCACGAAGGAAAGGACAGCCAATTCCACTCCCATAACCTCCTTATTCACCTCTTACAATGTACATAGCAGGTAACAGTGTCGATATCATTTCCGTCACAATATATTCAGAATAAGAGTAACATTTCTAAAATAAAGTTTAAAAAAAATATGTTTAGGGAACAGCATGTAGAGAATTTACAACACATAAAATGACTGGAATATACGTGTAGGTCTAAATAGAAAGAAACTCGTCATGTCGTATATATGATCAAACGTCTAGGGTTATCCATAAATTACGTCCAGAATTAGTGGGAGCGGGTATAACTATGTTTGAGAATTATTGTCAAGGGAGGGTGGATGTTGACAAGCGTTGACGTAGTATATTCCAAGATTGTTGCGGTGACGGTTCATATCATGATTTAGCATGTTGAAATATAAATTCAGGATCACCTAAGATAGGGATATGTACTCTTGCAGCACACATACCTGTGATATAAACGTCTTCAAGCCATACAGGTTTCACTCTAAGTGCAGCTTCATACAGTAGCATAGCTGTGCTGCCTGGGTATCCCTGAAGTCCCCCAAGGAGATACGGAGGTAACACATTTTCACTGTACTCATCTGGAGACATATAATATTTCATATTCACATCCCTGCACGGCGGATCGTTCACTAGTTTATGCCCAATAATAAAATTGCTGAATTGTTTCGAAGTCATATCAAGTACGGCGACAAGAGATGAAACATTAATTCTGATATCATCATCTGATCTGATGATGAACTTAACAGTGGAACAAAATTCTGAAATCCATTTCAGCATAGAGACAGACTTTAACCTATTGTTTCTGTAGATATCTTCAAAATCCACCTGAACAATATCTCCATACTCTTTAGCTTCTGTGTCAATATCCTGCTGAATATGAGAGTCACTTCCATTTAAGGAAGTTCTCCCAAGAAAGAACAACATTTTAGCGTTATTTGATTCAGTTCTGATGTAGTCACCTCTGCTACTATTTCTCACTTGCATTCGTTTTTCAAAATTTGTGGTTGCTGATGGAAGTACAAAGAGGACATTAGTCCTACTGAAGGAACACGTGTCTACAGGATTGTGAATGTATGGGAAATCATGTTTGTTGATGATAGGAAGAGATAGCAAAACTTTAATTGCTCGAGTATCGATGTGTTTGTGCAATCCCTCTATCATGTCTTTAATAAGTTTTGCTTCTCTAATTATAAATTGTGAATAATATGATAAATCTGCCATTTCATATTTCACGACATTCTCTATTTTACTTATTAATGATTTAGAGCTGGAGGCGAAATGCAGGAAAGACTCATCGACGTTGTCAAATGATATGCTTGTATCTTGCTGGTAAACAAAGAAATTGTGTCTGACAGACATTGAAAAGATCGTGACAAAAGTCGTAATGATGGAGACTATCAGAACAGTCCTGGCAGCAAGAGTTATCTGACGATTTGTATATATCATTCTGACGAAGAGTTGTGTATCCTGAATGTAAAAGAAAATAATGCATTATTAGTGTGTGATATGTGATTCATAATAATGCATCATTAATATGTGGTATTAAATTCAACAGACAATATTTATGGTAATATAATGCAAAGAATATATATACTGTATATATATATATATATACATGAAAATATATTTGTAATAAATTATATTTCTATAATATTCTATAAAATTATATTATATAAAATTAAAATATGAAATTATATTATATACAATTTAAATATAAAATTATATGTATGCATATATTCTGACTTTTTTCTGCTTATCTATTTGTCCGTTGCATATAGACATGAGTTCGATAGCGGAGTTACCTGGAGATGTATATACTGTGTTACATGCTTGATCATGGGACTTCTTTTAATTTGAGTAAGACATATTTTCATTAACAATATATTACTCATTGCGTGTACATCATTTCCTTCTTCAACGTTCATTCTCAAACTCCAAATGTTTCTCTCTTGTTTCTTCTAACATGGTCCCCACTAGATACCAAGAAGGGAATGGAAATGGAATGGGAATGTGTTGTGTCGCTGTTTTATTTGGTCTATATGGTGTTGTTTTCTGGTAAAATTATATAAAGATGATCTAGTGGCGTGTCATGCGACGTATTCCTTCCAGAACATTGTCTTCCCAATGAACTCTCTGAACCTCTCTCTGTCTTGGGCGATGTGGCTTGCATTTTCTAGCGATGTATTCATGTTATCTTTAATGTCGTCTGTCCAACGTCTTCTTGGTCTGCCCTTTCTCCTCTTCCCAGGTACTCTTCCCTCCATTATTTGTCTTTCTAAACAGTTCTAGTGGCGTACGCAAACTATTACATTTGTTATCTTCTGATGTAACCAAGAACGTTATTCTTATTACATAGGACTCATGATGCTATTGGTATCACTACGTTTCATCTGTTTGATCTGTTGAAATCAACGCTTCAATGTCAAGTATGTGTACGTGCAAGCGTATTCTTTGTTGTTTATTATTAGTAGGACCGTATATATGATCTCAAGGGGAGGGGGGGGGTTACAAAATGAACATAATTTGTGTTTCAATGTTTCTGAACCTATATTCCTGATGAACTATTTGATTATCTTTTTTGAAGAACCAGTAAGGAGATTTGTCTATTTACGCGCCTTTTAGCAAGTTCCTATTAATAAAAGTCACATTGTGAATTCCTAAGAGGATTAGGCGGGAGGGGTGTTGAACACTCAAAACCCCCTTGTATATGGACATGATTGTTAGTGGCAATGCTTAACAATGGCTGTTGGTATATATGGTCATCCGTGTGTGTAATGTTAAATGATTGTCATATATATGCATATCATTTCCTCATTTGTAAATATACTAATGACTTCGCCTGCCTGTTGTGAAAAATTTTGCTTTATCTAACATTTGTTAAGAAAAAATAAGACTATTTGTTAACCCTGTGTTAAATATGGTGTTGATAAATGAACTGTTATAATTTCAATAGAGGGAGCTTGAGGGAGTTAAACACTACAAGCATACTCCCCCTTTTCCGCATTGTTCATTTATATTTAAATAGGTAAGTATATAAAAGCATACCGAATGTAAGAAATGGCCAGCATTAGAGTAACTTTAGCACACAAAATGTAAGAAATAGCCAGTCACTGAGTAACTTTGACTCACGAAATATCAGAGGGCATCTGATATATGACAGTTATTTTTATTTAGTAATGCATCATTTATAAAGTTCGATACATGCCACAGGCACTTGTACATCCGGACTGTTCAGGAAACACTGGCAAACTTCTGAACGAATGTATATTGCCTAAAAAATCACAACAGCCAAAAAATGTTAAGTTGACAGTCACGTTCTGAATAGGATATGCTACCTTTTGTTTTAATGCAATATTAATGCTAGACGGTAAAGAAGATAATTTAAATCATAAATCAATAAAACAGAACATGTCCAATTAAAAAAAAAATATTATAAATATAAAACATCATCACGTGACAAGCTCAAATGTTCTCAACCTGGATCAATAATAAAGACCTTGAACAAATCAATAGGGCCTATATGGGAATATCGATGTTCTCTTGTGAGCATCAACGTTCATTGCTACGAAGATATCTGAAGCAGGTGCACTATTACATCACCAAAAAATGACCTACGGGACAACACGGATTTGCTACATCAAAATTACACCACAAAATGGACTTTATGGACTTCACTTTTCTAGCTTTATTTTATAATTATAAATCACAGGGGAAAAAAAACTGCGTAGATAATTGACGGCATTGCACTTAAATTCCCTTATGTCCACTCCACTTTCACGAACGACAACTTCACTGCCAGCTGAGAGCACCACCTTACCGAATAGTGCATCTCTATGGGGTGGTACAGATCCCGCCTGTGACGGCCAAGGTAGCGAGTTGGATCCTCGCCATAGACAACTGTGCATGCGGACCGTTCAGAAAGCACTGGCAAACTATACACTAAACATATTTATATTGCCTAGAAAATCACTACAGCCAAAAAATGCTGGATTGATAGCCACGTACGTTAATTTGCAGCTCCATGTCGAATGACACCCGTAGAAAAATGTAACAAGACTGGGACCACTAGTAAATATAAAAATTATGGTGAAACACCCATTACACTGTTCCATGAGATATTATCTATACTCACCCTTGCATTGAAATCTCCAAATAGTATGAGGGTATCAGATTTTGGAACTACGGAGATAGCCGCATGAAGTTCATCACAGAACTTATCTTTAACTTCTGAAATTGTCAGCGTTGGTACATACGCATTGATGATTGTTGCGTGTTTCTTACCAGAGAGCATGGAACTTTTGCCGTCATAATGGGATCATTTAGTGGGCCTGCTAGTTTGCCAACTAGTTATTTTTAAATGACGAAGCCTACTCCTACTGCGCGTCTTTCCTCAATTTCTCTTCTGATCCAAAATAATGTATAGCCTGCAACTCTTAAGCAGAGCTGACCGACTGCAGCAAAGCGCGTTTCACTCAGAGCTATTATGTCAATATGGTACCGTACTAGCTCTCCTCCCAATCAGGGCTTTTCGTTGAACTTATCTATTTGTGTTATAGTCATTGCAAATGAGTATGCTTCCATTCCCCGTGGTCAGTGGGAAACGCTTTTCCCTTGTGTAGAACTTTCGTGGATGTGAAAATGACTTGCTCTGAGGATTTTGATTACAGTGAGCAGGAATTATGTAAAGCGTCGACTTCACTATCATGTTGGACCTCATTGACACCAATGGCAAGACCACTCAAGGCGACTGAAAGTGAAGTTCAGTGCAGTGGATGACCATAGATATCTACGTGTCTCGTCATGCTCGATGCGGTCCACACTGTGTTGCTGGCTTAAATTCGTCTACATTTCCTGGTAGACCGACAAAATATCGTACCTCATGTGCATACATTCGCCGAATATCAAACTTTTCGTGTACTGGTGGACAAGACCCATGTTATCTGATAGTCTCCACATGACATCACCAACTTAATGACTGCTTAAGTTGTCATGAAAACCATTATAGTCAGCAGAAACACTGAAGAACAAGAGCTAAACATAAACATACATGGAGAGAAACTACATGTAAATAATTAACATTATCAATCTCTTGGACACATAGTCACAAATGCAGATGTGAAAAGAAGTTAAAAAGTGAATATGAATGGTTAAAAGTACCTTCACTGACATGAGGAAAATAGTAACATCTAAATAAATTACAAACATTTTAAAAATGAGAATTATAAAATTGTATATCTATTATATTTATATTGTAATGTATGGCTCAGAAACATGGACACTAAACAAACAATTAGAAGACATCATTAATACCTTGAGATGTGGGTATATAGAATAATAGGGAGAACATCATCAACAGAAGAAACCACAGAAAGGTTCTAAAACACTTAATATGAAGAAATAATTACTAAGAAAAACAAAGATCAGGCAGATATAATATTTTGGACACATTAAAAGACATGGCACCTTAATGAAGACTTTACTTCAAGGTAAAGTCAAAGGGAACGATCAAGAGGTAGGCAGAGATACAAGTGGGAGAGTAATATTACAGGACGGACAAGTTACACTCTAGCAGAGTGCACCACCAAAAGAAGAGACAGGGGATGATGGAGGTCTCTTGCAGTCAACCTTCGTTCCGGAGGCGGAACTTGATGATGATGAACAAGCTGTCAACCGAGCGTGAATCGAGAACCCGCCTCAGGCAGTCCACCAGTGATGTGTTAACATGACACGTTAAAACTACTTTAGCGACATGTTAAACGATTGAATGTGTTGTTGATATTGAAGTAAATTATGTCATCACATAAACTACAAAATTATTATATAAAATTACACGTTATAATCGAACAAATACATCCATTTTACATCCTCGACTAGTGTGTACTAGAAAATACATTTGATGTTACCCAACAAGTATGGTATTGAGGCAAACTTTAAAAACACAGTACACAGCACACAGCAATTGGAAAATAATTATGGTAAGTGTGGTATGCGGATGTTGTCGGCGGTTGTAGAGAGGTCATAGTGTAGGTTATAACCTACTGCCATAGTACGTGAACATTTGTCCTAAACCTAATCTTCGATGCATTAGAAGACATGTTCGTAGAATTTATTAGAAATTGAGTCATTACGTTTTTTTTTATTATTCTCCTGATTTTCGTTGGTCATTGTTTATATACTTGGAGTCGTCTTTGATATCTTTGGCGTGTAACTCAATAATAGTAACAAACGGAAATCATGAGACTAATTGTAAAAAGTATCGAATGAAGGCATCAATAATTATGTGCGAATGTCTTCAGAACAAACGGCCATGGCTTAAGCATAAATACAATAGCATACAGATTCTCAAACTATTTTCTGATACTACCCAATTTCGTTTATATTTTACATATCAACACTTCCCTCCCAAATCAGGGCCGTTAATACGACTGTAAAAAGTGGTGCGATGGAAATTTACTTAACTACATAATAAGTTCACACGCCTATAAAACAAATTTAGTGGGGGATGACACTGTCCCCTCCCCTTTTCCCAGAACAATAGCATATTATATTTAGTACGATGAAGTGTTAATAATCGGGTAACGACACCACTTTCCCCGCTCTTAATGGCTTCTCGGTAAACAGATAGGATCAAAACTGTCATCACAAAATATATAAACATAATCCAATAAAATCATGAAATTGAATTTTTTATTAGGTACTCCCCTCCCTCACCCCACCCTTTCCTAACAAAATGTGTTCTTTTTACTTCGCTATTGTAGGGTGTTTGGTAACATTTTATCAGAAACGGTTATAAAATCTGGATATCTTCATAGCATTGATAATTAAGTCACAAGGCATGAAACCATACGATGCAGAAACTTCGTAGCTTAATTGAAAGAAATATAAATTATGTTCACACATCAAAGAAATTGACAGACTACGTTTTTATGAGATAAACCAATGAATATGTATTGAAAGTATTCAACAATGTACTAACGACAGGTATTCTGTAAGGAGTTTCTTCTGTTATCTTTAAGATAAAATTTATACAAACAATATTCTTCGCGAATAATACATACTGGATTACCAGGATCCTTAAAAATGATTCCCAAAAATAATGATTTTTAAAGAAAATACATTAATGAAGACTTATTTAAAGATAAAACATGATTCTAGGTTGAGCACTACATTGAAATCAAAACTTAAAATTCCACTTTTTTATTTCGCATGTAACATTTGCTGTTATTGAATAGTTTCAGGTAATTTCGATTTTAATCTGTTGGAAAAAATCCCGGTTTTCACAATATGTTATTCAATGGTTTCGTATAGAACATAAAATCAACATATACTCGTCAAGAGACATAAATACTAATGCTGGCAAACAATAATACTTCATGGCACATATAACATGTCGCAAACGTGTGTGATTTAGCCACCTGATGAGGAAACATTCCCATAACGGAGATTTTCTTAAGGGGAACAGTTGAGGTATAAGAAGAAGTGATGAGGATGGTATGGATTTATAATATTGATTAAAAACAGCACATATTCCAATTCTCCACACTTAAACAAGGAAGTGAGAACATGGCGTTTTTGTGAAATTTTCGTGTCGATGTTTCCAAAGTGGCAACACTACGACCCTGAGTGGTTATGTGTGTGATGATGATGAGTCACTGGCTTCAATAATCACAGAAGTGTCATATCAGATGGACTTCAGCTAAAATTAAGGTACAGATAGCAATAGAAAATTAAACGTTCAAATTAAAAGAAACACGCCCGTGTGTTGCCAGGCCCGAAATGGGAGCAAAGAATAGCAACACTGTTTACCTTCCACGCATGTCGTAAAAGGCGACTAAGGAGGTTATGGGATGGAGTTGGCTGTTCCATCCCATATAGGGCCAGCGACTCAAAATCATGCTGAAGTCGGATGTGTCAGGTCGAAAGGCGCAGATATCGCAGCAATGCAGTAAACCATGATACAATGCATTCCGTTCCCCGGACTTATCCTTCTAATCTGCAGGAGTTTGATAACGAACGCAGAAGAAGAAGAAAAAGAAGTTGACATACTTAAAATGCCCACCATCTCTAATACAGCATGGTATTATTTGATGAAAGGCGGAACCAGAGGAAGAAAAATATTGGACACATGATGGTATGTCCTTCATTCAGCCGAGACAGGTTCAGAGACAACTGATTATGATTAGGATGAAGTTTCATTTCTTTAAAGAGAATCTAAACATTGTGGCAAGCGCATTAGAGGATCAACGTTCCATTACAATATATATGAGCCGCAAAGTGGTAATAACTATATAATAATTAGATCAACGAACGCTCAGTGTGATAGCTCACGAAATGTTAATCATATACAATGTCATGAATATCGTTCATACATATTAATTGAGTTTTTTGCTAAACCCTAAAGTCAAAGTAACCGGATTACCAGAATAGCAAAATGTACTGTTTGGTATGGTTGTAAAGCTTCTGATATAATTAAAGTTGACTAACACCCACGGTTGAAAAGAACATACCTCGCCATTATAAGTGCGTTTTACGTAACCAGATAATAGTTTAAGGAATCCTCGTTAACATGTATTCATATGCAAATTTAGCAGGCACAGTATTGTAATAGTAGGCAGGACAAAGATTACAGGATTTCATTGGCTTATAAAAACATGAAATTATGCACGCATGCAGTATATATTCATTGGGTCTATGAAGATTAATCACGCCCAACTTTAATTTGCCTGACGTGTACACAAGGACACAAACTCAACAACGATGGCAAAGTTTGAACATTTCATACATATATATATGTTTATATATATATATATATATATATATATATATATATATATATATATATATATATATATATATATATATATATATATATATATATATATATATATATATATATATATATATATATATATATATATATATATATATATATATATATATATATATATATATATATATATATATGTTTATATATATATATGTTTATATACATATATAAACACAAATGTTAAATTTGTGTGGTTCTAAGAGAACCTACATCCATGTGTAGTTTATGTGTATCGATCGACAGGTACATTTTAATAGTATTTTGAGAAACAGCAGTAAAACACGTTAGAAGACATGACTAAAATCGCGTCTTTGGGGGGGGGGGAGTGGTGTATGTGTGATTGAAAAAGAAACACGCGTTGATTCAAGTCTGGAGACTAATAGATCCTATCTAAACCAATCAGATTCTAATCCCGTTTGCTGATAAATATTTTTAATATACACATTAACCGTAGACTCTTCTCTATTATATTATTAATTTTACCTATGTCACATCTACAGCAACCTTATTTATCTGTTATGTATTGTTACAAATAGGTATAACTGGTTCTTGAATATAAGGTACAGATAGCAATAGAAAACTAAACGTTCAAATTAAAGAAACACGCCCGTGTGTTGCCAGGCAAGAAATGGGAGCAAAGAATAGCAACACTTTTTACCTTCCACGCATGTCGTAAAAGGCGACTAAGGAGGTTATGGGATGGAGTTGGCTGTCCCATCCCTTTTCTAAGGAATATGGCAGATACTAATGTTAAATGTTTGTAGTTCTCGGGTAATTTGCATTCATGAGCATTGTGTGTTGTTGTTTGTCGAACGACCTATTCATATTCATAGTATCTTGGAAAATGACATCTTTTTAGGGGTTCTTAATGTTCAAATATAGAAATCGTATGGATTCAAGTTGTGAGGAAAATATGTGTCAGCTGTACGGACCTCGTTCAAAACTCATTTACTGCCTTATGTTTTGTGTGTAGTATGAAACTCAGTAGCTTCATGGAAATATCCCCAGTAATCTCCAAAGTAATCAACTTTATAAACAAGACATCGCGTGCGGGATTCTAACCGCGACCTAATGAGCACAAAGCAAACGACTTTACCATTACGCAAGGGAGAACCCAACATTATTTTCTATATTTCTCTTTCTTTCGATATATGGTCATTTTCAGTATGTGCTATTCACATCTCTATCAGGTATTACATGATGTCTCATCCATATATTCGTCGATCGTTCATCTGCTTTTATTTCTACATACCCATGTTATGAAACTACTAGCTATATACGTGAAATATACATAATTATGAAAACCATATATTTCTTAAGCAGAACAAATCCTTAGCTAGAACACTTGTTAAATGCTGGTACATTTTCCAGTCTGCCCTTTTATAGTTCCACCTAGTGAGCGTGCTTCTGTCCTTGGTAAATTCATTGTGGATTTCCAGAAATACTGGTCTGTGGTCACTACCTCCAAGCTGCTTTCCAACGACACGTGTGATATTCCATTCCAAGCCTGGTGAGTGGAATGCCAGGTCTGGTGTACAGGTGGTGTGCCATGCTCTCGAGTAGAAGGTTGGTGAGTCTGCTGGCTGGTTAATAAGGATGAGATTATTTTCATTCTGCCAGCTCTCAATTTCCTCACCTCTCTTGTCGATATGATCGTAGCCCCAGCTCTGAGAGTGGCTGTTGAAGTCACCACACACCATAAGTCTCTCTTTGTCTGGAATTGTGTCTAGTGCCAATGGTTTATCATTTGGGAAGTAGTAGTTCAGGAGATATCAGTATCAATATCTTGGACACATAGTCACAAATGATGGAAGATGTGAAACAAAAGTTAAAAGGAGAATAGGAATGGCTAAAAGTACCTTCAATGGCGTGAGCAAATTATTAATATCTAAACAAATTACAAACAAGTTAAAAATGAGAATTATAAAATGCTACATCTATTCCATATTAATGTATGGCTCAGAAAAATGGACACTAAATAAACAATTAGAAGACAAAAGTGATGCCGTTGAGATGTGGGTATATAGAAGAATAGGGAGAACATCATGGAAAGAGAAGAAAACAAATAAAGAGGTGCTAAAGACACTTAATATGAAGAAAGAACTACTAAGAGAAATAAAGAGCAGGCAAATAAAATACTTTGGACACTAATCCATTTTAATCCATTAAAAGACATGACACCCTATTGAAGACCTTACTTGAGGGTAAAGTCAAAGGGAAGCGAGCAAGAGGTATGCAGAGATACACGTGGGAGAGTAACATTACACGATGGACAGGTTGCAGTCTAGCAGAGTGCACCACCAAGACAAGAGATAGATGTTGGAGATACGTTGCAGCCAACCTTCGTTGCGGAGACGGCACTTGATGATGATGAGTTCAGGAGATGGTATTCTGCCCCTTCCATATATACTTCCAGCTGACATGCGCTGATATTGTTTTTAACAAGTGTCAGAAGTCCACACTTTCGCCTGTCCTTTCTGTCAGACGGGTAGCACTGGTAGCATCTGATTTTGAAGGCTATGTCACTGCTGAGGTGTGTTTCTTGGATACAGCATATATTTAACTTTTTCTTCACTGAGGACATTTTCACGTTCCAATTTTTTTGCTGTATCCATCTCTTTTACTGTTGACACCCTTAGCATTCCAGTGCATTATTTTTATTGGTCGTTTGTTTGTTTGGCCAGTAGCTCTATTCCCTTGCCTCCTGGTTCCTCGGGGCAATTGAGAAGGACTTCCAGTAACTGAGGTCGGGCCCTTTCGATGAACCTTTCCGCCACTGAGTTTTGGCCCTTTCCGCTACAGGGCAGGCACCATAACCATTTATAACCATTGTGTTGTGTGCGTGACATCCTGATTTTCTGTGCGCCTTTTGGCTGGATGCCTCCGTCTTCAGCACTCTGCTTACTTGGGCAGGACTATGGTCCAGCTCGAGTGGGACTGCCCGACCAGTCTTAGTTTCCAGCCCCTGATGGCTGAACTAAGCCCCATCACAACTGCACCATGCTGGCCTCGATGGGGACATGTACAATGAAATGAACAAGGGAATGCGAACAGACAGGCATGGAGAAATGGCTAGGATTTTATATTGATGTTTCCAGAAGGATTATGTATGATGATAGTTATGAAAATAATATATAAACGTGTATCTCTAATCATCGATCTATCTATTTATGTGACGTATTCTTAACAAACGGTGTCCTCACTGTACTCTAATCCTCTAATTTCTGGGGCTCTGTATAGGTTCTTTAGGTAAGTCTAGGTTCACTAGGTTCGATGAAGTAATTATCTATGTTCTGTGCAAGCTGCGTCGGTGCCCTATTCAGAAGGTTTTTAATACCATGCATCCATTTCAAGTTTGATCTGCCTCTTGTTCTTTCCCTGTAACTTTTCTCTCCATGATTAATATTTTTATACTATTGTTTTTCTTTATAAGTCCGAAATATGTCCGCTTGTGTTGTTGATAGTGCTTAGGAGCTAGTCTTCTTCTACGCACATGTCTTATATTACTTCGGCTTTGGTTCGTCTTTCTATCCATAATATTCTGAGGACCTTTCTAAATCATTTCAGCAGAACCAGAACTACAGTAAAAGTACAGTACTTTCTATTTTAGAATTAAAGGAAGTCCAGAATGCATGCCCTGGAGAAGACAGGTCATTCTAAGCAAAAGACCTACACGTTGATATCACATTGTCACGTTTCCTGGCTAATGAAACAGATCATTCGTCACACTGGCGTTTGCCATGATTCGCCACCAATGAAAAAAAAGGGAAAGTAAGTGCGGCTTTGTGTAAAGTTGGTTTCGATTAACTAGCAGGACTGTATATTTAACGAAGGACACGATTAAATTCTCCAATATCATTCTAAAGCTGTATTAGATATTTCTAAAAGGTAACTTTTATTATAAACTTTATTACCAGGAAAAATCTGGAGAAACACAAATTGATAGCGTACCATATACATAATGTAACCATCAACCCAGCATTTTTTTTCTATATATATATTTTCTTGCCAGTATTAGCGTTCAGTATTATAGTATGTCATTATAAGCAATAGATGTGTACGCCTACACATCTACAATTGCCTGTGGCGTTTTTTATTTTAATATGTCATTGCGTCCTAAACCGCCCGGATGGACAATTGCCTGAGGCGGGCTTTGAACTATGTTTCTTGGCCGTCACAGACGCGGTCTGTACCACGCAGCCGTAGACCCGGCCAAAGTTGGAGAGGTCGGTTATAAATTAAGGAAGTGGGGTATACCTTCTGACAATTGGACTTCCCTCCACGGAAACTTGTGCGACCAACAATCGATACATGATTAACGGAAACACTTCCAAAAATCTAGAAAATTATAAAGTCCAGAATCGGACTACCAAGAACATTAACGAACACACACACACAACAATCTCAAAATATATACAGATGGTTCAAAAGGGGATCATGGTACTACGGGGCAGGAGTCGTAATCCCAGAGAGAAGAATTAAAAGTGCATACAGACTCCCTAACAACATTTCAATATTTTCTGCTGAGCTTACAGCCATACTGAAAGCACTAGAGCTGATAGGAGAGAACCCACCTGAACATACCACGATCCTAACGGACTCACTATCTTCAGTACAAACGCTTTAACTTAAGAAAGAAAGTGAACGTCCGGACCTGGTAGAAGCATACACACATCCTGGCACAATAAAGGAAAAACCTCACAATTATGTGGATTCCAGCCCATGTGGGTATAGCAGGGAACGAGTTGGCAATAACACAACCAGAAAAGCTAGTACATTCAATGTCCAAAATCAAATCTTTCATTAGGAAGGAAATCAACAGAGAATGGACACTTAAATGTTCAAACAGCTCCAAGGGTAGACATGCCTTCTCCTTACATAATACCTCCTACAAGAAAAACTCAAATACGAGACGAGCTGAAAATTCCTAACAATAGAAAATACCTAAGGCTCAGACTAGGAGGTGCATCGTTCAAAATAAATGAACCCATATGCGAGGAGTGATATGAGGCAAACTCTATAGGACACTAACTCCTAGACTGCTCCAAATACTGACCATAAAGAACAGCGATGCTATATTTTTTTTTTCAAAAACAACAATATAGAGTGCAACCTGGTAAACACACTAGGCCACATAGTGGACGTAGACTCAAAGAAAATAGTCAAACAATATATATCTCGAACAAAAGAACAAAAATAATCAGAAACGAAATTGATAAATAAAAACTACTATTTGGAAATAGCGATACAGGACAATCTGACACAAACAAAAACACTATAGATATCTAGTAAAAAGAAAACAACACACGAGAGCTCCACGCGAGGGCACAATAGCGACCAATAAAACAAACAAGACCACAAAGGACTACCACGATAATTCTGCCAACTAAATTGATGGCTTACGTAAACAAAACAACAGAGACCTATTCAAACATTAGTCACGGACACGGAACACATAAAGAACCATACACTAATAAACACATGACAGTACATAATAATCCCACAAACACAAACAAATTCACAACAGCCTACATCCACAAAATCTTGCAGTAAAACGTTTTAACTAGACACAATAACATCCCCCATGACAGCCTCACGATTGTGCAAACATGAGTTTCAACAAATTACAAGCATTCCCAACACCCCACTAACAACTACAGAGCTGTGCAAATGATTTTCAACACAACCCTCACAAAACAAACCCCGCCCACTTATTAACAACATGGTTGGGCAACCAAATGGCAGTGCAATTGAGTTTCAACAACACAAGTCACACCGCACCCGCACTAACAACCACATGATTGTGCATAGCCAGGCTTCACCGCCAAACAGTCAGACCAATCAACCAATAAACATACACACTCCAAACACTGAACATTACCTTGCCACTGCTATTGAGTTTCAACTAGGAGTTACCGGATTCCGGCTCCGGTAAATCCGGAATCCGGCCATTTTTAGAAATCCGGCTCTGGTCCAATTTTTCCGGATTTAGGCCGGATTTGTGTTGTCTAGTCAGGTTAATTTTATGTACATGTTTCATGAGGTCAAGCACAGTAGCACTTTCAGTTTACTATTTCTCGCTGATGTAAATAAGCATTTTAAGAAGAAGAAAAATCATTTTGAATTTTAATAGTACATTACTTCATGAATTTACATTACTTAGAATTTTCGAATTTTCGTAAATTTCATTGGTCCTGCCGATAAAATAAAATGGGATAAAAATCTAAGTCATACAGCGCTATTTGGGATTACTTCAAGGTTAAAGACGATGATTCAGCGAAGGTAATATGTAAGTTTTGTGTCAAACAGTTCTTGCGTGGACGATCAGATCGTCCCAAAGACTTCTCAACGTCATCAATGCAGACCCATTTTCGATCGATGCACAGGAAAAGCTATGACGAAATGATGGAAAAGAAAGCATCAATGTAGGCCATTGTATTGGCGACCACATCTATGATGAATCTGGGATCGTGTTTGCACATAGCAAGCAGCAGTACCCAGCAGTCAATTATGCAATCATTCATTCATTTTCCTTTTGCGCTTAAGTTAGCGCATATGGCAGAGGTCAGATCTCTCCAATTATGTCTGTTCAAAGTTATTGTGCCGTTCTTGAATAGTGTGAATATTGGTTGTTTTACTTTCTCTTAGTATTGTTCTTCTGGGTGTTTCTTTTGGTCTACCTCTTGCTCTTTTCCTTGTAGGTATCCATTCAAGAGATTGATGGTGTATTCTGTTGGTGTCTGCGCGTAGGAAATGCTCAATGTAGGACCAACGGCGTTGTCTGATAACATATGTGATGAATCTGAAGATAAAGAGCTTTTCCAGCTCTCACATCCATATGATAGCACCGGAATAACGCATGAATTAAATAAGCGCATTTTCGTGCGTGTGCTGATTGACTTTGACTTCCAGATATTAGACAGTCTGTTAGTGCAGGCATGGGACGGGTCAAAATTTGGGACATCACAATCCCAATGCTAAACGCATTCATGCTGCCGTAGCCCGAATGATAGCCATAGATACGGAGCTTTTTCAAGTAGTTGAACGACCAAGATTCAGAGAGCTGATACATATAATGGGGAAAAGGTATGAATTGCCTTCAAGAAAGTACATTGCTGAACATGTCATTCCTGACATGTGTAAACGTCTGAAGGTAAAAATTGCAGCAATGATATCTGACACTGATTACATATCATTCACAACAGATACGTGGACAGCTGAACACACCACTCAGTCATTCATGGGCATCACCGGCCATTGGTTAACATACTCATTCGTTTACCGCAGTGTAGTCTTCCATTGTACTGCATTTGATGGACATCATATGGCCACAAACTTACTTGCACATTTTGAAATGATGCTGGATGAGTGGTCAATTGCACGTGAGAAGTGCCATGATGTTGTGAAAGACAATGCATTTAACATTGCCAAATGGTTTTGTGATGGCAGCTATTCAAGTGTTAGATGTTTGTGTGTGTGCATCTGCAGTGTGTGTGCATGATGGTCTTTTGAGTCTAAAGTATGTTGCTGACATCATCGGTACTGGAAGAAAATTGGTAGAACATTTAAAACACTCTTTTTCAGCAACCAGTCGTTTGGATGCACTTTAAATGGAATTAAACCTAGCACAACATCAGCTTATCCAGGACGTGACAACACGATGGAACTCAACGTTTTATATGCTACGACGTCTGTTAGAACAACAGAGCAGCATCAGTCTGTTAATTAGTTAGTTCCTTTCGTGCCGCGAGCGACACATAGGACAGAGGTTTTGGTTATCCATATGATGCGGTCCGCTGCCTGCAGCTTTAGTTCCTGAATGGTCTTACAACCTATTAAGACCCCTTCTTTAAGAATGGTGTTTTAAGGGTTGTTTTAGGTCTTCCTCTTTTTCTTTTACCCTCAGGTGGCCACATAAGGGTTTGTTAGTTTATTCTGTTTACATCTAGTCGTAAAACGTGACCAAGGTAGTTCCATCCTTGTTTTCTTATGATGTTTGAAACATACGCATGGTGAAACCTAATCAGTCAAGTATTGTGTTGAAATTGATTTGGTAACTGGGCTAACGGCACAGAAGTTGGTAGCAACGGAAAATGTGGTAGGTACTTTTGCACCATTTGAAGAACTCACACATGAAATACGTGCAGCTCACGCACCAATATCAGTTGTGATCCCATTAGTGAAAACACTCATGGCTCTCTTCCAGAAAGAAGGTAGTGATGCTGGGGTCAAAACTATGAAAGCAGCCCTGTTTGAAGCTGTTAGCAGCAGATTTGCGGACATGAGTTTAACAGTATTTACACATGTGCCCAGGGCTGGCCCTAACAATTGCGGGGCCCAATGCGAAACGGATTGTGAGGGGCCCCAGTCTGCCTAGGGAAGAGGATAATAAAATAAATTCTAATATGAATTCATCGGCCTATGAAGTGCGGGGCCCACTGATGCAGCATAGATTGCAATGGCCTAAGACCGGCCCTGCCTGTGGGACACTACTGGATCCAAGCTGTACTTCTCCGAACGCGGCAGAAATGATGCACGAGCTCATCTGATGTTAGCAGCTAACTCCATTATTCATTCAGCAAATACAGTTAGTGCACATGATCCATCAGCTACTAGTAGCAGTACTAGCGTTTTGACTTCTGTGAGCACTGCCACACAGTCCAACCTATGGAGCTGTTTTTACACAATTGTCGAGGAAAATCCCACGACAGAACGTTCTACAAGTGCCAAAGGCAACAGCATTAACACATGGCTAGACTTGCGCAGACATTTCCTGCACCACCACCTACAAGTGTGCCATCGGAACAGTACTGTAGGAGACATTATCACTAACCACCGTAGTAGCCTTGTACCACAAAACTTCACAGCCATAATGAAGACTGATTGACTGAAATAGTGAAAGTACGAAATGAATGTATTTCAATAAATTCAGTCTGTTCAATGCACTGTTGTTGTGAGTTGTAACTGAGCTGCCAAATTGCCAACTGAAAACAATGTGAAAACTAAATCCTGAAAACTAAAAATTAAAATTACTAAATTAGCATTATGTGCTTGTGTATTATGTTTCATCTTGAACTTATGGAACTTAATATTACTTATTCTAATGTAAATATAATTATTTTACATTTAAATGATTTAATATGAGTATATGTCATCATTGTCATGTCTATCGTAATCAATTGCAGTAATGAACAGTCAAGTCAAGTCTCACTTAATCAAGTGATGGAGTACATTATTCAACTTTTTTATTTTTTTATTTGTAAATCCGGCTCCGGCCGGATTCCAAAAATGTGGATCAGGTACAGCCCTAGTTTCAACACAACATATTTAACGCAAAACTAACCCCAACCCCTCACAAACAATCAAAAATTGAACCAGAGTTTCACAGTACCAGACCAGTCAATCAATAAAGATACACACTCCAATCAACACAACCTTACAACAGTGCTAAACCAAAATGAGTTTCATTCCACCACAACACTCAAATCACTACATTCATACCCACAAGACCAGAACCAGACAGGACAACATAAAGAAACCCATACTACAACAGACAGGACACGAATAAAAACAGGAGACGGTAGGGGCACAAAATAATTCATATTAAAAAAACCGTTAAAGTTACAAGGCTGCAACTTTCACAGTAGATACCTGAATGAATACCCTATTATGTTAATGTAAAATGTTTCTTTCAGTATAAAAATAAGTACACATTATTTGGTCTTTAATAAAAATGTTAAAATTTTCATGTTCAAAATGGTATGGTCAAAGCGGTAAAATTGTTGAGAAAATAGTAAGTACAAATGAGTTAAAATTTAAAATATATGCATAGAAATGGAATAGGTATAGCGCAAACTAAGGATATTAGAATATATTTTCAAACTTTTCATACAAGCTGGTTCAAAGTTCACCAATTGTTGGTGTAAATTTTCCAAATTTGAATGGCTGTAAAAATTGTAAATATAGATAGATAGCAAAGTTCTTAGTTTGCGCTATATGGAAATATGTTAGGAATATGCATGCCAAATTTTATCAATATTGGTTAATATTTGAAAAAGTTATGAGAATGGATTTGTTAATAACATCAAAATTTCGCAAACGAACGAAAAGAAAATTTACACATTAAAAATATAATTTCTTACCTTAATAACCTCTTGCAAGGTAAGGATATCCTTCCGCTTCAACTTGTTCTTCATCTAGACCCAATCTTCTCCTTCTCCTGGCTCTTCTGACTTCTAGGGTTGCCTCGGTAACCTTATTTTGTGCATTTAACAGTCTCTTAGAATCAGTTCTTGCGAAGTAAGTCAACATGAATTTTCCGCAAGTCACTTCCAACAGCCTAAGTTGAGCTTGCAGAGCTTGTGACCCATCATTAAAAACTAAGGCTGCAATGCCCACACTAATATTAACAGCAGTCAAACCATGGTATAAGTGCTTTGGGCAGATCTGCCATATCATACTGTTGAAGGACTCATTTGCATTTTGAGTGTAGCATTATAAACATTTTGGCAAGATGCTTGGGTGGCTGAGATCTTTGAACATAGGTTTGATTACATCCAATACTGCCTCTGATATACTGTTTCGATGTTTGAATGGCTTATTGGCAGCAAGTGCTATCTTGTATGGACACACCAACTGTCATCACAGAGGTTATGCATCGGCTTCTTATCAGTTAATAACTTGTGAAAATAAATGGCCCACACAGATTCTCTCATCCCTTTCAAACTATTCCTATTTCCTCTAATAGTATTCCCATAATAGTTTTGAACTTTATCTATCTGATTGTCTTGTAGTCTACCCTTACCTCCTATTTTTCTTCCATCGGTTAAATTTCTACCTGACCATGCACATTTTATCTTGCGCAATCGTGTGCCCATTCTCTTCTGTACATGTCCTACACATTCTATTTTCTCCACTTTCACATCACCATAAGGATTTCAATTGGAAACACTTTTAAAACTGTTGGTATCACCATCTCCTACAAATCTTATATATCTCAATCTATACTTTTCTTCGGAGTTAGAAAATAAATTCACGGCTATTGACGTCTTCATACTACCAGATGACCCTTTATGTCTAGCCGTACATTGAGACTCATGCTTATTTTTTCACAGCTGGTATTATTGTGATTTCTTGTCTTGCTTTTCCCAATAATCACATGATTTACATGCTTTGGAAAGTACTGCTGTGTCTAAAACTTTGCCAGTAACACACCCAATCAGTGATGTGACTCCAATTTGTGATGTGTGACCTCTAGTCATCCAAGTTCCATCAACAGATACATCAATATTTCTGCATACATCTTCTATATCTGGAACTTCTGGTAATTTATATTCTATCTGTGCTGCTTTCTTCATGCTTTCAAACTGAGCTGATGAAACAGATTTGGCAATGGATTCCTTGATTAGTTTGTATGAACTCTTTTTAATGGGTGGTGGTAAGCACATCATTCCGCAAAATGTTTCCAAAGCAGCAAGTCCTCCTCCGACACAGCGCATAGCAAATACAGATCTATGATTGATTGAATGTATTTGTAGATTATAGCTTATTGATATTTGTTGATTTGAATTGAAAGGTATTTGCTTAGTGCATTTCTTATTCATACAACTAAATACAAACTTACTGCCTAGCCCATGCCTCTCTGTTTCCACAAAATCAACAATGCTGAAGCAGTACTTACATACAAGATGTGAAGATATTTGTTGTTGTAAGATTTCAAAATCAATGATTATGTTTCCACACCATAATTCCTTACAATGGTTTTCACTAGCTCGGTCTATGTCTTGTATATTCTCACCTTCACTGTCAGAGTCATATAATAATCCATACATCCCTTTTAGATTTCTTTTTGACTTGCTTGAAGGGAGCGTGTCCTTATGAGTAGATGTATGACTATGTGAACAATAAAATTCTAATTTATTAATATTATCAATCGATACACCCTGTACTATAGGCATTAGGAAATCGTAAGGGGACGTGAAAGTGAATGTGGCTTAAATTACTTCCCTTGTTTTTGTAGCGTCCAAGAATCCATTTTTTGCATCACGTGAAACACTGACCAATGTAATTGTCTTTAGACAACGCAACTCAACTTTATTGTTTATAAAAGGCAACTGTTTATTTTTTCTCATTCATTTGTGCATCGAATTACGTAACCAGAAGTTGAAAGTACGCTGTGTACATTTTTCACCAAGCAATTAAATAAGCCTAGGTAAGTGTTTTTTCTCTTTGCACACGTATGTGTTAATTTGAATAAAATACAATGTTGTAACCATGTCTAACAAATGAAACAACCATTTTTCTCTTTATATACGAAATTTCACTATTTTTGGAACTTGCCTGTAATTATTATCGAATTTTAAACACACGCACTGCAGATCGGTCACGCATTCCTCAGCGGCCATCTTGTTTACCGCTAATCTTTACTGCCGCGTCGATAATTCTGAAATGTCTCTTATTTGAAGAAATTGACGTTTAACAACTACAATTCCTGCCTCTTTTAATTTCTTTAATTCATTTTTAAATGATACTAGTAAAAAATCTAAGATTTATATGTAAAATAATTGAAATTATTGGTACAAAACAATGCATAGGTGTGTGTGCTATCCTGCGTCCGTCACCATGACGACTTAGACTTAAGTCTAAGTGTTTTCTTAGTCAAATCGTCATGTTTAATGTGGATAATTATACAAGAAACACATTGTACATTAAATATATATTGTTCTATGAAGTCCAATTCTTATAATTCTCTCATGGAAATTTCATAAAGTTCATTTTAATTTGAGAGATGCGTTCTCCTTTCATTAGACCTAATAATAAATCATCAATGTAGAGAACGTCAACTGCAGCATCTTCCAAACTTTCTCATTCTTTTTGATATCTTTGTCTCTTGTTTTTTATCATCAAATTTTCTACATAAGAATATCCACACTACAAAACATATATAATGAAGTATTTAATTATATAGAGCTAATTAAATATCACTAATATAGGAAAAAGAATATTCATAATGATGTCAAACCATTTTGAAAATTTGGTGCACATACCTACCTAGTATTTCACCCATACCTTTGAAATAGAATTGTTTATGTACCTGTGATACCAAATGCCAGTAATAATAATAATAATAATAAAATATATTTCAGATACAAAGAGGGCTGAGATGACATTGCCAGCCATATGCGTGTTGCCATAAAGGGGAGCAAAGAAGAGATTTTAATTATGCTAATTAGACGCCATTATTATGGCTCTGGTTTCATCGGAAAATTAACACATATAATCAACAAATTATATTCACAAACACAAAAATGTACAGTTTGCAATATATTTTATCCTAAATAATTAAAAAATGCAATAAATATATATTAAATATTTCAATGTAATTATGCAAATTAGACGCCATTGTTAATTATTTATTAACTCTGGCTGTGTCGGAACATTAACACAATGTAATCATCAGGTGCGTCTTGTCTTCCCGAACAAGAAAATGTATAATTTGTTAGGTTTTTTAGTACAAATAATTATTAGATGTGAGAAATGAATATTAAACATACAATTGCATTTATGCTAATTAGACGCCATTGTTAATTATTTATTAACTCTGGCTGTGTCGGAACATTAACACAATGTAATCATCAGGTGCGTCTTGTCTTCCCGAACAAGAAAATGTATAATTTGTTAGGTTTTTTAGTACAAATAACGTTGATATTTATAAATTAGTGGCTCAGTTCCAAGGCAGGGCCACAACTTTTTGACAACTGTCATTTCATATTTCCTTATATGTTCCATGTAATTATCTCGAGGCAAAAATTAATTCGAAAAAAATTCGTAACTTTTTTCAGAATTGGCGTAGAGACTTGGTTGAGGTATCGTTGGATTGCAATTTTCAAGGGCTATCTAACTGTGGTATTTAAAATGCTGTACACCCATTTTGAAAATTTTGTCCTAATGCCTACTGTACTAATTTTAGTAGGCATTAGCACTAATCGAAATATTTCCGCAAAAAGATATTTAGAGTAATGTCCCTTGATAAAAATGCCATGTGCCGACATTTTCATTTTTTCATGGACCACGTGTGTACTATCCAATGGAATTGTCATTTAGTGACGCCACGCAGCTTTAGACAATATAAAAGTGAACTGTATACTATTTATAATCCATTTCTGCAGTGTATTAAGATTAGGTATGTTGGAGATACCTTATCTACAATTAACACCAAGCAATTAAACAAGACGAGGTAGGTGTTTTTTGTCTTTGCACACGTATATTTCTAAATTTTGATTAAAGTTAATATGTGAAACCATGTCTAACATATTCAGCAACCATTTCTATCTTTATGTACCAAATTTTAACATTTCTAGAAGTACCTATTAATTATTATTAAATTTTAAAAATGCTATGGTGATCGACCGACCACGCTACTAGCTTTAGAGTTCGTTTTCGGCTGTTCAATGTTGCCGCGCCGTTAATTATCGATATTCGTGTATAATGTTAAAAATTTAAGTTACAGTTTAATGAATTTCTACATCTTATCATCCTTTAGTTAATTTAATGTGACACTATGTACTAGTGTTTATTGAAATGTCTTCAAACAGTATTGTATTAAATTATTCAAGGGTACAGATAAAAAAAACATGTCAGCGCGTCAGAATGCTTGCAGCCCATGTTACCATGACGATGACAAGTGTTTGTGTCTCACTGTCACTGTAATCGAACTCAGATAGCTTCTATTCAAACATTATTAGTAGGTCTAGGTATAAATTAGAATTACCGTAAAGATAATTTTTAAGATGCATTATTGGATATTCTATTTAATTCTGATAGTGACAGTGATGTTATGACTGGAGACCTAATGCATAAGGCTTTAGGCATCTGGGTTCCCTCATCCCTCCCACCCACACTTTACTTTCTTGCTGGCGTATCTCCGTCTCGGGGCTTCCGTCTATCCACCACATATTTTTTTCTTCTTTTCTTTTTTCCTCTTGTATTCTCCACCTCTGCATTTTTCATCCTCTGTTCCAAACCTCCTATTTAGTTATTCGCCATACAGTTCCTGTACTCTAGTCAGTTGGCATTCGCTATGTCCTACCTTACCTCCAGAATTTTCTTATTAATTAGCCCCAATTATGCCTGACAATTGGTACAGTATATTCAACAGATGCGTCTTGCCTTCCCGAACACAAAAAAGTATAATTTGTATGGTGTTTTATCATAAATAAGTGAAATAATTAATAATTAGACAATTAAATTACAAGTAAATTATGCAAATTAGCCACCATTTTGAATATTAATTAGCCCCAATTATGCCTGACAATTGGTACAGTATATTCAACAGATGCGTCTTGCCTTCCCGAACACAAAAAAGTATAATTTGTATGGTGTTTTATCATAAATAAGTGAAATAATTAATAATTAGACAATTAAATTACAAGTAAATTATGCAAATTAGCCACCATTTTGAATATTAATTAGCCCCAATTATGCCTGACAATTGGTACAGTATATTCAACAGATGTGTCTTGCCTTCCCGAACACAAAAATGTATAGTTTTATGCATATATTATCATAAATAACTGAAATATTTCATAAAATGCTAGTTCTGCTTCAATTCTTGGTCACAACTTTCATCATCAGTCCGTTCATATTTTATTATATGTTCCCATGTAATTATCTTTTCCTGAAATTTCGAAAAAAAAAATTCATAACTTTTCACAGAATCGACCTACAGACTTGGTTGAGGTATCTTTGAATTGCAAATTTCAAGGGCTATCTAACTGTGGTGTTTATAATGTTATAAACCCAATTTGAAAATTTAGTGCTAATACCTAATTTTAGCATTACAATTACACGCATGGTCAGTGAAATTGTTTATATTTGTACCTACATCAACTTCGCTGAACTAACAGCTTTTATTAGTAAATCTATTTCCACAAAACTTACGTTTTCTTGAGTGTCTGGAATATTTGTTTTCTGACATTTCTATTAATGACTTTAATTTCAAATGGAAACAAATACTTCACATATGCTGCATCTGATAATAACTTTTGAATGGCTTCCCCCTTTCGCCAAAACGAGGCTACGATAACAAAGCCTATCGTGAGGTGTTAATTGTTTTAATTAATACGAACTGTTTGACTAAAACACAC
Source organism: Meghimatium bilineatum (assembly GCA_034231615.1). Taxonomy (NCBI): domain Eukaryota; kingdom Metazoa; phylum Mollusca; class Gastropoda; order Stylommatophora; family Philomycidae; genus Meghimatium; species Meghimatium bilineatum. The sequence continues at coordinate 77,949,634 of CM067322.1, forward strand.
TGAACATTTTTGCAATATTCCTTACAATTTCCTGACCCACTCCCACCTATTTTAAAAGTCTATATCTCAAAAACTATTAATGCTACGACCAAAATTTATAAAGAAAATGTGCATAAATGGATAATCATAATAGGGTACCAATCTCTTCGCTCAATTCAAAAATCGGCATTTTCCGATATTCTTCGCTGTATCTACCCTCATGATACAGACAACATATAACCACCTAGTTCAGATATATAATCTAATAAAAACAAGAGTGCAAGAGCGAGGAGTAGTCATACCACACCATAACAAACAATTATACGATCAGATAACAATCACTAATTGGAAGAAAGCTCAACCAACAGAATGAATAAAACAAAAGACACCTCAAATATAGTTTAGACAGGGGAGGTCCAAAATACTGGTATTATCATGAGAATGAAGTATGAAAGGCCAATAATACCAGTACCGTATATACATATGCGTACTATCGAGGTACCCAACTGTATAAGTATGTAAGGGTATGTAAAACATCTGAATACATGGATATTTATGTTATGTAAAATATGTGGATACACGAGTATATGATATGTAAAGCACAAGTGTGTATGGATATTTATGATATGTATATGTAAAGCATTTGTGTGAATGGGTATTAATGATATGTAAAGTACATAGTTGAATATGTAAGTACGATATGTAAAGTACATGGGTGCATGTGTATTTATTATATGTAAAGTGTATGGGTGAATGTGAACTTATGATATGTAAAGTATATAGTTGAATATGTAAGTATGACGTAAAATATATGGGTGCATGTGTATTTTTCATATGTAAAGTATATGGGTTCATGTATATATATATATATATATAGAGGACTATGAGTGTGTGTTAAAACCAACCCATTGCTTGATGGAGGAACAATACTATTTATGTATATATACATTGAAGTCGTTTTTTTTTAATTTAAATTTTTTTTTTTTTTAAAGAAAACAAAATTCACCCACAGAGTCTACAAGACCATCCAAACCTTAGGATACCAACAAAAGATCCACAACCATATATTTCCAGGAGGACAACCAAGACCCACGAGCCTAATACCAAACACACCAAGTAGAACAAACAAGTCCTTCTTAGGACTACATTCCTATCCCCCCAATGTTTTTTTTTAGTCCTTATAAGGATGCACAGACCAGACCCCAGGTCACTGGGCCACAATATACGCCTTGATAAAATTAAAGGAAATCCATTCCACTGTTGAAAGGGGCGTGTCTGACTCTAGACAGACAAATCCACCAACTAACAAACAAACAACCTTCTGGCCATTTTACAGAGTTCGTTGGCAGAATTTTGTGGTGCATTATTAAATTATAGTATCCTAACTAGTATTTCCAAGTATGTATTCACTACCTTTTCATATATTCATTCACTCCAACACATATATTGGACGCATACATTATTATTATTCTCTTCTGACTTAGTACATTTTTAGTCTCTAAAGTTACATTCTCATTAATACATTAATTATAGTTATATAGACATTCTTTTCCGAAAACATTTTATGTACCTAAATTTATATTTTCACTCATAGATACTCATACTTACATACATACTCATACGCTCACTCATACATACTCATACGCTCACTCATACATACTCATACTCTCACTGTTATATACTTGCTCATTGTCTTATACATATTCAAATCGTATAGATATTAATCTCATTCTTTCGTAATTCTGCGCATGCGGTTGCATCTGTGGGTCTCATAATGGCTCAATAGATAAACAACACATGCAACAGAAAACGTTAGTAGATGATATGTCTTTATATTGAGGTTAAATTCTTATAGAAGCTTCATTTCACATCATCTATACAATCCCGTAGTCGTAACCTTCGATAACAGTTACCATGTTGTTCCGACAGACCGGCGTTGTGCTTGAACTAGTTACAAAAAACAACAAAGAAACCTGTTCAAGGGTCAGAGTTGTGCCCTGGTGTCGACGTCTCTTTCTGCGGCATTTGACACGAAACACAATCGAGTCGGATGGCTGCTGGAACAGAGGGCGGGGCACTTATGACAATTCCCCACGTGCTATGAGGCCAGTTTCTAATCAAGAAACAAGATTCTAGCGCCAACCATGCAGACAAGCCACAAATAACATAGGTCCTTAAACTCCCTGATATAACCAATATGAACACCAGTCCTAGGTTGAAAGTAGCAGGCCTTGACCAAATGAGGCGAAACCATTACTAAAAACAATAAACCTTTTACGGAATATCAGTAATTCGGCCATGTATTTCTGGTGCATGTAAGAGAAAAATCATGAACTTCATCAATACTTTTATAAGACCTTTCAGCAGAATTAATTAAGACTTCATTCATTACGTCTTTGATTATTTTCGTGTTATAGTTGGTTATTATTATTATACTTTGAGTCACATAAGCTAGTTTTGCCATCGACTCCAATTATATAAATAGTTACCAACGAACAGGCCGACAAAAATAAACAATGTAACGAATGAGGATCTTAATTAATTATGCACTTTACAAGCGACAAAAGCGGAAGGAGAAATCCGAAAACAATCCTACTCCACACCCTCTACCCTCATACATGCACTGTGCAATATAACTTTCTTGACAGAATGGAACTAAAGTAATTGTTAGTCTAATATTTTTAAAAAAAATTAAATATTGAAAAATCTATACACAATCTCCTAGCATGCTAGACCACAGACAATGACTTTATACTCAAACATGGTCCTTCCACAATCCCAGTGACTGTATTATGAACAATGATAACAGCAGATGAAAGACGTTTCACAATGAACAATGTTTGTGTATGTACTGTATGCTCATTCAAAATCACATAGGCCTACATACCTATCACATAGGCCTACATACCTATCACATAGGCCTACATACCTATCACATAGGCCTACATACCTATCACATAGGCCTACATACCTATCACATAGGCCTACATACCTATCACATAGGCCTACATACCTATCACATAGGCCTACATACCTATCACATAGACCTACATACCTATCACATAGACCTACATACCTATCACATAGGCCTACATACCTATCACATAGGCCTACATACCTATCACCGACCTACATACCTATCACATAGGCCTACATACCTATCACATAGACCTACATACCTATCACATAGGCCTACATACCTATCACATAGGCCTACATAATATTTTGAAGCATTTACTTGACACGTCTGCCATGCTAATGTATTAATACAATGTACTTATAGTAAAACCAAGTCTAACTGCTCACATATCCTTATCTCCATTATAATATATGGGAAACACGTAATCGATTTCTCGCCATGCCGATAAAATATATGATTACGCATTTTAGCACTGCCTTTAATGGAGGGTATGTTATTTTCGAGAAATTTCTATACTAAATTATTTTTTACTTTGAAAAGAGTGCATGATTATTATTCAGCGATTTCTGTCGCACATTTGATACATCGATAATTTGGGAAATTTTAAGTTATTAGGAAATAATACCGTTTTGAGTGCACACAGGTATGTTATCACCATTTTTTTCACTTGTCTATGTGCTTTAACGCGTTTGTCAATAGGATTTTAAAGTTCTTTGACCATTTTTATATAGATATGTGCAACTATTAAGAATGTTTGACAGTGCCCTGAAGATGAAAATAAATTTAAACACCACGTCATTTTATGCTTGAATCGCACATACCGATGTTCTCTTTTTGTAATATAGGTAAGTTATAACCATTTCTTTAACTTGCAATTCCGTTAACGCCGCATTTAGTAGTTTTAGTACGTTATTTAACCATTTTTATGTTTAAATGTTTAACTTTTAAGAGTGTTAGACAATGCCTTGAAGTTGAAAATAATTTGTAAAGACATTGATATTTCATGTTGACAACCCTATTGTGATCGGCCATTGTGGCTGTTCTATTAATTATGTTGGCCATGTCGGATTTCTACGCATGTAATGTACATATATAGTTTTGTTGTTTTGGTGTTTGATTTATGGCATAAGCTTAATAAATACATTGTAGCAATTAAAATGTAGACTGATCACAAATGTACTTATACTTGTAGTATTGAATAATATATTATATAGCTGTGCCTACTGTACGGACTAAGCATGTCATGCAATTGCAGTCATTACTATGGTTACTGTGTAAATAACTAGTCACTATGCCTAATTATTGGCATTTAATTGCTATGAAATCTGCATAGTGAACATCAGTTTTTTTATCTTTTGTTAAAAAAGTTATTTAGAAATATAATTTCATAAATGTAATGGCTGACCAAAGGCAAAGGTCCATAGATGATCTGAGGTAACATGCAAACCCGTAGAAAAGGGGGGGATTTTATGCAAAAAATGTTTCCATGCTTCAAGACATGGAAATTAAGCTCATAACACTGCGTAACACATAAAAAATTACAGACATGAAAATAATCATTTCCTACTGAAATGTGGTGAGAAAAACGGATATAACATTAAAAATTCTCAGTTTGCTCTTATTGTTGTGATATTCCTTGTTTATTGTGTCGAAAAAAGTGGAAAATTTTTCTCACGAAAAATTTATTCAGCGACGAATGCATGTTGACACCGTGTGACTTCTCTCAATGGCCGCTATATTGTTTAAATCCTGTGTTGATGCAAAAAACAAACCACATATTTCAACATGTGTATATAATTAATATTTTCAAGTAGTATATATATATTTTATTTTCCAGTGCTATAAATGTCTGAATTTGTATAAAGATTGGATTCCATAATGTCACGAAAGTGCGTTAATAGTGCTAACAATTTTTGCTATGTTTGTGGCGAGGGGACGTTGTCGTCTCAAAAACGGAAAATTACACCTTTAATTAAAACTGCATATCATCTTTACTTCGGCTGTAAGATAGGTTATCAAGACAAACCCTGGGCACCTCACATTTGCTGTATTACATGTACTGTGAAACTCTGTGGTTGGCTGAATGGCAAAGTGCGGTCAATGCCTTTCGCGATTCCTATGATATGGAGAGAGCCGAGAGATCATGTAAGTGACTGCTATTTTTGTATGGTGCCTCCTCTCCAACACGGAATATCTAAAAAGAAGAAGTGGACTTTGAATTACCCCAATATTCCATCAGCTATACGGCCAGTACCACATGGAAAAGATCTGCCTGTTCCTACCTCACCCAACCAGAAAGTTATAGAGCTTGATGCAGATTGTGGTCATGAAATACAACCTGAGTTTGAACAGGAAGATACTCAATTCACACCAATAGGTTCTGTTGATATTCTACATAGAATTTCTCAAAATGAACTAAGTGACTTAATTCGAGATCTTGACTTATCTAAAACAAAAGCTGAACTTCTTGCATCAAGACTTCAGCAGTGGAATCTCCTGGATAAAAATGGTAAGGTGTCTATGTACAGAGAACGTCAGAAATCTCTAACTCCATTTTTCACAATGAATAATAGCATTTTTGCTTGCCATGATGTTAATGGGCTTATGGAAGCTTTGAAAATAGAGCACATACAACAAGAGTGGAGGTTATTCATTGACTCATCAAAGTTAAGTTTGAAAGCAGTTTTGCCACACAATGGCAATTCATTACCTTCTATCCCTATAGGCCATGCTGTCCACATGAAGGAGACTTATGAAAATATGAAATTACTTCTTAAAGCAATAAAATATGATGATCATCAGTGGCAGATTTGTGCAGACTTGAAAGTTATTGCAATTTTACTTGGCATGCAATTAGGTTACACAAAATATTGTTGCTTTCTGTGTGAATGGGACAGTCAACAGAGAACTTCTCATTACATTAGGAAAACTTGGCCTGATAGGAAGGTTATGGAGCCTGGTGAAAAGAATGTACAGCAAATTTCTTTGGTTGATAGAAATAAAATAATTCTACCTCCTCTTCATATTAAATTGGGGCTAATGAAGAACTTTATCAAGGGCATGAATAGGGAGGGAGAGGCATATAAGTACTTGAGGAAAAAATTTCATTACCTTAGTGATGGTAAAATAAAGGAATGATTATTTGTAGGCCCACAGATAAGGGAACTGTTGAAAGATGAGCATTTTGATGCCATTATTCATGGGAATGAGAAAGGTGCATGGCAATCTTTCAAATGTGTTGTACAAAATTTCCTGGGCAATCATAGAAGTGAGAACTATCCTGTTGCTATTAATGAACTTCTGACAGCATATCAACAATTAGGTTGCAACATGTCACTTAAGATCCACTTCCTGGATTCTCATCTTGATTTCTTCCCTCCAAATTGTGGTGCAGTAAGTGATGAACATGGGGAGCGTTTCCACCAAGACATTGCATTGATGGAAAAAAGGTACCAGGGTAAGTGGAATACATCCATGCTTGCTGACTACTGCTGGAATGTCACAAGAGAAGCTCCAGAAGTGGTATACAAGAGGAAAAGGAAACAATAAGAAATAGGATTTTTAATACAAATATTGAAATTACAATAACTCAAAAACTAGAGCTAATAAACATTTTCTGATGTCATATTCGTTTTTCTCAACCCATTTTCAGTAGGAATTGACTAATTTTATATAGTTTGTAAAAAAACAAAACTTTTTTTTGTTGTGCAGTGTAATCAAGAAATTTACTATTATTTTTCCCCACAAATTCTTCAACTATTATTCCTAAAACATGACTATGCACACTAATGCTACCAATAATTATATGAATAATGAGATTTTTTTGTTGGGGGGGGGGGGGGGGAAGAGTAAAACAGCAGAAATAAAATCTCTACTTACCAGTTGATGCACATGAATAATATTCCTCCACACAAGCTGCTCACAAAACTAGCTAAACAACAACACTATGCACATAATCCATGAATGTTTTGTCACTTTTTAAGCACAGAAACTTTTTATTATAAATAACAAAGATATTTAACAATCCTATATTTAAAAAAAAAATGTAATTATGCAAATTACCCATTCTGAAAATTAATCAGCTTTGGTTGTATTTAAAAATTATAGCAATGCAATCCACAGATTTGTCTAGTTTTACATAACACAAAAATGTATAGTTTATATAATATTTTATTGTAAACAACTAAAATATTTAATAACTAGATTATTTAATGTAATATTATTTATGCAAATTAGCCGCCAATTTGGATTTTATTAATCCTAATTTCATATGAAAATTAGTACAATGTGATCAACAGATGTGTCTTGCCTTGTAAACCCACAAAAATATATTTTCTACTGTATTTTATTATATTTTATATTTATATAGTTTATTTTAATTATGCTAATTAGCTGCCAGTTTTAATATTAATAATTTTTTTCATAGTCATAGAAGTCATAGATTTTCATATTAATCATAGAAGTGTAATCAATAGATGCGTCTAGTCTTTGCGCACACAAAAATATATAGTTTCTGTAGTATTTTATTATATTAAATAATTATATAATTATTTTTATCTTAATTACACTAATTATCTGCCATTTTGAATATTAATTAGTTCTGCGTGCATCTGAAAATTACAGAAATGTGATCAACAGATCAGCCTTGCCTTTGCTAACACAAAAAAATATATATTATGTGGTATTTAAATATATTTAATTGTTATATAATTAATTTTTATATTTTCAATATGCTAATTAGCGACCATTTTTGAATATTAATTAGTTGTGCTTGCTTCTGAAAATTGCAGAAATGGGATCAACAGATGCGTCTTGTCTTCGCGAACAAAAAAATGTATAGTTTGTGTGTTGTATTATTGCAAATAACAAAGATAATTTAGAAATTATCAGCTAAGCTACATTTTGTGGTCACAAGTTTTATTTATATTTTCCTATGTTTCATATAAAAAATGTTTATGTGAAATTAATTCGAAAAAAATCGTAACTTTTTTCAGGTTTGACTTACAAACTTGGTTGAGGTATCGTTGAATTGCATTTTTTAAGTGCTATCTACATATATTATTTTTAATTATGTAGCATTATTTTGAAAATGTTATCCAAGTACCTCCGTCCTAAATCATCGTAGATTGGTATTCAGACTCATATGTTTAATATTGTCAGGTTTTCCGGTAGATCTTGCTTTCTGGCGTCTATAAATAGCACACTGTTTACATTATTAAGTAGGCGAGGTCACGGAGTTCCGCTAGAAAAACTGTCTGCCAATGATATGCCGCGCGCAGTGAGGTCAAGCGACTGTATGCGCGGCGGACATTTTACAAAAATATTTGATAGATTTGACCAGTGGTTTTACTAGTGGAAATCCATGGAAATCGCCTAATCAACAATGCAAACAGTGTGAAATGAGTAAAATGAAGCACTTACCTTATTCACCGTGGATAAACTCTCCGTAAGCCATGCATTATTTATAATACAAATCTCAAATATTACACAGCACAAATCACAAGCTCTACTGTAGAAATGCGCTAATTTAATTGGTTTCCGATCACGCCAAGAACAGTGTTGCCAACTCATTTCATCATAAAAGCACCAGAAACGTCCATAATAAGCATCACATGTAGATCGAAAAGCATCATAATGGCAACCCTGCTCTCGCCGTAGACCTAATTATTTTTCAAATTTCAAACACCGCAGGCCCCTATTTTAAAAAGTTCAAATGTAATGACGGGGGGAGAACCCCCTCCTTTCCCTCAACATCCAGATGTAATGAGGGGGAGACCCCCCTCAACCCCCCTTTCCCTCAACATCCAGATGTAATGAGGGGGAAGACCCCCCTCAACCCCCCCTTTCCCTCAACATCCAGATGTAACCCTCCTCCTTTTCCCATTATTATTTAAACCACCACCTCCCAGTTTTTAAAATTATTCTTATACCACCCCTCTCCCAATAATAAATATAAAACTTTCTAATAAATTATATATAAATTATTGTAAAAATAGTAACCATGCCCCCCCCCCTCTCATTTTTCATCATTTTAAAAACCTCAGATCCACCAAACCCCAAACAATTTCGCGAGAACCGCGTCGTCATCACCTCTCGCAAACCGTGTCGCGAACTGCAGATCAACGCAAGTTAACTTTGGGGAATACCTCAAAACTAGGTCAAACTTCGCAGTTGACGCCGGAAAGCAAGATGCGCCGGTTTTCCAATAGCAGTGAGTAATACAGACCACAGTACAGCTGTATGATTAGGTGTTATTGAGCCATCAAACAGCAACGTATAAGTAAACAATTACAAACGTGCTAACACTGAATTTGTTAAATGCTCCAAGAAAAATGGTAGTTACTGACTGAGTGTATACCTGTCAGGAACAAGAAAATATGAAGCACAAGTTTAACTAAGCGAATTAAGTCTAATAAATCTGCTACAATCAGAACGAGATTGATCACAGAAATGGAAATATCTAACACGCATTTCGCACTAGAATCAAAACAGTTGTCTGTACCAGCCATTGATGTTTCGACCACCTTCCGAAGCACGTGACAAAGACGACGTGAAATATATCACAGTTCAGTAGATGTGTGACACGGTTGAACATGTAACATGACCGAGCGTTAGGGAAGGTAGTGGCTTTGAACATTAAAGCAAACTATAAAGTTTCTAACTCGACTGCATGTTAGGCCTAGGACCGATACATCAAGAGAATGGTTTAAAGTATAAATTACACGTATTTAAACAAACACTTGTTTATAACTTGTATCACAGTTATTATAGCTCGCAGTTTAACACATGTGTACAGGAAGTACACAAGGCATGAATTATAATGTTCTCCGGTGGCGCGTTCGTTCGCTATGTGCTGAAGAGGTCGAATGTTGGAATCAGCGCTGTTTAGCAAGATGGATTATTTTGGAGATCCCTGGGGAGTATCGCTTGAAACTATGGAGTGCATGCTATGAGTGATACTCTCGTTCATAATTGATTAGGAACAAGCGTGGTTGCACAAAGGTATTCCCATAAATGACATACGGTCGGTCAACTAAAAGTATATAAACATTGTCGTCCAATCATTTGTTGGATGAAGAGGCCTTCTGAACTTCATAGTGAGGAATTATTCGCTCCCTGCCCCCCCCCCCCGATCTTCCCTATTGATATCATTATCTGAGTATGTACATTGATTTTGTTTCAGCATCCCAACTATCATTTTAAACTTTACCCAAGGCCGTCAAAAATAATTCAGTGCGGTCTCTTCTCAATTTGCTGTCCACTATAGCTTTACCCGTCAGTGTGTTAGCTCTTTCGGTCCCCGTCACTCGCATAGCCAGGACAGCAATGCTCTAAGTGTTATTGAGAAGATTGTACTGCATTTTTTTTAAATCATAAGTTTTGCTAACTTGCACAGCATACTCTGGGAATCTGATATAACAGCTGTATTTATTGGTGGCTGCGTCGTCAGTCAAGTCAGAGCCGCTGTTACTTAATATTTTTCCATTGTCAAGCTCGATGTTGTAGCGGGGTATGAAAATAGTAGGTACGTGTTGCCAATATACTGCATATAGTAGACGTTTAAGCCCCATCCGCATGTGTTTGCTTGATAATTATATCATGTGGCCTTGAGTACTTTTCATAGGGATGGATCGTGACTCTCGACAATATTTTTGGACATTGAATTCGTCGCTATTTACATACTTGTAGTCACAAGCCTAAAATAGCAAAGGTCAATAACTAGATTTTACGGATATCGGAGATATGTTCATGTTTAGATATTAGTAAGCACGATAACTATGCCGCCTACGGTCGCGGGAGAATGGCGTATATAGTAGTAGTAGTAGTCATGTTTACGTCTTTCTGGCGATATTATTATTGTTATGCTGTAAGAAATATAAAATATTACCCCTAGTAATGCTGTATGTGGCTCAGAACACCAGTCTGAGCCACAATGTCTTCTACAGTATGCAAGATATATCACAGACCCGCTTGCAAAACCGTGCTGTTGTGTTTTCTTTGACGTGCATACTTTACACTAATTGTTATCACATTCTCCTTTTTTCTTTTTACCAGGTCTGATCTTTCGCCTCCATGCAACATGATCCATTGCATCATGTTCTTATGATTCGGGATCAATGACTTTATCGTACACATCACGTTTGCTTGCTGCATCATTAAGTAGAAGTAAAAGTCGACCTGAGTGTCGGCCAGACTGTAATTCTCCATCCTCCTAGTGTCCCAGCCATCCGTGTCCACACAGGCTGGGCATAGAAAATACCATGGTATTTCCTATTATTTCTAATACATCGGTATGTGTGACTCTGTCACTCCACCTCACTACAAGCAGTCTACGTTAGTCACCACACATGTGAATGTCATTTAATCATCTTACCTGGTGCATTTAGGTTGCCTATGTTTCACTGACGTAGATTTTATAAACTTAGGGGTCTTTGTGAACTCTAATACAGTTCCGTTGTGCGTATTGATATAGCCTACTTGCACATTGCCCGCTGGTTAAAAGAGTGCGCCTTTCCAAAGGAGAGGAAAGAAGAGGCAAACTCATCACCTACCTATTTGTAGTAGAAGATGGTGTTGAGGGAAAGTGCCTGGTACATCAGTAGTTTAGTTTTTATCTCTGAATGAATATCTGTTTCACAAGAATATTTTCTGTTATTCAGTTTATTGTTTTCGATGTCTTGTCAACCCGATGCGCATTTCTTACCCCATGGAAAATGTATTATTGACTGATTATCCTAGATATGTAAAGTGGTCAAAAATATCTAGCTCAACAACATCGATTCAAATTTGTAGCTGCTTGATGGAAGTTCGTGGTATAGTTTGCGTCTTATTTTTACTGATTGTTAGTCTAAACTCTTACAGGCATAGCAAAGACAGTTAATATGTTTAGAAATGCCTACTCTGAGTGTGTAGTAATTGCAGTATATATAACGAACACACCTCTTAGATTTTCTTTAATCTGATTTTGGTTTACAATTTTTGAACATCGTAGATTCCATCAACCGTTACAGAATGAACAATATACCACATCCCATGTCATACATGTTCTTTAAAATTCTTGTATATTACGTGGATTTATTTCACTGGACATTATACACTGCAATTAGAGTCCGGATAGGCTTGCACCCATATCATATGTAGACGAGAGCTCACAATGGTTAAGTAGACAACGTGATGAAACTCATTTATAAAAGCATGGGTTAACATTGTTGAAAAATGTGATGCAACAAGATAATCTAGCTCATAGAAAGCATCCCTGCATTGATGCACAGGAAAACATGCAGTAACGAATTATTTTTTGTTTGCGTTTAAAATAGGAAACCAAACGAAAGTCTTGAGAAATATCACTAGTTTGAGGATCCGACTGGAGACGGGAATAATGTTGAAGAAAAGTGGTCGAAACGCCGGTTTCCTATGGGTGTTCAAAAACGACATCGTGGTTCATAGTCAGGTCTCAGTGATTCGGATCATTTGCACAGTTCGTTGCGTACGACGGCGTTCTGCTAACAACGTATTGCTATTAATCACAGTTTATTACCGTCGAATTCTAATTTGAATGGCACTATTCATCGTGGTAATCGCGACACTCAGGTCGCAACAATAATATCTTGCAGACCACACTATGGAGCTATAGAGCATGGTCTTGAACATCGCTATATGTTGCAGTTTGACACACTCAATATGTTTAGTCTTAACGCATATATTTATTGATATTTTGAAGGTGAGGGGCTTTGTTGTTGATCACGTTCTGCTACTGCATAATTGTGTTATTCCATTCTCATTCCCCATATTATTTTAATGACGGGTCTCTACGATAATACTTGTGTAGACGCCCGTGATAGTTTCCGTGGTTGTCTTTGTGGTTTAATGTCTGTCGTCTAAATCATTTGTGATAGTGCCTGTGTTTTTATTGAAATTACAGTGTGATTACTGTGTGTCTTGTATTTTCTTAAACAAAATCTACTTCTTGAAATGAACTTGTATTTGGTTATCTGTGTATTTTCATACCCCACCCACTGTCGGTTATTTTGTGCTTACGTTGTAAATCTGATTGTTCTTGTGAGTAGTAGTAGAGTATGACGGAGACTGGCCCCATTCATCGACGCGGGTTCCCACGTCAGATGATCAAAGAAGGAAACAGTCCTCGCGTCGACGCGGGATATCGCACAGCGAGTCCGCTATATATGGATCGGCAGGGTATCGCAATATCGTAGGTCGGCTCCCGAGGCCGGTTATTGATCTGTTGACCTACGAAGGCTACTCGGTGATGTAGTAATATGACATATGTATACGAGGATAATACATGGGTGCTGGTGAGACATGCACAACCTGTGACCAAGATGCGCCAGTTAAATCAGAATCTATTTATGATGATTCGTCCGTGCGTGAGGTCTGTGTTTTTATAAAATCAATATATACGTAAAACGTTTATAAAATCTTTCAGTAATATTAATGGTTACAAGATGGATACATCCGTTTACGGCTATGATTGCAGACCCCCACCGGGTGTAGGAATACATTTTTTGTACAGCTGTTATTAAAACATATGCGAGAAGTGGTGACACCTTCTACACGAAATCATCTGGAGCTATGGATAATGGCAGGAGTCGTATGAGAACATGGTAGATGTTCAGTTTATTGAAGGGTTGCTATATGTAGGGGAATAGAATGCTGACAGGAAAATACTATTATTGATTGACAATTTGATGAGTGAAACGGATGATCGTGTTACAAAATTATGTACCAAATGTAGACATCATAGGAACCTTTGTGTCATGTACATTGTGCAATATCTTTCTAGAGAAAACAAAGTGAAGCGAACCATTAATCTGAACTCAGAATATATAGTACTTTTTAAGAATCCACGTGACGTCTTCCAGATTATACATTTGACCAAGGAAACGTATACTGGGAAGGATGCATTAATTAAAGAAAGCTATAAAGAAGCAATATCCATACATCATTGTTATTTGTGGATAAATCTCAGACATGCAACAACTGACTGTAACAGTAACATGATCTGCACGTATGCGTGACAGAACCAACTTGTTACCGAAAACATATGGTTGACTGTCTGTCCTGGACAGACTAGTGTGACAGAAAGAAGATCTGCGGGGTCACAATAATTTGCGACGGAAGAAAATGTCTTTTAGGACTTACTGGAATACTGGTGCTGTGACCAGGTCTAAATCTGTGTAATACTGCTCGACATCAATCAGTTAACCGAAGCACTTCTTCACAATAATATGAGGTTTATTTACACAAGTTGATATACATTAATTAATAGCATCATACTCATAAGAGAGGCAAATAAACACAAGGCACAAGTCCCAATCTAGCCTTATTCGAGTCCGTCCTCAACTCTGCAGACTAATCCTAAATTATCTGCAACTGGGCAATAATATAATCGTCTCATATTACAAATTACGCTAACACATCCAGGAATTTCTTCACTCGGGTTATAAGCTAAGTCTTAGAGAGTGTACACCGACTAACTATCTGACTCTGAATGTTGCGAGACTAACTAGGATTTGCCTCTCCTGGGAGACAAGTAATGACTGTCCGAGACAAGCCTGATAGAGACTGACTTCCGATGACTACCTGGGGACTACTTCCTCAAGAGTGAAAATGCGACCGCCCTGCTCGGCAGTCGATAATGCAATCTTCCTTCCTTCCTAAGTTCCTCCAAACTTCAAAAGCTTTCATTTCCCCAGAGGAAAACTTCTGGCCAATCAGAAATTGATCCTTCTGGTTACAATAAATCCACGTTGCCTCAGCCCAACCAGAACGCTTCTACCTGGTATGATTCCCGTCTGTCTATTATCTGACATATTCTTAGGTAAACAAACGTTGCACTTGATCATAGCTTGACACGTTCCTATAAAAACACACGTTTGTGTTTTATCGTCGCTTGACACGTTCTTAGATAAACACACCTTGGCATTGTGTGTCAGCGATGTCCGTGGCGACAACATTTACCCAAGAGATGCAATGTGTGGCATTTCACGCCGTCAATATCTCGCTATCTATGAAGGGTTCTCGCTTCTTACTGTGTCTTGCCCTGTGAAGTCCCCTGCCTGTGAAGGGTTCCGCAACTAGATACTATCACATGACCATCTGTTACTAGGTAGTCATTCATTTCCTGGTGAGCATCATGTAGTGTACTTCCCACAACAAAATGGATGATGCTATTAAGAAACATTGTTCTATGTTAAAAATATCGTTCGTTCGAAACTAGCTGAAGTCAAATCGATAATAAAAAATGGCTGACCAAAACTCAAACTTAAACTCTCCGAATGGCGTAAGATTTAGTTTTTTTGGCGACTGTCACATGTTCTTCCGTGCACCAGATCACCAAGTCGTCAACATACATTGATACTTTGATCCCGTGTGGTAGTTAAGCAACTAGGTCATTGATGTAAACCAAGAAAAGTGTGAGTGACAGGACTCCTCCCTGGGGACTCCATGACGCGGTAGGACTATCCTGCTCTTGCTACTAGGACTTTCCTGCTCGGCAACTATGTCATTGATATAAAATATACAGGTGTATATATAAAACAGTTGATCATGATTTGACTAAGAACGAGTCCATATTAGACCACAATGGTGGTTGGAAAAGCCTTTAATTTCAGTCCACTATAGTCCTGCCCAAGTAAGCAGAGTGCTGAAGACGGAGGCATCCAGCCAAAAGGCGCACAGATAATCAGGATGCCACGCACAAAACACAATGGAAACATGTCTACATCTATAAATAGTTATCGTGCCTGCCCTGTGGCGGACGTTCAGACAGGGACGGTGCCGGGCCCTATACCTCGAAAGGGCCCAACCTCAGTTACTGGAAGTCCTTCTCAATTGCCCCGAGGAACCAGGAGGCAAGGGAATAGAGCTACTGGCCAAACAAACAAACGACCAATAAAAATAATGCACTGGAATGCTAAGGGTGTCAACAGTAAAAGAGATGGATACAGCAAAAAATTGGAACTTGAAAATGTCCTCAGTGAAGAACAAGTTAGTATAAGCTGTATCCAAGAAACACACCTCAGCAGCGACATAGAGTTCAAAATCAGAGGCTACCAGTGCTACCGTTCTGACAGAAAGGACAGGCGAAAGGGTGGAAATCTGACACTTGTTAAAAACAATATCAGCGCATGTCAGCTGGAAGTATATATGGAAGGGGCAGAATACCAGATGCTCCACCTAAAAATAGACAGTGCAGAATTCCATCTCCTGAACTACTACTGCCCAAATGATAATCCATTGGCACTAGACACAATTCCAGACAAAGAGAGACTTATGGTGGGTGGTGACTTCAACAGCCACTCCCAGAGCTGGGGCTACTATCATATCGACAAGAGAGGTGAGGAACTTGAGTGCTGGCAGGATGAAAATAATCTCATCCTTATTAACCATCCAGCAGACTCACCAACCTTCTACTCGAGAGCATGGCACACCACCTCTACACCAGACCTGGCATTCCACTCACCAAGGCTTGGAATGGAATATCACATGTGTCGTTGGAAAGCAGCTGGAGGTAGTGACCACAGACCAGTATTTCTGGAAATCCACAATGAATTTACCAAGGACAGCAGCACGCTCACTAGGTGGAACTATAAAAGGGCAGACTGGAAAATGTACCAGCATTTAACCAGTGTTCTGGGGTGCAAATGGAACGCATCGTTCTAGGCGGACCCAGGGTTAGCAGATAACCAAGATCCCAAATGTACCTCCACGCGGTGCACCCTGGAAACAGAAATACAGCAGCTCGAGTTGATTCTGGCCAAATCATTTGGGAATCGTGTCCGAGAATGTGGAGGTAGCAGATGGACAGAGATTTGCCTGCACAAGAGAAAGACAATATCTCCGATACCACCAGCATCACCACATATAGCGACACTGTCGACATACAGTGAAGTTAGTCAGTCCAGTCCGAACATTGGAGGGGCGGCCAATGTAAAATGCACTTATAGGTAGATGCATGGCGGGAGACAAATATATTTCATACCGAGTACAATGAAACAACGAAAGGGCAGAACAGCGCTAGAAGGCAGCGCGAACTGCAAATAGAAAATAAAAAGTTCCTAGGAAAGGGGAACTACAAGCTCCGTCAGCTCGAGACGAGCTTCTAGTTACCTGTGTTCCTTACAGGCAGAGACCCAGACCCATTCATTGGCGTTTGGTAAAGCAAGAAGACCTAATCCAACTGTAATGTCGAGCCTTCCTAAACCGGAAATATGCTCGCGAAGAGAAAGGGTTCTGTACCCGATGGGCTTAGGCAAGAAAGGGACAACGATGGTAGTCCTGGCCCAACTCTACTGTCAAGGTTTCCTATACCGGAAGTACACTTGCGGAGAGAAAGGGTTCCGTACTCGATGCGCTCAGGCACAAAAAGGGACAACGATTTAGCCCTGGCCCAACTCTACTGTCAGGTTTTCCTACACCGGAAATACACTTGAAGAGAGAAAGGGTTCAGTAACCTGATGGGCTCAGGCGCTATTGGGACAAGGACGCTCAGCTCGAGTACGCCTTGCTCTCAAACGCGTGGTGTGAGACTCGAACTTGGACAAGGGATACACGATGTCGGTGAATGACACCTCGGCTAAGAGGGCGAAAGAGCCAGGGTCCAACTCCTCTGTTGAGTTCTCCCCTTAAGGAACCAGGCTCACGGATGAGAAACGGTTCAGTACCCAATGGGCACAGGCACAGCACGTCTAATTACACGAGACAAGTTCATAGACAGTGGACCACCTCGTTCGAGTCAGACGAGAGCAAAAAATCGTCAGGGCGAAGAGTCGCCACTACGCGTGCCTGGAGACAGATATAGAGGCTGTCACAGGCTAAGGGTAACCCACCCTAATTGTCAAGGCATGCCGAAATCGGATGTGCTAGGCCTACAAGGCGCATAACGGTGGCACAACGTAATCAAGCTCCCGGCGGAAATCGCACGGATATCCGTGACGATTTCAATGGAGCGAACGAAAAACAAACAAAACCAGTGTTCTAGCTAAGGACATGAACTTGGACAAAGACATCAATAGAGCAGTGATTGAATTTAATAGATATATACTACATGCTGCTAGTAAAACCATACCCAGGGGGGCACGCAAAAACTACAAACCCTACTGGAATGATGAACTGGAAAAGCTGCAAAATGAGATGGAAACATCTAGACAGCAGGCTGAGTACAAATCTAGCCAAGAACATCACAACAAATATCAGCAAACAAAGGCTAAATTACAAAGAGCCAAGTTACAAGCCAGACGGAGAAGCTGGAAAGAAAAAAACATAGTTGCTGAACCTAGAAAGGGATACTAGGAAATTATGGAAACTTGTAAAACAATTAAATGATGAAGGTACAGGGAGAAATACCAGGATCACACTTTATAAAGATATAGACATTTTAACGGGTAAACATGCAGCTGATTACTTTGCAGAAGACAATAACGTCAAATTCAGCCCAGACAAACAACAGGAGTTTCGAGAGAACCAGCAAAACATTGGACAAGGCGAACCTATACCTGAAGTCATGGAGGCACCAATCACAGTGAGAGAACTGGAGCATGCAATATCCACATTGAAAATGAAAAAGTCCTCTGGAGCTGATTGCGTGTCCAATGAAATGATTAGAAACCTGGGAATTGCAGCAAGAGCAAAGCTACTTCAGATCATCAACACAAGCTGGTCCACATGTAATGTACCACAGGCGTGGAGAGAAGCAATAATGATACCACTCCTCAAATCAGGAAAAGATGGCAACACAGTCTCCAACTACAGGCCCATCAGCCTCACAAGCTGTCTATGTAAAACAATGGAACGCATTATCAATCTTAGGATGCAGTGGTGCTTTGAAAGTGAAAACCTTCTGGTATCACAGCAAGCAGGTTTCAGACAGTGCTACTCTACTGAAGATCAGGCGAGTAGATTGAGGATGCCTTCCAAGAAAAGAAACTGGTACTAGCAGCATGGATAGACCTCAGGAAAGCATTTGATAAGGTCTGGAAAGAAGGGCTCCTAAAGAAATTCTGAAATTGCAGGGTTAGCTCAAAAATGTACAAATAGGTAAAAACATACCTGCATAATAGAAGAGCCAGGGTACAATTAGATGTTCGTAAGAGCAAGAAAGTTATATTGCGTCATGGAGTCCCCCAAGGTTGAGTCCTGTCACCCACACGTTTCTTGGTTTACATCAATGACCTAGTTTCTGAACTACCACACGGGATCAAAGTGGCAATGTATGCTGACGACCTGGTGATCTGGTGCACGGAAGAACATGCAACAGTGGCCACTAAACAAATACAAAGAGCTATCGATGCCCTAACCTTATGGGCAAATAGATTGTGCGTCAGCATTAACACAGATAAGTGCAGCACTACACTCTTTACCCTCTCACCAAAACAAAAAGCTGGTCATATCAAGATAGATGGAGAGCTCTTGAAAGAAGACAAACAACCCACATACCTCGAAGTTACTTTTGATGATAAGCTGACATGGAAGCAGCACATAAACAAAGCAACAACAAAAGGCAGGAGGAAGTTAGCTATCCTGAGAAAACTATGTGGAACCACATGGGGAGCCAGTGGAAATATACTCAGCAAAGTTTACCAGCAAGGCATAAGACCACACCTGGAATATGGTTCAGCTGCGTGGTGACCTGCATCAAACACCACATTTCAAGATCTATATAAAGTGCAAGACCAGGCACTTAGATTAATGTTGGGAGCAATGAAATCAACACCCATAGCAGAGATGCAGAAAATGGGAAGAATGCAAACACTTGGTGAACGCAGAGACACAAAAGTACTAATTCAAGCAGAAAAGTTCCAGTGTATGCCAAGTCATCCAATGAAGGAAAAATTCCAAAATCTAGCAATGGGGCGACTGAAAAGGAGCAGCTTTATCCATCAAGCTAAACGACTCCGTAGAGAACTTACAGACCTACCTGAAGTTGACAGCCCCTTAAGGTCTGTACCACAACAAACCCAGTGGAGTGGTAGCCATGGAATGCCAATATACATTCAGACCCATGTGAAAGGAATATAAGCGAAGACGAACAGAACAGTGGGCAGCGAAGGACAGTCACCCTCAGTTTCCTGGATGAGGAATATCCACAAGATATATGGGTCAGAGTGTACACAAATGGATCAGCACAGAATGCTGTGAGGAATGGAGGTGCAGGTGTATATATAGAATATCCACACAAGCCTAGAGATACAATCAGAACACAGACGGGAAAATTCTGCAATAATTATGATGCAGAAATCCAGGCAATTAGTGTGGCAGCTAAAAAACTGCTAACTCCAACTCTGGTCTACAGCCTGTGGTATTCCTGACAGATGCAACGTCAGTGCTTCAAGCTCTCCAGTCTGGAAAACTAACAGACTTGAAAAAATTACTTAGCGAATTGTCTTACCAGTATAGGGTAACCATGCAGTAGATACCCTCTCCTGTGGAATACCAGGAAATGAAAAAGTAGACCAACTGGCTAAGGAAGGTGCTGCCGAAGACCAACCAGATATACCAATCACCTACCATCAGAAAAAACAGATGATCAAGTCAATAAGAAAGCGAAAAACGCCAACACAAGATGACTATCACATTACGAACAGATCAGAACAAGTTATAATTCTACGCCTCAGAACAGGACACAACCGACGCCGCAGTCACATGTATACACAGTTCAAGATTGGCAACACGGCCATGTGTACATGTGGACAGGCAGCACAGAGTGCCAAACATACAGTAATATTTCAATAATGCAAAATTTAATAAGCGAATAAAGTCATGTTTCATAGCACAATTTTAGCAGCTGATGACAGGTGTTATAATGCGATCAAGAGCATGATAGTACAGGTCAAATAAACATTACCAAAAAATGGGAACATTATATGCAATGTAGTAATAGCAATTTATGTGCGAGTTGGAGTACTATGATGTTATATTAAGCCTATCCTTCTTTGTGGTACGACTTATGGCAGTAAAAAAAGTGTCCAAGATAAGAAGGCAACAGACATGTAGTTTTTAAGAGAAATTATGAAAATTTCATGAATATCCTAGAAAATAAATTTTGAGATCATCAGCGATGATTGCGACATATTATAGCAAAAATTAGGAGATAATAAAAAGTCTTAGTGCATGTGATTCTTCTTCTTCTTCTTTCGTTCACTTGAAACATGTCTATATCTGTAATTCTGTCTCCTTAATAAAACTCACTGTCTTTTGTAGTTCATACAGTGTCCCATAGAGTTTTGATTCCAGTGTTGTTTCCTCTGGCCAATATGTCTGCCTCAGCGTTTCATGCTCAGAACACTCTTGAAGTATATGTTTGGCACTCTGTGCTGCCTGTCCACATGTACACATGGCCGTGTTGCCAATCTTGAACTTTGTATACATGTGACTGCGGAGTCGGTTGTGGCCTGTTCTGAGACGTAGAATTATAACTTGTTCTGGTCTGTTCATAATATGATAGTCATCTTGTGTTGGTGTTTGTGGCTTTCTTATTGACTTGATCATCTGTTTTTTCTGATGGTAGGTGATTGGTATATCTGGTTGGTCTTCTGCAGCACCTTCCTTAGCCAGTTGGTCTGCTTTTTCATTTCCTGGTATTCCACAGTGAGAGGGTATCCACTGCATGGTTATCCTGTACTGGTAAGACAATTCGCTAAGTAGTTTTTTCAAGTCTGTTAGTTTTTCAGACTGGAGAGCTTGAAGCACTGACCTTGCATCTGTCAGGAATACCACAGGCTGTAGTTCAGAGTTGGAGTTCAGCAGTTTTTTAGCTGCCACAATAATTGCCTGGATTTCTGCATCATAATTATTGCAGAATTTTCCTGTCGGTGTTCTGATTGTATCTCTAGGCTTGTGTGGATATTCTATATATACACCTGCACCTCCATTCCTCACGGCATTCTGTGCTGACCCATCTGTGTATACTCTGACCCATATATCTTGTGGATATTCCTCATCCAGGAAACTGAGGGTGACTGTCCTTCGCTGCACACTGTTCTGTTCGTCCTCGCTTAGTATTCCTTTCACATGGGTCTGAATGTATATTGGCATTCCATGCCTTTCACTCCACGGGGTTTGTTCTGGTACAGGCCTTAAGGGGCTGTCAACTTCAGGTAGGTCTGTAAGTTGTCTGCGGAGTCGTTTAGCTTGATGGATAAAGCTGCTTCTTTTCAGTCGTCCCATTGCTAGATTTTGGAATCTTTCCTTCATTGGATGACTTGGCATACACTGAAACTTTTCTGCCTGAATTAGTACTTTTGTGTCTCTGCGTTCGCCAAGTGTTTGCATTCTTCCCATTTTCTGCATCTCTGCTATGGGTGTTGATTTCATTGCTCCCAACATTATTCTAAGTGCCTGGTTTTGCACTTTATCTAGATCTTGTAATGTTGTGTTTGATGCAGGACACCACGCAGCTGAACCATATTCCAGGTGTGGTCTTATGCCTTGCTGGTAAACTTTGCTGAGTATATTTCCACTGGCTCCCCATGTGGTTCCACTTAGTTTTCTCAGGATAGCTAGCTTCCTCCTGGCTTTTGTTGTTGCTTTGTTTATGTGCTGCTTCCATGTCAGCTTATCATCAAAAGTAACTCCGAGGTATGTGGATTGTTTGTCTTCTTTCAAGAGCTCTCCATCTATCTTGATATGACCAGCTTTTTGTTTTGGTGAGAGGGTAAAGAGTGTAGTGCTGCACTTATCTGTGTTAATGCTGACGCACCATCTATTTGCCCATAAGGTTAGGGCATCGATAGCTCTTTGTATTTGTTTAGTGGCCACTGTTGCATGTTCTTCCGTGCACCAGATCACCAGGTCGTCAGCATACATTGCCACTTTGATCCCGTGTGGTAGTTCAGCAACTAGGTCATTGATGTAAACCAAGAAAAGTGTGGGTGACAGGACTCCTCCCTGGGGGACTCCATGACGCAGTAGAACTTTCTTGCTCTTGCGACCATCTAATTGTACCCTGGCTCTTCTATTATGCAGGTATGCTTTTACCCATTTGTACATTCTTGAGCTAACCCTGCAATTTCGCAATTTCTTTAGGAGCCCTTCTTTCCAGACCTTATCAAATGCTTTCCTGAGGTCTATCCATGCTGCTAGTACCAGTTTCTTTTCTTGGAAGGCATCCTCAATCTCTTGGGAGAGGTAGGTTGCCTGATCTTCAGTAGAGTAGCACTGTCTGAAACCTGCTTGCTGTGATACCAGAAGGTTTTCACTTTCAAGGTACCACTGCATCCTAAGATTGATAATGCGTTCCATTGTTTTACATAGACAGCTTGTGAGGCTGATGGGCCTGTAGTTGGAGACTGTGTTGCCATCTTTTCCTGATTTGAGGAGTGGTATCATTATTGCTTCTCTCCACGCCTGTGGTACATTACCTGTGGACCAGCTTGTGTTAAAGATCTGCAGTAGCTTTGCTCTTGCTGCAATTCCCAGGTTTCTAATCATTTCATTGGATACTCCATCAGCTCCAGGGGACTTTTTCATTTTCAATTTGGATATTGCATGCTCCAGTTCTCTCATTGTGATTGGTGCCTCCATGACTTCAGGTATAGGTTCGCCTTGTCCAATGTTTTTCTGGTTCTCTCGAACCTCCTGTTGTTTGTCTGGGCTGACTTTGACGTTATTGTCTTCTGCAAAGGAATCTGCAAAGTAATCAGCTGCATGTTTACCTGTTAAAATGTTTCTATCTTTATAAAGGGTGATCCTCGTATTTCTCCCTGTACCTTCATCATTTAGTTGTTTTACAAGTTTCCATAATTTCCTAGTATCTCTTTCTAGGTTCAGCGACTCTGTTTTTTCTTTCCAGCTGCTCCGTCTGGCTTGTAACTTGGCTCTTTGAAATTTAGCCTTTGTTTGCTGATATTTGTTGTGATGTTCTTGGCTAGGTCTGTTCTCAGCCTGCTGTCTAGATGTTTCCATCTCATTTTGCAGCTTTTCCAGTTCATCATTCCAGTAGGGTTTGTAGTTTTTGCGTGCCCCCCTGGGTATGGTTTTACTAGCAGCTTGTAGTATACATCTATTAAATTCACTCACTGCTCTATTGATGTCTTTGTCCAAGTTCATGTCCTTAGCTAGAACACTGGTTAAATGCTGGTACATTTTCCAGTCTGCCCTTTTATAGTTCCACCTAGTGAGCGTGCTGCTGTCCTTGGTAAATTCATTGTGGATTTCCAGAAATACTGGTCTGTGGTCACTACCTCCAAGCTGCTTTCCAACAACACGTGTGATGTTCCATTCCAAGCCTGGTGAGTGGAATGCCAGGTCTGGTGTAGAGGTGGTGTGCCATGCTCTCGAGTAGAAGGTTGGCGAGTCTGCTGGCTGGTTAATAAGGATGAGATTATTTTCATCCTGCCAGCTCTCAAGTTCCTCACCTCTCTTGTCAATATGATCGTATCCCCAGCTCTGAGAGTGGCTGTTGAAGTCACCACACACCATAAGTCTCTCTTTGTCTGGAATTGTGTCTAGTGCCAATGGTTTATCATTTGGGCAGTAGTAGTTCAGGAGATGGAATTCTGCACTGTCTGTTTTTAGGTGGAGCATCTGGTATTCTGCCCCTTCCATATATACTTCAAGCTGACATGCGCTGATATTGTTTTTAACAAGTGTCAGAATTCCACCCTTTCGCCTGTCCTTTCTGTCAGACCGGTAGCACTGGTAGCCTCTGATTTTGAAGGCTATGTCGCTGCTGAGGTGTGTTTCTTGGATACAGCATATACTAACTTGTTCTTCACTGAGGACATTTTCAAGTTCCAATTTTTTGCTGTATCCATCTCTTTTACTGTTGACACCCTCAGCATTCCAGTGCATTATTTTTATTGGTTGTTTGTTTGTTTGGCCAGTAGCTCTATTCCCTTGCCTCCTGGCTCCTCGGGGCAATTGAGAAGGACTTCCAGTAACTGAGGTTGGGCCCTTTCGAGGTATAGGGCCCGGCACCGTCCCTGCCTGAACGTCCGCCACAGGGCAGGCACCATAACTATTTCTAGATGTAGACATGTTTCCATTGTGTTTTGTGCGTGGCATCCTGATTATCTGTGCGCCTTTTGGCTGGATGCCTCCGTCTTCAGCACTCTGCTTACTTGGGCAGGACTATGGTCCTGCTCGAGTGGGACTGCCCGACCAGTCTTAGTTTCCAGCCCCTGATGGCTGAACTAAGCCCCATCACCTCTGCACGGTGCTGGTCTCGATGGGGAGTGCATGTGATGAGAAAAGTACAACTTGAACATTTAGTAATCACTGGAAAGATCAATTGGAGACAGAGATAGACAAAGATCAAACAGTTCTTGATAGGATGTCACTGTGGCATACAAAGAAGTCACCAACCGATCTTATTAACAGCACAAGAGACGAGAGCTTGAAGAACAATTATTGTCTACGGCACTCGTCATGACACTTGATTGATTGTCATGTAACAAACGACCTGCACAAGTTACACACTGACTATTGGGCAGATCGACATTCAGTGTCCGTGTAAGCCGGTCGAGTATTGGATATACGAGATAAAAATATATGATGTGTTATTGGTTATAAGCCAAAATCAATATATTCCGACCAAATACATATGTGTTCAGTTGCCTATGTCAAATATCACAGTGTACACATACATATGGTTACATATGGTTCGCTGGTTAAGCACTTTCTTCATTCTTCCACTAAGTTATTCAGTCACATTCATGACGCACATAGTGCACAAAACATCTGCACTTTTCCACGAGCGCAAGCAAATATAAAACACTAATATGACACCCATAACATTATATTTATTCAAGCCACTCAACCGAAATCGGCTATTTTGAATTTTTGAATACATAATTAAACGATATAATAGCCATACTAAAATATCTCTCAGAGATAGACTGCAGATGATAGCTTCAGTAAGACTTGTAATCTAAAACATTATGTTAACGAAATATCATGGAATATATTCCGTTCCGCTCGGAAACTACTGTACCATTTATAAATGCTGCTTTTAAAGAACCAGATTTTGTGAATAATTTTCAACTTCTCATTTTCAATGCTATTTGACATAATTTCAAAGTGAGAGATATTATAACAACACTGAAAAAGATTACGGCACAAAAAGAGGTTAGCTACCGGTAGTTTATTTCGTACTATAAGAAAGCTGGACTCTTCCAACAATGACCGTTCTCTTCACCATGACATGTTTCTTACTACTCTTTAGTCTCCTCCTCCAGCCATTGTCACACCATATGTGATTGCTTACGTATAGTATATTGTTTATTTAGTTTTTGTCTTTCGTCCTGATGAAGGCTTTTAATCGAAACATCGTCTGCTGCGTTGTCTAGTTGTTAATATGTTCTATTTACAAATATTGGTAACACGTGTACATATTTTCTTTTTTTAAATATTTGTTAATTATTTTTACTTTTATATTCATGTTTCTGCTAAAGAGTCAGAAATTTTCTAGTTTATTGTGTTCTATCATTCTGTTTCTACAACCCTCGCGTTTCGAATAGTGTGTCTTTTCTCAACATTGGTGTTTTATCTCGTATTGCTCTATAATGGCACTGTTAAACGCAATCTTTCCCAAATTGAAAATTGAGAACTTGATTTTATATCACAACATCCAGATGATTAAGTTCAAGTTATCCTATGCACAAATTACAGGGATTCACGCGAAAATACACATGCTAATTGTCACGATATTTCTGTTCACTAGAATGAATAAATTGCGAATGGATTTCTAATAAAGTCCGATCATTCACTCCCAATGTTTACTATAGTGTTCGCAGTTTTCTTAGTTGTTTCACTCATGCTTAAAGTGGGACAATCAAATTGAAGATTTGCCTATGAACTTCAAGTTAAAAAAGTTTATTTTAGTTAATTTGAGATTCCCGTATGGTTGTGGTTTAGACGATTCATTTTTGCTGAAGTGGGTGTAGGTTCGATTCCCACTTTTATTTTTAATAGTTGATAGTTGATTAAGTAGCATTGTTGATTCATTTCAGTATGTATGGTTGTGTTTGTTTTGCTACTGCGGCACTATCCATACTATGGGAAATGCTAGTGAAATGCTATGACAATTATTTATTTATATTATGATTTTCGCATCCTTTCTCCAGATTCATTTAAGGTCTGAAAGAGTTCTTTGACAAATCAAATCATTACTTTTAATGTATATCCGCCCTGCCATAACATGGTGAACCATAAATCATAAAGAAAAGTGGATTTTCTCACAATAAATAAGAACACTTTTGTGTGGTTTATAAATCTGATTGGTTCACATGTCCGAAAGATGCCTAGACATATATCTCGGAATATTATATTATTCATAACTCGTTATAATTAACATATCACGAACTAATGATCTATCATGACAATTCATCTCATACATGAACATATATTTGTTTCTTCTTGAAGAAGTAGTGCACGTCATCTTCACTGCAAGCATTAGCAATGCATGTGATCTATATTTCTGGATCAAATGGATTGTTGTACTGATTGATGTGTGACGGATCAACTGTGTTGAAATGTAGTGAATCGTGAACGATCATCCGTGTTGGTGGGTAGTGAATCGTGACGGATCAACCGTGTTGGTGGGTAGTGAATCGTGACGGATCAACCGTGTTGGTGGGTAGTGAATCGTGACGGATCAACTGTCTTGGAATGTAGTGAATCGTGAACGATCATCTGTGTTGCTGGGTAGTGAATCGTGACGGATCAACCGTGTTGGTGGGTAGTGAATCGTGACGGATCAACTGTCTTGGAATGTAGTGAATCGTGAACGATCATCCGTGTTGCTGGGTAGTGAATCGTGACGGATCAACCGTGTTGGTGGGTAGTGAATCGTGACGGATCAACTGTCTTGGAATGTAGTGAATCGTGAACGATCATCCGTGTTGGTGGGTAGTGAATCGTGAACGATCAACCGTGTTGGTGGGTAGTGAATCGTGACGGATCAACCGTGTTGGTAGTTAGTGAATCGTGACGGATCAACTGTCTTGGAATGTAGTGAAACGTGAACGATCAACCGTGTTGGTGGGTAGTGAATCGTGACGGATTGCCAGAGAAGATCAACTACCATAATCAAAATAAGCCTTTTTACGTCATGCTTTAGATTATTTCTTTGATTTTCTTTGGTCAACGGTGGCAATCGATACAAAGTATATAAATAGCAACTAAAGAAAATCACGTCACTTTCCAAAGACATTACGAAACAGGCCAGTTTTGATTGTGCCGGTGGTCACATATTGAAAATTGTTCGCGATTGAAAAGGCTCGATTATTTATTCTTGACTGTAATTTATAATTTTACTTTTAACGTGCCTTTGATTGGTTGCCAGCATAATGTGACATATGAAAATCACGGATACACAAAAATTCGTCACATTGGAAGAATGAACATGGATTCATCCTCATGTTTGCATAGTTAACAAGATACTCGGTTAAATGCGCTACGTTTACTCAAATATTTTAAAACTTTGCCCGTCTTAAGTATATGTGCATGTGCATAGGTAACATAAACATGACCTGAAATGCCCAATTTGATTATATCCGTGCATTTAGTTGGTCGATCGTTGCTATTTTTGGAATGCAACTCCAAGTATATAATTAGAGACCACAAAATATCATGACAATAAAAAACATAACGAATGAAATCCTACGTAATTTTCTACAGTTGTCTTAAAGTAATGTACAGTAAACACTCTAGTACTTACACCATTGTAGAATACACATAAATCTAAGTTGAATAAAACTTTAAAATAGTAGAAATACTTTGTTGGAACTATTTTCTTTACCTCATTTCAAACAGTGAAATAAGATTATTCTATTCTTGTAATGTTGTATGATCAATTGTGTTCAATTTACTGAATAGTTGACAGAAACTGATTCTATATTTAGTACTCATTTTATAATAAATAATGATATTCATTGATGAGTTGACTCCCTCTAGTAAGAAGCCAATTCCAGACATAATTATTAACATATTAAAATATTTACCTCCAACAGAAAGTTCAGGTAAAAAAGCCACAGCTAGCAAGGTAATTGTAATTGGAATAAAACAAATAATAAATAGAGTGGAAATCATCACAACCATCTTGGCTGTCTTCTGATGACGACTAGACACTCTAAGCGCTTGTGCACTAGTGATATTATCCTTTCTCCATTCTGTTTTCTTGCGAAGTTTAACAGCAAGTATAGTGGTGCAGACAGCGATTATTGCAAACAGGCTAAATGGTATAAAGAAGTTATTGATGGCGAACGAAATCTTCTCAACATGTTCACGATCATTTGTGGAGACAATACCAATAATTGTTTTATTTCTGTATGGTGAAAATTTCATGTCCAGTCTATTGACACAGTACATCGGAGCTTCACTACAGAAGAAAATAACAAATGTACATACTGTGATGACAGCAATTCGTTTTGGAGTGACGATACTTTTTATCTGCGTAAATATAACAGTATAATTGCAGCAAATTATGTTTAAAATAGTATTTTATCATATATGTGGTATATATATATATATATATATATATATATATATATATATATATATATATATATATATATATATATATATATATATATATTTATTTATGATCACACACGTATCGCCCAAATGGCATCTGTATCAGCGATTCCTGGACTTCCAGTTCAAGGTGAAAAGTAAGGTCTACCCTCTTCTTTTCAGTCATGTCAAATAATATGACTAGAAGTATGGACATCTGCTTACATTCTGTGAACTATGGACGAAATCATCATTACCACTGCATATCGTATCTGAATTTCTTATTTTCTTTGTCGTCAATCAAATTATTATCGTGAATTTCTAGGTGATTTGCAAAATTGCATGTTCTGTTTTCATAATAAGGGAGGTATTCAATTAAAGCCCTACTCCCTCCTCATTATCTATGGGTTTAATTCGGTATATCTTAGTTCTGATATCTGGTGACCTCCGATATTGAGCAGGTTCAATTTATTTCGCGCCGGACATTTCTTTACTTTCTTATATAATATATAAGTAGACACGTAGATATGTGTTACAGAAAACCTCTACTAAAATGATAACACAAAAACTCTACTAAAATGATAACACAATACAAATAATCGTAATAAATTGGTTAAGACAAGAAACGATTTGGTGCATAAAGGGTATGTGTTCTCATATGCACTGAATCGTGATGAGTATTAATGTTTTTTTTTAATAGAAATAAATGTAGATATATCATCGATTTTAATGAACGACGCTCAAATAACACTCTGGCTATAATCCATTATTTAAACATCTGTTGCAATTATTATTAAAATAGGATTATGTCTTATTGTTGTGGAAGCGAATGAAGTTGCGAGTGCTCATTCTAAGCACGTCTCTGAAATATTTGTATATCTACATATATGTATACTCACGTGGTCATTGAAAAAAACCCACTAAAATATGCATTTTACATCTGATTAGTGTCATAAGGGATCATTACCTTCAAAGGGGCGGTTATACACAGACATCTTTCCACTGTTATTATTGCTGTGATGCAGCTGCTTATTCGGGTGAAAGTAAGATGTTTCAGAGCAGATGTCATGTATGTTATTTCAAGAGGTTCGAATGACAAATCAGCCGCCAGAAGTGCAGGCGTAAATGAGATGCAGGTCCAGATATTCATCAGCAGACTTCCTAGGTCAGAGACTGCCAAACCTGAAAGTACAAGTGCCAATATCTTTTTTCGCTATATTATTGTACTTCAGTATGTGGATGATTGTTTACCTACATGGATGGTCATACAACGCAACAGTTCTCGACATGGACCAGATGAAACCGAGGGCAGATTAGAATAAGGTTGAAATTAAGGACCACAAGGAAATGTCAAATGTTATGTTTACCTTCTACAGTTCTCAAGTTGCATATGGGATGTTAACCTTCCGCACATCTCAAGCTACATATGTTATGTTCATCTTCTGTACATCTCCAGTGACATTTATTTTGTTTACTTTATTCACATCTTAAGTGGCATGTGTTATTTTCACATTTCGCGCATCTCAAGTTAAACATATTATGTTCATCATCTGCACATCTCGTGATATAAGCTGTGTTCACTTTCTGGGCATCTTCACTTACATATGCTATGTTCACATTCTACATATCACATATTACACATGGTATATTCACGTTCTGCACATCGTATGACAAACATTATGTTCACTTTCTGCAAATCTCTATAACATACTTTATTTTCTCATTCTTCATATCTCTAATGACATATGTTATGTTCAACTGCTATTATGTAATGCAATATAACATCGGAGAGAAACATTTTTGTCAATGTTCGTTTATAAAGTTATATCATTCGTGGGCAAATTGTAATTGAATATCATTCGTGGAAATGTATACATTTATATTATTCTTTGGTCATGTGTAAATTTAGATAATTCGTTGGCAATATATATACATAGTTTTACTTACATATACATTCCGGCTTCCGGTAATGACGTCCGTTGATGGAAGGTGTTTCTCTAATCAAGTCTGTGTCATTCCGTCGATCGTTGGATTAATCAACTAACAACGTAACGGCCAGATCGATTTGTGTAACAGAAGTCAGTTCATTCCAATTTTTTTTCATTCAAATTCACAGACTGTCTAATATCTGGAAGTTAAAGTCAATAAGAACATGCACGAAAATGAGCTTATTTAATTTCTGCGGTGTTCCGGTGCTATCATATGGATGTGAGAGCTGGAAAAGCTGTTTATCTTCAGAAAAGAAATTACTGAGTTTCGATAACGAATGTCTTCGTAGGATAAATAACACCTATTGGAGTGAATTCAAATCGAATGATAAAATCAGAAAAGAGACACATCAAAATTTCATCACAGATGTTATCAGAAAACGCCGTTAGTCCTACATCGGACATGTCCTACGCTCAGACACAACATAATACACCACCAATCTCTTGAATGGGTACCTACAGGCAAAAGAGCAAGGGGTAGACCAAAAGAAACACTCAGAAGAACAAAACTTAGAGAGTAAAACAACCAATATTCATACTATTCAAGAACTGTGAAAAATATCTTTGAACAGACAGAATTGGAGAGATCTGACCTCTGCCCTATGCGCTAACTCAAGCGCAAAAGGAAAATGCATGAATGATATATATACATATATGATAGTTTGGAGATTTGCTCTGTGGTGAGGCGTGTAGAGTAATTTTTATTATGATTCACTAAATATAAATTAATGGTTCTATAGTATGAGTCCATATATTTATTTAATGTTTAGTCCAGCCTCAATTGCGAGTAAATTAAATTTATTCCGAGGGTTACTAATGTCCGAGATTCAGAATGTATCCACCACGGCAATATAGGATCAGTGTACTATTCAAATAACGTTACATACGGGGTGTATACAAAGTCGATGTGCACTCATTTGCATTGGTGATACCACTGCGTCATCAGAATTGAATTTAGATCATATTTTTTTTGTAAATCAGCACACACCGACTTTATAAACACCCTATATATATATTAATCGAGGAACAGTTTCTATATGCTTTTGTTAGAAAAATTAATATCCGATCAAGCATTCATAGAATCACATCATGAAAATAGTAGCATGCAATTGTATAGGCCTACCTAATAGACTGACGTTCACTGAATCGTTGAAACCTTGTTTCACGAAACAGATAATATTGATGATGTTTGTGACGATTCCAAAGATGTTCAGCATCTGGCATAGGACGTCATAGATGGCCAGATTGTAAATCATCATTGCTTCGTCACTTATACCAAATACGTCTACCATCTTGTGACATGCGTATTGTGAAGAATTATGTGAATTAGAATATGATCAAACTTTCATCATATATAGAGCTGTTTTAAATTTCATTAAGACATTATCATATAATGGTAATGATAACATATACTGTTCTAAAAAAACATGTTCATCATTTTGCGAGACATCTACTTATTGCGGTCTGTACAGGTAAATAAATGAGCCTTAATTTAGCACATTAGGGTTGGTGAATGAGAGCGATTGAAGTACGTTCCCTTCTTGACATGAGTAAATTTGTCAAACGTATTTGATAACATTGTTATACCACTCATTGTGAAACATTCAGAGTGATTCATTGTGAATTTAAACAATGTTTCTATCAGACTACCTAATAAAATAGATAAATATAATGCGAGATCAACAAACATATTATAATCATCATTTTTGTGTGTGTGGAAACATGATTTATTTGAAACTAGTGAGAACAGAGATATAATAATAACTTACTATTGAGAAATGTTTAGTAAACGAACTAGCTAAAAAATTCGATTATAATTTAGTGGTATATAATATAAGATCATGTAAATTGTCGTGAATACCTGGCAAGTAGTAGTTAGTGTAAATTATACAGAAAACATTTCAAAAATATGCTATACAAATATATAACAGTGTTATTGACTTTGTTTAAAAACATAATCAAATATGGGCATTATCTTTCTATTTCTTCTAACTTACCTTTGTTTATTGTAAATAATTATGTTTGCATCTTTTATTATAACACTGTTTATAACAGATGAAAAATATAACATCCAAATGTTTGACATCAAGTTGCAAGAAACTATATCGTTATTATCTAACCTCGACACTAAATATCAATGTTTTGAGGAAGTACATACTACTTCTAAGATTGCGAGACTTCCACATTATGACCCTGAGAAAGATATAAAATCAACCCCAGGCTTCAAACAGTATGTCTACCAAAGACTTTGTCAACGACAGGAGAGAAGAAAATGCGGCTTTGTATTTCTTCGATGTACGATGGGTAGGCGTGAAACAAGCAACTGGATGGTATAGTGACTTTTCGGACGGTAAAGGTAATAGGTTCAAACCTGGCTGCATGCAACTACGCATCAGGACCGTTAAGACAACAACGTGAATGACCCTTTTGAATGTATTTACGGCGCATAGACATACATAGAACGCATAAAATGATGGATCCATAGTCTGTCTTGAATATGATATACTACCAGCTTGTACATACGATATAAGTAGTGGATAGAGCACAACTAAGGATAATACTACAGATATATGAAGTTGCCCAACATCAGATAAAACTGTGTCGGAGCATTATAAGCCAATAATCAACGTGCAGTAAGAACGAGCACAGGTACATCTGATAATTTCCAAATTCATTCGAGCCTGAGACAGCGATGTGTACTATCCCACCTATTGTTCATAACATATATAGATCACATTTGCAGAGTAGCAAAGACAATGGAAGAAAACAATCTGCAGGATAACTTAATTGAACTAATATGTGGAGATGACCATGCACTAGTGGCATCATCAGAATAGGAGCTACAAAAACAAATAGATAGATCACATCGAGCATGCCATACCTTTAAATAAAGATAAATATAGAAAAGATCGAAGTAATGACGATATGAAGAATAGAAAGAATCACCGGTATATATTAGAGATAGCAGACTTCGCCAGGTGAAATAATTCATACACCTCGGAAGTAAAATAACAACAGACGGCAAGAGCAGCAATGGAATACACAATATATGTAGTAAAGCATACCAAGTCCTATGGCAAATGCCACCAATCTTTAGAGAAGAAATGTAGATATAAACACCAAAATAACACTATTCAAAACGATTATTATGCCACCGCTGTGCTACCAATGCAAAACATGAACAACGACTGCACAAGACAAACGCAAACTTGCGACAGGTGAAATGACATGCTTACGTAGAATTCTAGGAAAATCGCTAAGAGACAGAGTGAGGAATGAGGACATTCGACAAATAAAAACCCGCACCACCCCAATTTTGGAATATATTACAAACAACAGATGAAATGGTTTTCACAGATTAGCAGACTACCATCAGACATAATACCACAGTTAGTTATGCTACACAGATACAGTGAAGACATAACTAGAGGCCGACTACGAAAACGATGCACCACCGAAAGAATACAGGCGACAGATTCCACAATATACTCAGCACACAAGAGTGCCGTCTCTAGAAAACGCTTCTAACCCTGACGCAGAAAGAAAACAAAGGGTTTAACAAATATATAGATTGATAAGTATACTAGCAACGCTTACATAAGATGTAAGTTTACTACCAACTTTTATATACGATATAAGTATACTAGCAACTTTTATATACGATATCTAAGAGCAAGAAAATCGTCTGGGCGAAGAGTCTCCACTACGCGTGCCTGGAGACAGATATAGAGGCTGTCACAGGCTAAGGGTAGCCCACCCGAATTGTCAAGGCATGCCGAAATCGGATGTGCTAGGCCTACAAGGCGCATAACGGTGGCACAACGTAACCACGCTCCCGGCAGAAATCGCACGGATATCCGTGATGGTTACAATGGAGCGAACGAAAAACAAACAAACAAACATATACGATATAAGTATACTAGCAACTTTTATATACGATATAAGTATACTAGAAACTTTTATATACGATGTAAGTCTACTGCCAATTTTTACATAAGATGTAAGTTTACTGCCAACTTTTATATACGATATAAGTATACTAGAAACTTTTATATACGATAATTGTATACTAACAACTTTTACACACGATATCAGTATACTACCAACATTTACATATGATGTAATTATACTACCAATTTTTACATACGATATAAGTATACTATCGACTTCTATATAGAAACAACATATATAGGTGCAATATACTTAGAATATCATGGAAGGAAAATATAGAAACTCAGATATTATAAACACATTGAAGATTCTAAAATATTGGTTACTAAACACAATAACAAAAAGAAAACTACACCTGTTTGGTCATATAAAGAGACACAACTGTTTAGAAAGACAGATAATGGAGGGAAGAGTACCTGGGTAGAGGAGATAGGGCAGACGACTCATTCTTCCTTACTACACATCCTGAGGGACTAAAAGGCATAATCACAACAACAAAGAAATACAGCAAGATAAAAAAATATATAGATCTAAACAAACAAAAAACAAAAATTATGACAACAGATAAAACAAAGATATAGAACTAGAATGTGTAAACAAATTCGAGTACATGAGAGCAGATATTAATAGTTCCGGAGATTGTTCAGTCGAGATTAGGAGAAGATTCGCAGCTACAACTCCCAAATTAACACTAATGAGAAGCTGCGGCAATATAATAATAGCAACCAAAAGTAACCCTTTTAAGATCATTTGTATAGAAATAAAGTCACCTGGAACCACATTTTATAGAAATGTTGACTTCATTTTATAGACGTAAAGTGAACATGATGTGACATTACAGAAGTAGACTTACCAGAAGTAAGGAGATCCTGAACCTAATTTTATAGATATAATATGTTGTTCCCTTACTTCCTTTTTAGAAGTAAATTAACCCATTACCCCATTTTATGTAAGGAATGTGATAGTGACGTATTTCTATAGAACTAAATGGAACCGTGGCCAAACTTTATAGAAATAAAGTTAATGGTGGCCCCATGGTATAATTAAGCGAACAATAACTTTATGTTATTTAAGTAAAGTGACTCGTGAACTCAGTTTATAGAAGAAGCAAAGTATCACTGACTTCATTGTATAGATGTAAAGTGATACTTGATCCAGTTTTATAGAAGTAAAGTCAGCTGGTATCTCATTTTAAATGAGAAAGTAAATAGCTCCTAGTTTAAACTATAGAAGTAAAGTGATACGTGACCTCATTTTGCAGAAGTAAAGCGACCAACAACGTCAGTGTATAGATGCAAGCCATTCGTCATCTTATTTTATTAAGTAAAGTGGCAGGGAATATCGTCTTATACAAGTGTAGTTAACGTGACCCCATTTTATAGTAAAGTGACCCACTACTTTATTTTATTTAACGAAAGTGCTATGATATCACTTTATAGAAGTAAAGTGACTCCTGACCTACTTTTACAGAAGCAAATGGACTCATTACCCCATTTTATAGAAGTAAAGTAACTCGTGATCTGATTGCATAGAAATAAATTAACCCATGATTTCAACAGTGTAGAAATAAAGTGATACATGTCATTTTATAGAAGCAAAGGTACACATGTGTCTATTTTATAGAAGTAAAGTAGCCTGTGACTTTATTTTATAGAAGTGAAGTCACACTTTATTTCATTTTCTAGAAGTAAAGTCACTCGTGATTCCAATTTATAGGAATGTGAGATAATTGGTGTTTAGTGAACAAAGGGAGATAGTAATATGATACATTTGGAAAATAGTAGTA
This sequence comes from Meghimatium bilineatum, assembly GCA_034231615.1. Taxonomy (NCBI): domain Eukaryota; kingdom Metazoa; phylum Mollusca; class Gastropoda; order Stylommatophora; family Philomycidae; genus Meghimatium; species Meghimatium bilineatum. Next base: position 77,986,730 of record CM067322.1, read on the forward strand.
ACGGAATTGTTTTTCCTTTGTTGTCGTAGGTCTATTTAAATAATAAAAATGAAATATTGGTCAAACTACTCAGGGAGAGACGAAGTTTGTTGACACATTATGGTTTACGGGACAACTCAGCCGTCCTTGACCGAATATACAGATTAGACGGAGCATTTGATTTAAATCTGTAAAAAGTTATGTTTATAAAGGATTATTATTGAAGCATTTATTTTGAGCGAGTTATTGACCAGTAAAACGTACTGAAAATCATATAAAAATAGATTAGTAGAAACATATTTTCGGAGAAAAAAACTTGAATACTCAGGATTGTTCAAGAAGATTGTGCTCCGAATAACGTCTAGAAACGTGAATATAGCAGATATGCAATTATTTTGAATGATCAGTCGCTCATTTGAGAGGAAATACCTGCAGGTATCTTTTCTAATCAGGACGATGCCTTATGTAGGTATCATTTCTCATCAGGATTATACTTTTTGCAGGTACCATTCCTGATCAGGACGATGCCTTATGCAGGTATCATTTCTCATCATGATTATACCTTCTGCAGGTATCATTCCTGTCAGGATGATGCCTTATGCAGGAATCATTTCTCATCAGGATACCTTCTGCAGGTATCATTCCTCACTAGCATGATGCCTTCTGCTTGGTGCACAAATCTGTTCAACTTTTTCTTTCTTCTTTTTTTGCGTCCATTCTCAAGCTTCTGCAGATAAGCAAGATGTGGTCCAGATAACAGTCAGCAGGGCCATGGTTTATTGTTAAGCTGACACATGACCATCAACGGCATAGAAGACCTAACTGCAGAAATGTAACAATACTCCATTCGTTACGTTTCTGTATTATTGTCTTGGTATCCGTTGGTCACAATTTATATTCTTGGAATCTCCCACCAAATATAGCCAAGTATGACCAATGAAACTTACAAAAATAATCAAAATACCGGAAAACCGCCTTCCTGGACTGAAGCGCACATATCTGTAGTACTCTGCCGACGGTCTCGGCTCACATATCCGACTTCAGCAAGACGTCTGGGTCACTTTGACCTATATATGATAATCAACACCACTCCAGAACCTCCTTAGTAGATGCGTACGACGCAGTCCGTTATCTACCAGGAAAATAGAAATGCCTACGTTTTCAGTAATGAGTGGAAACGTTTAATTAGGAAAAAAAACAAGAACATTTGTCCGTTTTTTTGTGTAATGTTCACTTTATGTTGAGATTTGTGATGACATTTATGTGAAAATCATTAAAGGAGTGATTTTTTCTACCTTATGACTAAATTGCTTGTACTAGAAGTGGTATTTAAAGTGTTACATGTGGAAATGGGTACTCCAATCCCCAATCTACGAACGGGCGGGACAGTCAACTCAATTCTATACCTCTTTAGTCGACGAGTACGACAAGCATGACAGGTAATAGTGGTGCTATTTTTTGCCCACCCATCCCACTTCTCAAGCACTGTCAACACACGGGCAGTGTCTATTTAATCTTAAGTTTATTAGAATGGACATGCATATCATAAGGATTTTACCACATGTTAGCTAAATTCCTAGCACTAAAGTCGTATTATGATTTGTTAAGGGGGGGGGGGGGTTGAATTGAACACAACAACCCCCTTCCACCATATCTATGGACTTGGACAGCAAGGTCCACTAAACCCGATACCGCTTTAGTCGTCGCTTACAGCATTTTGGCGGTTAATAGTGTCACAATTCTTTGCTCATTTCATGTCCCAACACAAGGGCGGTTCTTACTGAGAGTTAAATCTATTAAACTATCACTATTTTCATATTTTTACAAGAAACAAATTATCTAATAAATTCTCCCTTTATAGTTTTGTCAAAACGCACATGAAAGAAGACCCACTACAAATATTGTGAATTCATTAACACATGTACAGATAATTACCCTTGAGCACTAATCTATGTATAGATTCACGTTTTGCGTATAGTGTCACCAAGTGTGTTTACTCAAATCCGTAAACAGCATTACACTATCTCGCCACATACAATGTTACAGATTCTTGATTGTCTTTCCCCACGTGGTTTGTGATAATCTCTTGCCGGAAAGCGTCGGGGTGATTGGAGCTCTAGCTTGCGTAGTAAAGCCAGATGTTTGGCCACGGCTGTGCTACGACCGTGTCTGTTCAGGATGTCCCTGACGTATCCTATTCATCTTTCCCGTGGTCTTCCTCTGGCTTTGTACCTTTAAGCTCTTTTGGTTATATGCTTGTACGGGCAACGTTTCGTGATGCATTTTCATAATGTGGCCAAACCACTTGATCTGTTCTCTCTCTATGTAATATGTACAATATATTATACCTTTCTTTCCCTGATATATTCATTTCGTAATCTATAAAGCCTGGTGACCGCGGAAGCTTTCTCAAGCATTTCATCTCACATGTCACTATCTTTCAGTAATGTGCAGATAAGAGAGACCAGGTTTGGCACTGTTAATACAGTGTTGGTAGAAATATACTGTAGATCGTTAGTCTCTTAACTTCCATTTCGACCTTGGGGTGAAAATGTAGTGGAGACTGTTGATATGTTACTGCATTTGCCTTTTGACATCTCTTCTTCTTCTACGTTCGTTTTCAAACTACTGCAAATTAGCAGGATGTAGTCCGGAGATCGGAATGTGTTGTGTCATGGTTTACAGCATTGCTGAAAATCTGCGCCTTGCGGTCTCACACATCCGACATCAGCATGGCTTTGGATCACTGAACCTATATGGGATGGGACAGCCAACTCCATCCCATAACCTCCTTAGTCGCCTTTTACGACATGCATGGAAGGTAAACAGTGTTGCTATTCTTTGCTCCGCTTTCGGGCCCCGATAACACACGGTCTATCTCATTTCTATTTCTCTATCGAAGCTTCCATTTTCTGTACAAATGCCACAGAGATATTTGAACTATGTTACTTGTTTTACTCCTATATTGTCTATCTGTATGTTTAGTGGACTCTGTGTTTTGCATATTTTCATAGTTTCCGTCTTTTGTGTATTGATCTTCATGTTGTATTTTCTACATGTTGCAGATAGAGAGTTAACATAGCTTTATAGTTGTTCTTCGTTTTCGTATTTGAGGCTCTGTTCGTCTGCGAAAAGTAGTTCATTTATTTCATTGTTTGGTTTCTCTGAGTTGTCTTGTTCTGAATCGTTGATGTTGCTCTCGGTACTTTTTGCCTCTTTTATTATTATATCTCTATTGACGCACTATATGGGGCGAACCAGCCTTGACTCCAAGCTGTACTGTGTAAGCAAAAAACTCGACACTGGCTGGACGTTGGCCCATCCTATTATGCTATATATTGGCCCGTCATATATATATATATTGAATATCAAAGGTGAGAGGACTGAACCTTGACGTACTACCGTTTTTGTATCAAATGCGTCTATGAAACCATCTGATGTTCTTACTACACATTGTCAGTTCTTATACAAAGATCTTATTCTTTCTAACAGTTGTCCTTTGATACAATACATTTCTAGAGTTTCCCACAGTACGTCTCTGTTGATTCTATCAAACGCCTTCTCTCGATCTATAAATATTGCGTTTAGTTCGCTGTTGTATTATATCGCTCTCTCATACAATTGTCTCAGCGTGAACAATGCGTCTGTGCAGCTAACACCTCTTCTGAAGCCAAATTGCGAGGGGCTCAATTGTGGTTCGACGATGTATCGTGCACGATGTTCTACTATCTGTGCATACATTTTTCCGGCGTGGCTTAATAACGAGTGCATCGGAATGTTTCGAACTCTCTTTTGTTGCCTTGTTTTTCCACAAAGGTACGATTACTGACTTTTGCCATTTCTTTGGGACTTCCCATTCTTTCCACGCTATTGTTCATATTCTCTGGAACCATTTTATCCCAATATCTTTGCATGCTTTAATGGCTTCGTTGGGAATGACATCTGTGAATGGTGATTTCTTGTTTGGGCTGTTCTTGATAGCCATTTCTATTTCTTGCCTTAACATTTCTGGCTGTGTGATGTCTTTGTCTATTCTTTATATGTATGATGCATCATAATGTTAGGATTATACAGTTCTTCGACGTATTCCTTCCACCTATTCTTTCTATCATCTCCATTAAGTAGTTATTCGATCTCTGATGTGTATTAGTGCAGTTGGGTTGTAGCTTTCGTTTTTCATTCCCATTGCGTTGGTATTTTTGAAGAAATATCTAGGGTTATTTTTTTATAGGCCTGTTATGTGTTCTCCCTATTTGCGCCAGAAATTCTCTTTGGCTTCTTTGGTTACAAATTGTGCCTGATATATATCAAAACGTGACGCATTCTTTATTTTATTAAACCGGGTTACAAGTGAAATCGGGTGAATTTCGGAGCTACTTTTTAAAACCAAAACAATAGCGGTCAAATCGTGACATATATATAATTATATGTATATATATATATATATATATACTTTATGCTAGTCACATTAACAAATGCATATTTCTTCTATTTGTGTGAATTTTATATGAAATCAAAATAATTTGAGTTTAATTCTTTTAATTCGACCTTGTTCAGACCATTCATGTTGGCCTATTGATTTTTCGACTTGTTGCTGAAAGTAAATTTCATATTCAAAATCTCAGAAATGAAGTTTTTAAAACTTAAACTGAATTTCCAAGTTTCTTCTTAGGGATAATTCATTAATTTTCGTACGTTAACGTCATTTTCATTACATGATTAAAATCTGCAACCATAAAATCTATACAGTATAACTATTGTATCAAAATAAAATATTTTCACTTACAAAACGTAATGTACCAAATCTAAGGAGTTTTCTAAAATACACTAAGTGTAAGGGAAGCGACCGTGTAATATACAAATACACTAAGATTATAAGTAAATACAGAGTAATCTCATGACAAAATAAGTCGAAGTATTTCATACGCAGCTACTTCCTTCCATTAAATCCCTCCGAAAATGGGGTACGACAGAAAGCCACAATCTGAAACCATTCGGACACAGGGATTGACATCTCTCTGCTGAGCACATTTATGCTATTCACATGCCATATGACCGAATAAATCGCCATGGTGAGGTCGCCCTAAATGTCTATTGACATGCTATATGGGGCGAATCAGCCTTCACCCCAAGCTGTACTGTGTAAGCAAAAAACTCGACACTGGCTGGACGTTGGCCCATCCTATTATGCTATATATTGGCCCGTCATATATATATATATATATATATATATATATATATATATATATATATATATATATATATGTGTGTGTTCATTCTACAACCAATTCAGATTAGCGGGTAACAGAATCCGTTGTTTCATAGTTTTATCTAACTGCGAAATATGTGTATTCATTGCGACATATCCGACTCCATCTTGACTCCTGAGTCACTATGTTCTTTGGGGTGCATAGGGAACGCATTGCTCTAGGCGGACCCAGGGTTAGCAGATATCCAAGATCCCAAATGTACCTCCACGCGGTGCACCCTGGAAACAGAAATACAGCAGCTCGTGCCGATTCTGGCCAAATCATTTGGGGATCGTGTCCGAGAATGTGGAGGTAGCAGATGGAAAGAGATTTGACTGCACAAGAGACAGACAATATCTCCGACACCACCAGCTGCACCACATATAGCGACACTGTCGACATACAGTGAAGCTAGTCAGTCCAGTCCGAACATTGGAGGGGCGGCCAATGTAAAATGCACGTAAAGGTAAATGCATGGCGAGAGACAAATATGTTTCATACAGAGTACAATGAAACAATGAAAGGGCAGAACGGCGCTAGAGGGCAGCGCGAACTGCAAATAGAAAGTGAAAAGTCCCTAGGAAAGGGAACTACAAGCTCCGTCAGCTCGAGACGGGCTTCTAGTTACCAGAGTTCCTAACAGGCAGAGACCCAGACCCATCCATCGGCGTTTGGTAAAGCAAAAGACCTAACCCAACTCTAATGTCGAGCCTTCCTAAACCGGAAATATGCTTGCAAAGAGAAAGGGTTCTGTACCCGATGGGTGTAGGCAAGAAAGGGACAACGATGGTAGTCGTGGCCCACCTCTACTGTCAAGCTTTCCTATACCGGAAGAACACTTGCAGAGAGAAAGGGTTCCGTACTCGATTCGCTCAGGCACAAAAGGGACAACGATTTAGCCCTGGCCCAACTCTACTGTCAGGTTTTCCTACACCGGAAATACACTTGAAGAGAGAAAGGGTTCAGTACCTGATGGGCTCAGGCGCTATTGGGACAAGGACGCTCAGCTCGAGAACGCCTTGCTCTCAAACGCGTGGTGTGAGACTCGAACTTGGACAAGGGGTACACGATGTCGGTGAATGACACCTCGGCTAAGAGGACGAAAGAGCCAAGGTCCAACTCCTCTGTTGAGTTCTTCCCCTTAAGGAACCAGGCTCATGGATGAGAAACGGTTCAGTACCTAATGGGCACAGGCACAGCACGTCCAATTACACGAGGCAAGTTCATAGACAGTGGAACACCTCGTTCGAGTGAGACGAGAGCAAGAAAATCGTCTGGGCGAAGAGTCTTCACTACGCGTGCCTGGAGACAGATATAGAGGCTGTCACAGGCTAAGGGTAGCCCACCCGAATTGTCAAGGAATGCCGAAATCGGATGTGCTAGGCCTACAAGGCGCATAACGGTGGCACAACGTAATCACGCTTCCGGCGGAAATCGAACGGATATCCGTGATGGTTACAATGGAGCGAACGAAAAACAAACAAACAAACTATGTTCTTTATAGCATTTTACAGCCAATAACATCTTTAGTTAATGTTTACGACATGAATGACAGGTCATAATGTTCCTATTATATATGCTTCTTTCGGGCCGCAATAAGACACGGGCGACAATAAATCAGTCGTCATTTTGTCAAATATAGAGACATATAATCATTTAAAATTAGTATTAAAGGAAATTACTGACAATAATGATACGATTAATGTGTGTACCATATAAAACTGTAGAATATATTCACATAAAAAGGTAAAGGTATGACCCATGGCAGCAACCTGCCGTCGGGGATGAAGATACCTTTTCATGTACTAAGCCACATCAACTATTAGGTGGGGTAATAATAGTGTATATTCGCATACCTTAACAGTAAATTACCACACTATATAATGGTTGATGATTACGTATATATATAGGACCGACAAGGCAAGTAGAAATTTGTGACGACTACATGCACACGTAGATACGTGGAGAATTGTCCTGTTTAGTTTTATTGTATGTTTTTTTATATATACTTTTTTATATATTTTTTATTCATAGGCAAGGTAAGTGTTTTCAGTAACCTGTTTAACTTATTTTGCTTTACTATATAATGTAAATGGCATTAGCCTACATACTAAGCTGAAGGTTTACATATCAGTGCTACATTCGGTGTTTTTATATACTGTAAGAAATATGTAATGTATATGGGTTCCGCGTGAGAAAGCTCAAACACTTCATTCCTCGCAATGTGTTCGAGATACCACTGCCATTGCATTGTACGACTGGTATTCCTACCATTCTGAAGTAGACACACATTTATTCGATAAGAAATAAAATCACAATCACCATCACAAGATAGTAAAACTATCTCTTTACATGTTTCTATCATGTTCCAGCTGTTAAAATTCGTCTCTTATGGATCTGTATTGTCCACGACGTGTTTGTTACATTTAATTGTTCTTCTAATGTACGCTGCATTCTGTTCATACTGATGATAAGTATTATTTTCTGGTGTGGTTGATACATGCAATAGTTTTATTAGTTGGTGCATGATGGTAAATGTTCTTTTTTTTTGGTAGTGTTATATAGACTGATCTAGTTCATTTTGTGGGCATATTTCACTCTTCCAGATATTTGTAGAGAATACATGGTACGTAAGCGTGGTGGATTCTCATTCTACCTCGATCACTTTAACAGGTATATTGCCATCTCTTTGGATTTATCCATTTTCAGCTATTAATCTTACTTCATCAAATCTAGATTCTGGTTATATTTCTCTGTTATTGTATGCGTCGCCAGTGTTTGCATTTCGTTTTCTTCATTTATTTTCATACAATATTATTTTTATCGTTCGAGTTAAATGTGTTCTCTGTCAGATTTGCAGGAACGGAACCTGCTGTGTCATAGTTTTAGCTATTGTTTTAGTCATTGTGTATTGTTTGGTTTTATTTGTCTTCGTTCTTGAATAACTTGAATGTTGTGTCTGAAGTGTACATTTTGTTCTTGATCATTATTCTTAGTTTCAGATGTTGCACTGTAGTAAGAATATTATCTCTTGAATAGTTTGCTAGTTTGTCGCGGTTTAGTTATTATTGAAGCGTCAAAATAATTGAAATTTGTTGTGTACTTCAATGCTAGGAATTATTTAAAAAACATGTTATTCTTCGTCTTCAGCGTTCATTCTCAAACTTCCATTGGACCTCTCTTATAGTAGGACAATGATCCAACTAGATTTCAAGCAAGTTGTAGTTCAGAAAAATGAATTGAGCTATGCCACCGTCTTATTTACGCCAATGGCCAGACACAACCGTCTTGGGCTGATAAAAGCATATAAAATGGACAAATATCAATTTTATGTTGAACAATGCACATGATTTGTTATTTAACACTTTTTGTATTGATTAAACTATTTAATTAACATTCGGTGTAGAGTTTAACTGCAGTTTTCCAATCGCTTAATTTCTTTATGTCAATGATGTACTCTTCTGATATGTTGGTGGTACCGTAATCAGGAACTGAAGGAACGACTCTCCCATATTGTGAATTAAGTAATAGAAAAACAATTATTTCCTTTTCAGCATGCAGTAATATTGTAAAAGACTGCCAGTATTACATTGGTCTTACATTAATTTGATGTTGTGGTATAACAAATAAATAACATAGCATTTTGTTTCACTAGATTTTTTGACTAGATCTATTAAATGTATGTGCCAGAATGGGAGGAGACTCACCCATGAACCTGTATTCATACAGTAGAAAATCACGACGTCAAAAATATCTATGAGTAAACCAACGGAGCTACAAAAATATTAAACTCACTATACACCACGAGCCCTAAAGAAATGAACATTTTAAATTCTCAAAAGGAGAATAAAACTATAATAAATAAACTATTATTGAGCTTGTCTGCTGCATACATCCAAATATTAACGGCGGAGATTATATGAAAGCAGCCATGTGAGTCATGGTGACCACATGGTCCATGGAGTTGTATCATGAGCTTACTTGCTTAGTGGGAGCTTATATACTGATGATGACGGAGGATCTTATGCAATTAAAGATTATTCTGACAGAAAATGGTGTTTCACAGGGAGATGAAACTAATCATTCCAACACTGTATGTTAGAAAAATTTAGAACAGCCACACACTCGGAGCATGTGTTCATGCAGAGTAGAAGGTTTTTTCTTTATTAAATCAATACACACTACGTCATCATCATCAGGTGCCGTGCCGGGTGGCGTAGGCGGTCATGGCTCTCCACAGTTCTATGTCCACAGTATTATGTATCAAAGTCGTTGTTGCTTCTTTGCCGTGTCAGGTTGTCAAACTGTCTAATATTTTCTCACGTTGTCGCACTCTGTCTCTGGTGCCTTCAATCTTGCCTGTTCTGATTATGTTCTCTAAGCCTGCCTGTCTCATGAAGTGGCCAAAAATGAAGATTGCTCTTATATTGTTGATTAAGGTCCGTTTCGAATTTAACTCTTTTAACAACTCTACATTAGTTTTTCCTGCAGTCCATGGTATTCTCAGCATTCTTCTGTAGAACCACATCTCTGTTGCCTCCAATCTCCCACTTTCCAGTTTGTTTATTGTCCAAGACTCGCACCAATATGTTAGTATAGGGGTTATATAGCATTGCAGAACTCTCTTTCCCACCTCTAATGACGAGTTCATATTACACAATATATTTTTCATTTTTCTGAATGTTGTTTTTGTCTGTCGTATTCTGCTTCTTATTTCTGTTGAACTTCTTCCATCTACGTAGAGTGGGATTATTTTAAGTATTAAAAAAATATAGATTTTGAGAAACCACCTCGAGACTGATAGAAAGTAAGAGCTAATTCGTCGTGATGCGTGGATCGGGACAACACAAACAACAGATATATATGGATTGGACAAACATTAAATAAGGTAGAAATAGTTATGCAAAACATGTATGATCATAGAATTAACAAGGAAAGATAATGCATTAAAGACATATACAGTATTATCGTGAACAGAGACAATGCCAGTTTCCAATGACATTACATTGCAAAATATGAAGTATAACTCCAATCGCTGGGAAGACTGGATACAGTTTATCCGCGGCTATCGATAGTAAATGCCTACTAGCAGCATCAGTAGATTATTCATACGTCATGTTTTAGATTATTTCATTTATTTCGTTGTTTGGAGTTGAGAGACGACACAAAGCATAATCATAGTGACACAAAAAATAGCACGCAATTAATCACAATCATCAATAACAAAGTTTCGTTGACCTTTACTCACTATAGCCAATATGTTTCAGTGGCATACATTCTTATGAGGAACATGGTGTTTACTAATGCGTTAACGTATTATCTTGATTTATAGTCAGTCACTTTTTATCTGTGCATGTATCAACACTTTCTTGAATATCTTGCAAAACATTTCTTTATATTTGCTGCTCATAAGATAGTAAATAAATATGTTTGTTGATGAGTTTATACTTTCTAATACGAAGCCTAATCCACTCATGATTAACGTAATGTCCATATATTTTCCATTTACCGCCAGTTCAGGTAATAAAGCAATGGCTAAAACAATAATAGTAACTGGTACAAAACACACAATGTACAAGATGGAAATCATAACAACCATTTTTGCTGTCTTCTTGTTTCTTATTGAGACTCTGTCAACTTGTTTACTTGATGTAATTGTATGTTTTCTCCATTTTGATTTAACCCACAGTTTATATGAGAGCACAGTGGTACAAAAGACGATGATACAAAAAGCACAAAATGGTATTGTGAAGTTGTTGATAGCAAACGATATCAATTCAACTTGTTCGCGATCTTCCGTAGAAACAAGACCAACAATAGTTTTGTTTTTTATCATAGAAAATTTCATGTCCAATCTATTGACAGCGTAAACTGGGAAGGCACTGAAGAAGAAGATGATGAAGATACACACAGTGCTTACAGCTGTTCTTCGTGGCGTAATGATATGTTTTATCTGAATGAAATAAATTGCATATGTTTATTGAGTGAATGCTAATATCAACTTTATATTCAAGAAATACATGCACTTACATCTATACTCAGTTCAGTCTAAGAATGAAGTGGGTCAAATCACACCCCTCCTCCTCCATTATTCCGAAAACAATAGATTGATGACATGTAAAACAATACTATTTAAAAACTAGTAAACAGTATTTAAACATTTAAAAACGGAATTTATAAATACTATTAATGGGCACTTAACAATTGATTAATTCGTTCTGCTTCCAACAACAAATCAGAAGCACTGACCCACTTCATTCTTAGAGTGCACAGATTTAATTAAAGTTATCTCATATAACACATGGTAGGTGGTGGCACAGACCAGCATAAGACAAAGATACACCTTCGCTTTAAATCTCTCACATATTATTTGTATGTCAACAATACTATGGCGGAAAGCTACTATACTCCGTCAGTTCATTTAGAAAAGGTAATTTTAATTGTACTTTAACAATTTTGAGTGAAAAACTTTACATTTATTTTTAATCGTTTGTGATGTAATACTTAGCAATGTATAGTTACATTTGCCAAAATGCAATTTAGATAATGAATACTGCATTTTTCCCGATAGGAAGTTGAAGGGTGGTTTTAAGGGACGTTTGTGATAAAGGCCGCATGCCCTTGTTGTGTCAAATATTATTTTCACGGTGGGTATTTTAATTTACACTACTATTTAGCTAATAATTAAAAATAAGTAAGTAGCAGATAATTAGTATGTTTTGTTATGATTCGTCAAAGAATGATGTAGATAAACATAGATTTAAACAAAATAATAAAAAGTACACTACCATTATATTATACAAAATGATCACACATATAATCATGTATTACTTTTACTGATGACTAATAAAATAATAATTAATGTAAAAAAGAATGGCAATAAGAAATAACAATTCAAAGAGGAACGATGACGTTTTCCACATTACAGTCCAGAAGGGAAGTTTGTTTTATTTTCTTTGTTTTTTGTTGTTTCTGGTTGACATTATTTTTACTGTTTATTAGTTATAAATAGTAATCAGATCGACTAATACTTTATCCTATCTGTTATTGCTGCTTATTTCTGTTACTGTGACACTCTCGTTCTAGTATTCTATGTTACCCTATGACATAGTTGTTATTATTTGTAAAATACTAACACATTTCTCTCGTTCGAGACGATATTATTAGTGCATTAAAATTTTTAAAAATCTAAGCAATAATATATGCTGCTCAACTAATCCAGTGTTAGCAAGAAAGGGTATTCACAGTATGTGAAATGAATCTCATGATACATCAGCACACGCTGTAATACTCACAGACTCTGAGGGCATGTTGCGCAAGGTCGAAAAGTTCATGCTAAGAAAAGGATAGTGGGACATTGAACAATTCAGTTGTCCAGAGCTTTGCATGGATGTACTGCCCTGGTCATGCTGGTGTCGGAGGAAACGAGAGAGCCAACTTATTGGTAGGCAATGCGGCGATGGACGGCACATTGCTGAGAATAGGTGGGGCAGACTTGATGAAGGCAGTAATAAATTCATTTCAAGATGCAGCTGATGTCAGTGGGGTTGAGAACGTACATATGCAGAGAATGTTAGAAATGGGGGTGTATAGAGTTGAGAGAAGGTTTTGTAAAATTTTTGGAAGGTCCATAAGATCACATAATCACCACCTGACCTGAACTCTGAGTCTACATACACTGGGATGGCTGCTGGGGCGGAGGGCGGATCACTTATGGGAATGTCCCGCGTGCTTTGAAGCCAGTTTCTAATCAAGAATCAAGAGATAATCTCATGACCATTTGAGACACCGTGTGTCATCTGAAAAGTGCAGCTCGTGAAATATATGGAAGTGATTTCTCTGTTGTCTGTATACTCTTACTGATTTGTCTACTCCATGCAGTACGATACTTGACATCCTTTTCCAAAGATGCCACACGAATAAACCTATGTTTTGCTTATTGTGTAGAAGAAATTCTATGACAGATCAACATTTTACTGGATGGGGTCTGCCCAACATGAGACGGGTGTTGGTCCAATAACGTGCCTTATACAGGACCATGTATCAGCTGATTCTACCGGATCAATAAGGCTCACCAGGCCACCGCTTCTATGTATTGTATCGCTGTAAAATATTCACATGTGGGGTGAGTGGAAAGAACTGCATTGAATTGAACCATAATACACCATATACGTGTGGCTAAGAGGTTCCTATTATTCATTTTCCCAGAATTTCTCACATGATATGTTGCATGCACGTGCATATATCAGAGTGCTTTCTTACTCCACATACCCACTACAGCGAGTTCCCTCGTGGGATCGACCAATTAGCTAGCCTAGCGACCATAACCTATTGTCTGCGTATGATCCGAGCAGACATACACATTGCACTTTGTGAAATTGTAGGATCAGAGAATTTAGAGATACTCGTAAAAAAGTCAACATTGAAAATGCACGATTTTGGACCAAGGTTAGGCATTGCCTGTATAAAACACCTAACAAAGATATCAAACAAGAGCACTTATCCAACAGCCGTTATTTCCTGAGCGATTTACTGAAGCTGAGATCTGAGCATAGAAATGTCCAGATTGATAAGATGATAATAAAAATACGGAACCTAACCTCCATCATGTAATGAGATCATGGCTTTTACTGTTATGAATTTATGCACCAGGTGGACAAATTCTGACCTCCTCCCTATCCACTAACGACTTCCCGAACAGCTTGTTTAAAATCTTATGAAAATAAACAATTTGCACATGAAAATTGGCTTTTTATAAGTAAAAGCACACGTACTGAAAATGTATATACAGTCATGATTGTAGCTGTAATATAATTTTGATGATTTCGACATAATGTGAACATAGTAATATAAACAATATATTCATAATAATAATCGTACGAATCAACATCTTTCATATATATTCATATTCTTCTTATTGTTCTCCTGCATGCTCTCTCAGATAACCAACACGAAAGTTCGTGTGATTCCTGTCGGGCAGCGTGAAGTACATTGTGCTGCTAGTTCCACAGCAGAGTTAGTGTTTTTTGAACTTCGGAAGGCCTAGCATATCCTAGACCCAGAACATCCGAGGCACAGTACATACGTTTTCGTCATGCCTTTAATTCGGATAGTGGGCTTCCCTATTTTGTGGCACCCTTCTAGCTGTCGCCAGACGATAGGTGTGTATCGACTCTACGTTTAGGTTTTATATGTTTAGGTTTGGTTTTATATATATGTTTATGTCTATATTTGGTTTCACATTCATTCCATGCGTTTTCAAATGTTGATTCTTCTTCTATCCTTCCTTCCCCAAACCCACTCACCCCACCACCACACAACCTCATCATTACTCATCTATCATTGTCATATGCCATTCTTGTTGGCGTAGGTGACCATGGTTCTCTGTTCACAGTATTGTTATCAGGATCGTTGTTTCCAAGCCTTGCTAGGTTGTCACATGAATATTTTCTCACGTCCCCATCTGTCTCTGTTCCCTTCAGTCTTGCCTGTTGTGACTATGTTCTTAAAACCTGCCTGTCTGATAGAGTGACAAAAGGGGTATTTTTCTTATCTTTTTCTTTTATTATTCTTGCACTCATCTATAGTGTCTCTAATTTCCCACTTTCGGTTTGTTTATAACGAATGCACGCATTTTCACTTTTACTAGATGCGTTGCCATCCCTGCGCTATTATGGAGACGGGGGCTTGATGAAATATAGACATCTATTTTGTTTTTTATTTTGTCGTTTTCTGTTGTTTGTCTCTTGAAAAAGGTTCAATTTGAGCCGATACGTTGAGAATTGTCCTGTTTAGTTTTATTGTATGTTTTTTTTTTTTTTTTTTAATATATTTTTATTAATAGGCTAGGTAAGTGTTTTAGTAACCTGTTAACCTGATTTTGCGTTACTATTTGTTCATTAGGTTACTGCGGCACCATCCACTTTGTCGGACACCCTCTGACCATTTGGTTATTTATATCGACTCTACGTCGTGATGGTTTTCAACAAACCGTGCCCTTTCACTTTTTTCGGCCAAAACATATTTCTGGATGGTAATATTCTTAGAGACTGTGGTCAGGAATTTAAGCTTGGGTCGACCACTTCAATCTCACACGAGGTGTCCTGCTGTCAGTGACCACTTCTCACGCATTGCGACGTATTTGGAAAGTTGTCATCGGGTACTGAATCTTTTCTTTCCGCAAACATGATTTCCGTATATGAAAGCATCGAGGTTAGAGTTGTACCTGGGTCCGTTCACCATTTTAATCGAAATTAGCCGACATCATGAACCCCCCGTCATAATCTAAAAGTCTACACAGTTTTGAGGAGCATCGGGACTTAAAACGTGTTCACGAGATGAATAAAGATGTAGTTCCGATTTTCTTTGGACGTTTTACTCTTTCCTTTTGCACTGAGCGTTGCTCTCTGGCACTGTGCTGTCCGTTCATTTTACTCAAATATGTTATCGTTACAGGTCTCACTAATCATCGTGACATCTTCCCATTTCATGACATTTGCATTGATCGCCCTCCAATGTACCGTTATCACCACTACATGCATTCAATGTTTGCATCGGAACTACCTAGGCTCTAATCTGTGGCTAACCTGAACAATTGTTTTGAAACCGAAAGCCCACATGTGATGGTGTGCGTATATTGTGAATCTTTACTCTTCAGGAAGTCAAAAAGTTTCAATGTCAAAACAACTTTATATACACCAACATTGCGTATACATAGTTACCGAAATAAACTATTTTTTTACACTACATCAAAACTGTCATTTAAATATACACACACCTTAACTAAACTTCCGTATTCATCTATTAGTGCAGGAAAGCGTATGTTTGTGTGGTTGGATCTGGTTAAATAAGTTCATGATGTTTAGTTGTTGACCGCTCGTTGCTAACACGATCCGCAATGACCATACTGGTACACACTATGATGATTCTGGAAAAAAAAGTTGCAGCAGTACTGAAACATTCTTATACAGTTTTCGATATATTCTGTCCACTTCATGTAAGGGAGCAACTCCCTCCTCTCCAATATGGGTTTGGGTACTGAACATAATTATCTATGTATTACTTGTGTTGGGCAACGGTTAATGGAATTGGTTTGATATCTTGTTACAGTCAAGTGCTTCATGTCCACCTTGCCCAGCGTCTGAATCTCAACAATGCTTTGATCAAAAGTAAACAATGTTTACTCCGCGATATTTGTTGTACGTTTTTCCTTTGTTTTAATGAGGAGTTACATTCAACGCTTTTATCTATACTCACGTGTACAGGATACTCACGTGTACAGGATACTCATGTGTACATGATACTCACGTGTACAGGATACGCACGGGTAAATGATACTCACGTGTACAGGATATTCATGTGTACAGGATACGCACGTGTAAATGATACTCACGTGTACATGCTACTCACGTGTACAGGATACTCACGTGTACAGGATACTCACGTGTACAGGATACTCATGTGTACATGATACTCACGGGTAAATGATACTCACGTGTACAGGATATTCATGTGTACAGGATACGCACGTGTAAATGATACTCACGTGTACATGCTACTCACGTGTACAGGATACTCATGTGTACATGATACTCACGTGTACAGGATACTCATGTGTACATGATACTCACGTGTAAATGATCACATTGAGGCATCCAGTATCGTGTCATGGCGTTTGATTTGAATGGGGTCAGTTGAAAGTGAGACATGTTGGCGTCTGTGTGTTCTCGACCATGAACGACAATTCAGCCGACCGATCTCGTGCTGAAGCCTTATGACATTCCAAACTGTGTTATTTCTTCTGCTGGGCGTTAATTTCTGATGCGCCTAACTCGACAGTTTTTGTCCGTTACTGATGAACACATAGGTCCCTCTTTGTGTGTGTATACGTATGTTCGCGCGTACTTGTGTGTGTATCCGTGTGTGTAGGTGTGTGTGTGTGTTGAACATTTCTCTGTCCCGGGCGAGTAGGCCTGCATTGGCCAGGGATATGTTTATACAGCCTTCGATATATATGGTACAGCGTTTTCATGGTCTTCCTCTTTCTGTCTTTCCAAGTGCTCGGTCCTCGCGTTCATACTCCCATGCTATCATGTCTTTTTAAATTTGCAGAAAACTAACTTCCTTCTCATGATTGTATTCAAAAGCCAATCTTCATTTAATTTCAGTATTTTTTTAAATGTCAAAGTTCTTCTTTTTCTATGTCCTTAATATTCGTAGAATCTTTCTGTAGAACTTCATTTCAAATCAGTTTATACTTCTTTACTTTATTTTGTTTAAAGTAAAAATTGTTTTTGGTTGTCAAACAACCACAATAGCCGATATATATGCAGCGAAGAATTAAACTTAGGGGCAGAAGTCACTATCTTCAACACCATGGCGACTAAAAATAATTGCGAGAAAAATGTATTTGAGAACACACATATTGAAAATATTACAACATAAATAATAGACAATTAAAGCACACTCAATCATTCGTACAATTACAATACTTAATTATAATGATGAAGCAGTAAAGGTATCAGTGTATGCCAACCTTCAAAGGAGAAGTTATACACAGGCATCTCTCTAAAGTAATCATGGCTGTTATACAGCTACTGACTCGTGTGAAGGACAAGTGTGTCATTGATGATGTCAAGTACATAACGTCAAAAGCATCGAATGGTATATCAGCTGTGAAAACTTCAGGGATCAAGGAAATGCAAGTCCAAATAACCGCTGCTAGGCTGAGCAGATCAGAGATTGACAATCCTAGTTTCATATAGATATAATAGGTTTGCTTTGTTATAATATGATATTAGTATCATTGTGTATGTAATAAGTTGCTCATTAAGTGAATAGATAATCATAATGAAATGTGTGACGATTTAGGATAATGTCTCGCGTATATTAAAAGAGCAACATATCAATGCATATTCTTATAGAAGTGTCATACTATTTTGTGACTCAAATTATCAAGGATAATCAGTCTATGTTAATTTTTCAGTTTTGTTGCTAACAGGTAAACTACAACAAAACACGTTTTTTGACAAATGATAATTAAAAAAAAAAGAAAAGACATAATACATATTGGTGAATCGCTTGATTGTTCTGAAGAAAAAAAAATAGAGAACAACAAATCAACCTATAAGCCTATATCGAGAATAACAATTGAGCACAGGAACTGCAAATGTAGGAACTGCATATGAGCACGTCACAGTACAATAAATAAAAAAGCAGAATAACATATGGAACACAACGATATATGGTTATGCAAGAATAGAATGAACGAAGAATCAAATTATCGAATTTGTGTATGCCAGGAGTAAATACATAGAGTTGCCTGGGATTAAATATAGATGTATGCATTTAATCTCGCCCTCGTGTTGCCGGGCCCGAGAGAGAGAGCAATGAATAGCAGCACTGTTTACGTTATGTACAAGTCGTAGGAGGCGACTAAAGAGGTTATGGGGTGGAGTTGGCTGTCCCATCGATATAGGTTCAAAGTGACCCAAAGCAATGCTGAAGTCAGACGTGTCATGATACAGCATGATGGCACAGATATCGCAGCATTGCTATAAAAAACCATGATACAACGCATTCCGTTCTCCGGACTACATCCTGATAATCAGTAGAAGTTTCGGAACGGATGCAGAAGAAGAAGAAAATGTTTATTCCGACTCCTTTCAATTTCAGAATTATAAGAGAAAGATGGTATGTATTGTACTGTGAGAACTTGACATTACAGTAAAAAATTAAATAATTATAACGTTCCCTTTTTTGCAGTTTTAAGTAACTTAACTAAAAAGAATACGGTAACTAAATAAATGTGATGTCTACAAGATTACACTGGTCAACAAATGTTTACAAAAGTTATGTTACTGAAATGATATGAGTCATTTCTTACCTATTTTTAAGTGTTGAGAACGAATATGACAGTCAACTCTCAAAATTGGCTCTAGCTTATTATTTAAAACAAAAATTATGGTTGTAATCTGCAGAAATGAATGTTTACATCACATCATAAAATGTATGCCAATAGTAATAATACAGAAAGTTAATACTTATAAATAGTCAAGTCATAAACGACTTCTGAGGTTTATTCGCCTGTCTCTTTTACATCTGTTTGGAGCATCTATGGAGAGTTTCCAGCGATAGTCAGTCAGAATTGTAGTTGTCCATTTTACATGGTGTTTTTGTTTCAGTGGGGATGGCTGCCATCATGATCAAATGCCGTTTCCGCTACTAAGGATGAAGTTTCCCAGAACAAATGCAGACAACTAAACATTTGTTTGTGCAGAAAGCAATCACAGCCTATTATAAAATGTTGCCACGAAATTTTGTAGTGTAAAAAAAAACGCAGCTTTATGGACTCGTCCTTAGCTGACTATATTATCAAGTTTGTAATACACATTTTAAACAAAACATAATACACACACACACACACATATATATATATATATATATATATATATATATATACATATATACGTCTGTGCGTGTGCCTGTCTGTTAGTGTGTCTTTTCTTTACCAAAGGAATTGCGTTCTTGACGAACTTGGAGTATAAACTTAAGTTAAATATGAAAACCATTTACCAACGCGCCAACGGGAATTGTGTTGTTTAAAGATATGTTATTATATAGTTCTTCATGTTTACCGCGAAAACTTAATTACAATGTCATGTACTGCGTCTAAAATGTGCAATTGTATTTCCGTCGCCTTATTCATATATATAAAACAAACGAATATATTTCAAACTTTTGTCGGCAGAGTTATAAAGAATAAGTATAAAATTTGGTTCGGAATGTTCACAAGCCTTGTTATCTGTACGTGTACAAAAATGCGGAAAGAAAAACGATAAAAAAGGACTTATATATTCATTCATTCATTTTCCTTTTGTGATGAAGTTAGCGAATAGGGCAGAGGTCAGATCTCTCCAATTCTGCCAGTTCAAAGCTATTCGGTGCAGTTCTTGAATTATATATAGTGGTTGTTTTACTTTCTCTATGTATTGTTCTCCTGAGTGTTTCTTTTGGTCTACCCCTTGCTCTTTTGCCTGTAGGTATCCATTCAAGAGATTGGTGGTGTATTCTGTTGGTGTCTGCGCGTAGGACATGCCCGATGTAGGACTAACGGCGTTTTCTGATAACATCTGTGATGAAATTTTGAAGTGTCTATTCTCTGATTTTATCATTCGATTTGAATTCACTCCTATGGGTGTTAGTTATCCTACGAAGACATTTGTTCTCGAAAATCAGTAATTTCATTTCTGAAGATAAAGAGCTTTTCCAGCTCTCACATCCATATGATAGCATCGGAATAACACATGAATTCAATAAGCGCATATATACAACACATGTTAATATACATAAATACCTAATAGGCTAATGTTCACTGCATCTTTGAATCCTTGCTTTGCAAAGCAGATGATGTTGATAATGTTTGTAACAATGCCAAATATGTTAAGCATCTGACACACCATACCATAGACAACCAACAAATATGTCATTAATGTCTCATAACTTATACCAGATGAATCTCCGGATACCATTGTTTTCACAGCATGAGCTTCAGATTATACAATCAATAGAAAATCATGTATTGTAAAAAATGTATGAAAATAATGAATCTTTGTGTCTGAATCTTCTTAACAATACTGTTACATTTTATAGAACGACATCCATTTACTTGAAGAATATAATTATTGTATTTTTGTTCAGTAAACATTTATTATTTTTGTACAACACCATCGTATGTATATAGTTTAGGTGCACGTTCGTATACTCGTATGGGTTTGAAAACAAAATAAAGAATATAATCGGAAATAGCTACTCGATGTAATTTATCATGTATTAATTATTCAACCTACAAGTTCAATAATTGTCCTACAAAAAATACTGTAAGTTGCTGTAATGTATACCTGTGTGCAACAAAGAGCTGATGGCTATGATATTTTTGTAAGAGCATTTTAATGACAGAAAAATATTGATTAAGAATACAATATTAGTGCACTACAATCAAAATTATGAATATAATACACATCATTAATACCACTGTCAAACATGTAATGGAGTATCCAACTTTACTATATAACTATTTAATTGCTATTTTAATATGTGACATTTCGAACAATACAGATGGCGATGTTAAGAATGTGTACATCCTGGTTAGATTAAATACCGATGTATTATTTGTTGCAACAAGAATAAAATCATAATATTAAATCATACACATTTTGAAGTATATTGACTTGCATTTGGTACATACTTTTGGCATGGATGACTTAATCCATTCAATTAGTTAGATTATGTAATGATTAATAGTATCGTATCGGATAGAAACGGTCATGCCATTTTATTATATTCAGGAGTGTGTAATTCATATTGATATTTTCTGGTCAGAAGAAATTGATAAGGAGATGCTCAGTTTTTACAATCGTATGTTAAATAATATGCATACTGATGTGTCTCATGTCATTCTTTGGTTAAATATCCGACTGGTTCAGCAATATTATTTACTTTTTATTATTAATTTATCATGAATTTACCAAGTAACAGAATTTGCAATCTTATTTCTGTAATATGAATACATCACAATCTTGTTTGCATGTCACCGTTTTCGGTTGGAATATTGTATTTATATTTAAAGAAAAATAGCAGAATATTTATGATATAGCCATTAGGCTACATGGATACTATATATTTGGTTTTCCATGTTTCTAGGCAATATTTACGTTTAGTAGGTTGACATTGCTTTCTGAATGCCTGGGAACATTACTGCATAATAAATTTGGCCGCATATACTGTCATTATGCCGGAGGTCGTTGTGACAGAACTACCAGATCTCCACTATTTTGTATTTTTATAAAGCTCTGATATAACCAAATTGTATTAACGCATGCAGTGAATAGACCGTACCTCACATATGATGTACATTTTACTTAACATAATTTAAATATGTTCCTTCAATGGTTATGATTCACCGAATATGAATTGTCATTATGTTTATCGCGAAAAGTTCTGATATAACTCGAATAGGACTAACGTCTCTGATTGAAAAGTTCAGATATAACTCGAATAGGACTAACGTCTCTGATTGAAAAGTTCTGATATTAACTCGAATAGGAGTAACGTCTCTGATTGAGAAGAGTGTACCTCGCCATCAGAGATGCACTTATAATTTAATAATTAATCCCGCTGAAGACGGATGTGTTGGGCCATCGGCGCAAATAAAACGGCAACACAACGCATTTCCATTCTCTGGACTACATTCAACTGGAAATCTCGTAGACCATTGTCCTTTTACAAGAGAAATCCAGCGGAAGTTTGAGAATTAACGTTGAAGAAGAAGAAGAAGAATTAATAATGGAAATGCATTGAAGATTAAATTATATGTATACAGTTTATATAAATTGCAATCTCTCATGTAAAAAGTCTTACTGGGGTGTACTACACATATGACATTAATAATATTTCTCAGTCTTTATATTGGGCATTATATTTATTATCAATTGTAATTTCACAAAAGCCGGATTTCCTTGGAGCGTTATCATAACAAAAATAATTTCACTCCCCCATATCCCCCAAGACATTTTCCGTCAGAACATGTAACAAAAACCTACAAAATTATTTATTTTATTTTACTAATGTTTCAAATTTAAATATCATAATCGGTGTACAACAGTAATGTTGATATCTGTTTTTGTCCACTCACTACGATTCATATTACTATAAACCCATTACTTGTAAGAAAAGAAATTGTGACAAATAGCGAAAGCTGTTTTTTTCTTACAATAATTAAACTATTTGAATTTTAAATATTTTTATAAAGATATCAAACGCTTTATGCAGTTGGGTTTTATTTTACGTTTTCTCGAAAAGTAATTCGCTTGGGGTGTTTAGCGTGAAATAGTTGACACAATTACACAAAGACGCGATTCTCTGAATTCTCTCCACCATATATAGCTAGTATATACTTGTAGTATTCTCTCATATACAGTATTTATTTACTAAGTATACTAGAGGTCTGCTATACAAAACCGTCCAGGCAGAGGTGACACATGATGATGCTATCTATTAGTAAGGATATCGCTGTCTCTTAAATCTGCTTATACCATAGTCTTACAGTCAAAGTATGTAATATCAGGGAGTTAAACTACATACATGTTACTACTGCTTATCATCATCAGGTGCGATGCCGGATAGTGAGTCACCTAGACATATTTTCGTGTCCGGACACGATTCTGACGGCCTCTGGTTGTTATATGATAGCTGAGGGACTAGCTCGATTTGTTGTTGTTATATCTCTGCAGTTGACGTACATATATATGCTATTCTCACTGAATATCAGCTACTACTAATACATTCGTCTCAGCCGATGATACGGCACCGTAATACAAATCAGTAACCATGCAGACGAGTAGGCCTCCTATATGATGATACGGAATTTTATATATGTCTTTTGCATGAGTATTAATGAGCAAGAGGCTTATATTACCATATAGAATACGCAATTCTGAACAGCCGTGCTGAGTATGTTATGCTAAGTAGGCAGAATAGCGACGCAGCACTCCAGCTAGTCAGACCGATGTATATGTACCCACCATCTCTCACCTGTTTGATGAGACCATATACCAATTACACACCGTTATTATGGCTCACCTAAATACTCACAGATAACGTGATATGACATGTTTGAGCTGACATAAGACGAAGCCTGTCTATGATGAAGTCATGTGCAGCAGTGATATCGAACTCTTCTAGACATATCTTATAGAAAGGGGGGGGGGATGCCCCCAGCAGTATTGGGGATTTTGATGTTGTCGGGTAGCGTCTATACATGTGGATGTGTGTGAAAATGTAAGAACGATCTAGGAAAAACACATAAAGACCTGTGAAGCATGGTTGACCAGCCCGTCCTTGTGACGATACCATAACGTGACACTAAAAATGTATGAGACACTCACAAAAACAAACACTGAGACATACATGACACACTACAAAACATAAACGTAGCACAGTAGGGACTAGACAAAAAGCAAGACAAGGCATTTACAATATGATTTACAGATAACGTGTTGTGGCATGTTGCTAAGAAAAACAAGTCAAGTACGTTGAAGTAAGATATATCAGCCCTTCCTTATGACGATAACGTATATAGCCATTCAACAAACGGCAACTTGTTTGTGATGACGTCATGGCCAGTATGTCGTATGATTATATGTAGGATATGATACTACAGTGTTATGAGACATCCGATCGCGTGTAATCGCTGTGCGCCCCTCCCCAAATGGAGCCCTACGGGAAAACCGCCAGTCCTACATAGAGTAGGTACCCCGGGACCCTACGGCTCCATGATTGTGATCGCCATGACGCAGTACGGATACTGATAGTAGTCTCGAACATGCACTCCAAGAGCGACACCGATCCGGGGACCTATCACGGTCGACACGATACACCCGGTCCGGTAGCAGGTAACCTCGTCTCGTCTCAACTAAACGCATGTTCATGTGTCCTACGTTTGTCCTGCGTGATTGCTAAACAGAGTTCTCTACTATATATCCTTATTTCCTGCGTTATTTCTGTGTCACTTTATGACTTCTGTTTCTCATCTTGAAAGATATTGCTCAAAGCTAACTACTCATATTATAGTGCATTATTTTCTGGCATCGTATTATATATACATAATAAAGGTTTCGTGTTTGTCTGATTAAACAAATTTGATAATTCACAAAATTCAGATGTTGATTTACATGTATGACGCACTTAAAACACATGTCCTCTCATTCACATTGCAGATATGTCACCTACAGCAGTGTGTTACATCCAGCAATCGCTCATTAAGTAGCTTTAGTGTCAGCATTATTCATCTTCAATTGACTCACTACACATTTTGTGGAGCTCATTCATTGAAATAGAGCAGGACCTTAAATATCTTGGGATAATCTTTGATAGAAGTCTCTCATTCAACAAGCACGTCACAAATATGATTCAGAAGGCTAGAAGAGGGATCAGTGTTATCAAGGTTATGGCGACCTCGACATGCATCAATGCGTACTTTTTCTGCTTCTGCAAGTGATGGTGATATCTGTAATAGATTATGTCCTCGGCCTACTAAGTTTATAACAGACACAAGTCAATAGATTGGAAAAAGTCCAAAATGAGTCAATGAGAGCGATACTGGGGTGTACTAGAGATACACCCATCCCTGCTATGAGATTTCTGCTTGATCTCCCAGCATTAGAGTGCGAAATCAGGTAGCACAAATTAAGTCGAACCTTAAACTTACAGAATACAACCACCACCCATTTCACCATCGTCTAAATTAGTTAAAGGGAAAACTAATCAAGCGTGGCAGATAATGGATGGCAGAGGCTTAAGACACACTGCGAAGATTATGTGAATAGAAGAAATAGGAAATGGTGGACGTAGACACTGAGTAGAAAGGATTGACTAAAGTAATAATACAACTAGATAACGCGTGTCGAAAATTGACGGAAGTCAGGGCTCAGGATACAGTGCACGAACTCGCCCAACTACACTCGAAACCACAAGACATAATTATATACACAGATGGCTCAATTAACAGAAACACAAATGAAAGCGGTGAAGTTTTGTTGTCTACAGAAACGGCGTAAGTTGGTTGAGAAATCTTCAGCGTGATGATGGAGATAGAGTGAGTTACAGCAGCTCTTAATTGGTTGATAACTGATACATCAACACACTCGATAATACTCACAGACTCTCAAAGCATGTTGAGCAAGATAGAAAAGTTCATGCTTAGAAAAGAATGGTGAGACTTATTGAACAACTCAGTTGTCCAGAGCATTACATGGATATAATGCCCTAGTCAGAGGAAACGAGAGAGCCGACATATTGACAGGCAATGTGGCAATAGACGGCACATTGCTGAGGAGAGATAAAGCAGACTTAATGAAGGCAGTAATAAATTCATTTCAAGATGCAGATGATGTCAATGAGGTTGAGAACGCACACATACAGGGAATTTTAGAAATGGGAGTATCTAGAGGTGAGGGAAGGAAAAGTAATGGTTTTTTTTGGAAAGTCCAGAAGATCACACAATCAACACCTGACCGGAGCTCTGAGTCTACATACACTGGGATGGTTGCTGGAGCGAAGGGCGGATCACTTATGGGAATGTCCCGCGTGCTGTGAAGCCAGTGTCTAATCATGAATCAATAGAAAGGAACATATTTGTGGAGCATGTCCTTCCAATCTATCTTTTACGAAAAAAATTATCATATTCAGAACAGCTCATCCTTGTAATCCAAAGTTGTTGGAAGAAACTTTAAATATAAATGACTACTACAAACAATCTGAATCATTTGAAACAAAGGCTGTGAATCAGAGTGTATTTTATTTAGTAAATTGTGTCCCATTTGAGAGCAACAGAAACATGGTTCTCTTTTCTACCTTCGCATTTCAAGTTGTTGTCGTATATGTCGCGCAGGAGCATTGTGATGACTTATTTGTTCATTTCTTGTTGCAGGCGGTACATAGTGCATATGTTGTAATTCTCCATGTGTTAATGTCTGCTGTCTGCAGTTTTAGTTATTGTATGATCTTGCATCCTGTTATTTACCGTTCTTTAAGTATGATGATTTTATGGGTTGCTTTATGACTTCCTCGTTTTCTTTTACCCTCAAATGTTCACATAGGGGATTGTTGGTTTATTGTTTTTATCTGAGTCATGTTTTAAGACTAGATGTGATGACTAACGCTAGCTAAAACCCAAGAACATATGTCTTACCGCGAAAGGCAGATTAATATATAAACAATATGACACATCATTTTCCCCTACGTTATCTACTATCATATGGTTAATTTCTCGCCGATGATGGATGTGTTGGACAGTTGGCACAAATGAAATGGACTACATCCTGCTGGAAATCTAGGGTGGCCATGGTCCTGCTACAAGGGAGATTAATCGGGAGTTTAAGAATGAACTCTGAAGAAGAGAAGAATATTGATTTAAAGATCTGCGTTTTGCATTTCCCATGCGTAACTCTCGCCAATAGTAAACCTAGGAACTGGGTCAAAGAAAGCCTTCAATAGTACGATTTTTACTATCATCGCGCTTTTTGCTGGTCACTATGTACACATTGTGTATCGCCTTTTAAAGCCGAAAAACGAAATGCACGGAAATATAAGAAGACATTACGTAAAAAGGCTTATTCTGATTCTGCTCGCAGGATCTTTTTCGATGATAGTCACGGAACAACTCTCCGCACCCTCTATCACTTGTAATTAAGACAATATTGGTGGTTGATCAATCACACATAATTGCGTCTCCTTGTGTTATTTCAGGACTATTGTAACAAACCTCTATAGTGTATTCAGCAAGTGACGAGCACATCCTGCAACTCTTGATTGCCATACATATATGTCGCTTGATCAATCGAATGTAGTCAATGTTTCTGACATATAATAGCAAGCATATATGTTTCCACTTGGATGAGAACAAGGATAAATCATATTGACACCGGTCCAAACATTTATCTCGGTTTTTTTGACATGACATCATGATACGTACGTGTATCCGTAAACTAAAGATATTCATACTGTATAAGTTGCACTCATAAATAGGTGTCAATGTGTGCATAATATATGTGTTTCATAAATTGCACATGAGATTCAGTAGTGTAACGCAACTTGTAATGTTCATTAATATGTAGTACTAGAGCAAAACATAAACCCAACAAGCGAGCTATTAATCAGGGTGAAGCCGTTTTATTCATCATTGGATACGAACATGATAACACATGAAAGTCGACGTTTGGATCAAAATATATGTTTTGATCCATGCTTAACTCTGTGCTATGAATGTGAACAGTAACTTTTGTTATATTGAGAATGAGGTCTTGATTAATTATTTTTGGTTGGAACATCGATTTTTTTGGTTATTACGCGTGTATAAAGTAATTTGCAAAATTTCATCACGATGTGTCATATTGTCGCCTATTTCTCATTAAGTCGATATATGTTAAATAAGTGCGTTTTACATCACCAAAACGGTATGCTAATGTTTAATTGCCGTTTAGAATATATTTTACAATGATTTGAGCTATGATTCATTAACTTCTTCTTCTTCAGCGTTCATTTTCAATCTCCCGCTGGATCCCTCTTGTAGCTAAACAATGGTCCTACTTGATTTCCAGCAGGATCTAGTCCAGAGAACAGAAATGCGTTGTTTTATTTGCGCCAATGACCAGATACATCCGCCTTCGACAGTTATTATTGGAGTAAAAGTACGTATTTAATTTAGTTGCTAGTATGTACACACATGTGTTAGCTGTCTGCACACATGAATGATAAGTGTATGTGTGCAACCTCTTACATTTGAATATAAAGTATTTTCATTGTTTTCTAAAGTGGGTACCATCAATATTCGTATAGTAATGAAAACAAGTGATGACAATAAAACCATTGACCTTCCGTATCAGTATAAATTAAGTCTTTCGTCCATTAAATGCTAGTACTGCAGAGAACTGCCGACATCTGAGGTAGCTTGCATTCGTGTTAATAAACCAGCGACAATGCGTATTTCCGTTCTCTAGACTGTGCCCTTCAGAAACTCCAGTAAGTCCATTATTCTGTTACTAGAGTAACCAAGTGGGAATTTGAGTAGGAACACAAATATCAACACAACAGTCTGCTAGTCGTTTGTGTGGTTTTGTTTTTATCTGCTGCCAAGATCATGATTTATGACACTATACGTAGAAATTATGTTTTCTCCAATATTAACGTATTGATTGTAGTCGATTATGGGATTATTAAATTCAATGACATAAGTATTATGCAAAAAAATAGTATAAACTATACAAATCAACGTTGAGTTAAAACAATATATAATTTATATATATATATATATATATATATATATATATATATATATATATTATAGAATATTATAATGTAAAAAAAAATATAATGTGAGCCAGACTTTTAAACAGAAAACAAAACGAGGAGATCATGTAAACAATAATTTATAACTAATTCGTGTAAGTTTCGTGTGTAAACACCTTTATTTGCTCATCATAATGTTGTCAATGTAGATGAATGTTTCACTGATAATTCTTAGATGAGCATTACATGTCAAGAGTATGCAAAAAGTATGCATGGCTGCATACTGCCGAAATATTTCTGTATAAATAAAAAACATACACAAAAATTAAAGCATATTATTTAATCTATCAGTGTATATAGGTTCTGCAGAACATGTGAATAGCGATATGGTGTGTGAACACAAGTGGCAAAGACACGTGGAAGCGGATTGCATAGTCAGCACAACTTCCCTTTCGCGCAATATTATGTTACTAAAGAATTTGATTAAAGCGTACTTCTGGTCACTTTTAAATGTGACCTGGTCACAAGTTGGTTATTTGAAACATGTTTTATGTTTAATGTGAGAAGTATTCGTTTTCTTCACAAAAATGGAGTTCATAACAAAATATATCTTGATTCGTTTTTTCGAATAAGTATATTATATTGATTTTGTTGTTGACATTCACAACAGATAACTAGGGCTGTCTTCCATTCGTCTCATTGATGAAAAGTTTACAGAACTGAAACTTATACTTACTGCTCATACGATAATAAATGAAAATATTCATGGACGAATTGATGCCCTCCAGTATGTAGCCTAGTCCACATATCATAAGCGATATATTTAAATTTCTCCCGGTAACTGATAACTCTGGCAAAAACGCTACAGCTAACATTGTGATATTTACTGGAATAAAGCAAATAATAAACAGAGTCGAAATCATGATAACCATTTTTGCTGTTTTCTGGTTACGGTTGGACACTTTGTCCACCTGTGCACTTGTGAGTGTCGCTTTTCTCCACCTTGTGTTTCTCCAAAGTTTAAATGAAAGGGTTACAGTACATATAACAATAATTACAAAGGCAAATGTTGGTATTGAAAAATTGTTCACAGCAAATGTTATGGTTTCTACTTCATCTCGATTTTCCGTGAATACAAGGCCAACAAGAGTCCGGTTTCGTATTGATGAAAATTTAGTTCCTAGTTTACTAACTGCATACACTGGGGCTCCACAAAAAAAGAAGACTATGAATGCGCAGACGGTGATCAAAGTCGTTCGTTTTGGAGTAATGATATGCTTTATCTGGAAATAAGATGTATATATATTTTTTAGGGGTACTGTTCTAATGTACGTATATATATATATATATATATATATATATATATATATATATATATATATATATATATATATATATATATATATATATAATGTAATAATTGTTACCATACTCAAATAGGGAGTTCTCAGATCTGTAAGTCATAATACGGCGGCCTACTAATAATGACGGCTTTATCCATAGATATCTCCCCTCCCCACTCACTTTCTCTCGAGCTCACTCTCTTGTAAAAAAGGCAACTATATTGGGGTTACTTTTGTTGAAGATACTCGTTCATTGGTCATCATTCAACATATCGACTGTGTCCATCTGGGTAATAACATCTCGTGGTTTCATGAATTGTACTCACCTCATGATTCGTGAGGTCATGAAATATATCAATGTCAAAGCGACATTTTTGGCAACATCTCGATACAGGTTCTTGAGAATGCAGTGACACATACTTCATACACAACTCTCTGACCATATTACTGAATGTCTATCAAAGAAAGACGGAATTGGAATAGATTGAATAGACAATTCAATTGGCACGTATGTCTAAGAACTGAACAACGATACACCATCGTTTAACACTTACAGACTGGACAATCACAAAGAGTAGTGACGATACAATTTAGTGTTGTTAGAAGAACCATTAGTTTCGTGTGTAGGCGATTTCAATAAACTGGCTCAGTGGCAGACCCGCCGGGAAATGGATGTCCCAGTGTCATAACTCTTGCCGAAAATATCTTCATAGGGCTGCGTCACCTCGGGATTCGATTTGCATCTGGGTCCTCAACAGTGAAATCAATGCCAGCAGCTCGTCGAATTTCAGATAAAATGTTCAGATAAAACCAGCAGCACGATGCTGGTCTTTGGGTTGTAAATACTACAGTGGTTCTGTTCTTATGGGCCTATCGTCAAAACCGACTGCAGTGGGCGAGCAGCATCGTCAGTCGTGTGCTGGGAATGACTGGAGACGGATTTGGTTTAGGTTAAGTCTGAAAGATTTCATTGCCAATGATGAAACATTAATTATGTCACATACAGCTTTGTAATAATGCATTAATTATATTACCAACAGTTGTAAGCGGCCAAAGAAGATGCTTGTAAAATACGATATTATGTAATAACAGAGATACATATTGTGCCATTTTATTTTCCTACGGGATTTCGAGTTATTACTAAAATATTAGCATTGACTAGAACCATGTCCTTTTAAAATAACTGTAGAATGATTGAATGGCATTCCATATTTTGTTTCGTTTTAAGAAATATGATCCCATTTACATTTGTAAACGATGCTTGTAATTTCATATATACACGCATTATAACTCACACCAATTATCTTGACAATTCCTAGGGTGATATTTACATTGTACTGACTAAATTATCATAATGTAATGAAGCCATACATATTAAAATTCCCCTGTTATATTATGCTATCAGCACACATAGAAATTACATACCCAACCTATATAAAATAAGACCAATGGTTCAAACCATATGTCCGCATGCTGAAGTTATGGAGTCAAACTATTTTCCTTGTAGAAAAACTAATAAGATACATTATATTGCCGATATGTGAAGTTATGAGTCTTCATGTGTGTGGACTATTTGACTTTTGGATGAAACAATGTAAATTGTATACTGTGTAGATATTTAAAAAAAACGACAAACTGCCTCGACAACACCAAGCTGAATTTACTTTTTCAATGTGAAGGATTAAAAAGATCACCCTGTACATGGCGTGGCGACATCAAGAGCATACGGCCATTATCACACAGATATTCAATCCCTTCCATGCAACGCCTGAACTGGTAAAATGCAGTATTGACCTTTTTTTCAATGTGAAGGAAGGACATAATAGTAGGTAAAAATTATCTTTTATTTTCGAAGTAGTAACATCAGTTAGTTTGATATTTCCAAAATGATATTTTTCATTTCCAGGGAATGTCACATGCCTAAAACATGCAGTCCTCTTCTGTGTTGAATCTTAAACTCCCGCTGATTCTCAGGGCCTAGTCCGGAAAACGGAATGCATTGTGGCATAGTTTACAGTGTTGTTGTGATATATGAGGCTGTCGGCCTGATACATCTGATATCAGCATGACATCCTGGTCACTGTGACCTATATCAGAAGGGACAGCAACATCTACCCCATTAGCTTCTTAGACACATTTTACTACATATGCAGTAAAATGCAGACCATATACATGTTACTGGAATGAAAAGACATGTTTCAAATAAAACTATAATCAAACCTGTAGAGGAAGAGTAATACATAGGCATCTTTCCATCATGATTATGGCAGTAATACAGCTGCTGACTCGAGTGAACGAGAAATGTGGCATCGCTGCTGTCAGGTATATCACTTCCATTGGATCGAAAGGTAAATCAGCCGCCATGAAAGGGGGTATTACACAAATGCAGGCCCACACCATTGTAGTAAGACTGCCTAGATCTGAAACGGACAATCCTGAAAAGATAGCAATTGATTTTGTAATAGAAACTGCAAATGTGTTGTTCTCTCTTGTAAGACGACGTCAATTCTTATTTTGTCGTGTCTGTACTTTTGTTTGCTGTAAGGAGTTGCTAAAGTGTATGCTGATTGTTTCTCGAAATATGAGACGTTTCCTCATTTAATAAGTAGTAATATTGAGATGTTTCAAGATGTTGGTGACTCCTTTATTCAAACCGCGACCATGG
The DNA here is from genome assembly GCA_034231615.1 of Meghimatium bilineatum. NCBI lineage: Eukaryota > Metazoa > Mollusca > Gastropoda > Stylommatophora > Philomycidae > Meghimatium > Meghimatium bilineatum. The sequence continues at coordinate 78,019,810 of CM067322.1, forward strand.
GCTGTACTATAAGACCTAACTGCAAAAAGTAAGCGGGGCGTCATTCGGTACGTTCTTGATAATTGCCACGCGTTCCATTGTTTACTATTTATATACTTGGAGTAGTCTTGACTATTTTTGAATGCGATTCCAAGTATAAAAATATTGATCAGCGGAACACACGGGAATAATAAAGAAAAGGAATGAATAAAGGCCTAATTAATTCAGAAAACAGGTCTTCTTACTGCCGATTGTTCGCTAATCAAACCATAATTTTGGATTGCCACTGCCTCTTGGAGTTTTTATTTTCATGATGAATGATCTGGTCAGTTTAGATTCATTCTCATTAACAACTTTATATATCTTTGTAATTAGAATTTATCCTTCTGCAATTTGTTTTCAAATCCGTGTATATTTTCATGCTATTATTATACCGATGGAATGTGCTTTGTTATAGAATTCATCTTTCTACCTGACACACATGACGTCAGAATGACATTTTGATATGTTGATTGGTTCCTACTTTACAACTTTCCACAGCTATTTCTTATGATATGATCGGTATTCCACCCTTTTTTCTAAATGGTAATTATTTTCTGGTCCCGGACAATACATGGGGAGTGATTTCAATAATGTTATCGACGCTGTTAGTTGTTGTATATTATATTATATCATAACATTTCATATTATATAGTATTGCCTTTCATTATAGTAAATATTATATTATTAATGTATAATTTAAAACATTTATATCTGCTCTTCCAAATTCGTAAAATAATTTCCTGGCTTTATACCCCCTGATCAGCGAATGTTTTCCCCATGCCTGTATTATACTACCCATGTAAAGACTCTGAACATGGGACTATGTAATTCACTACACACATATTTTATTTTAATAGTAAACAAACTATTCTTTATAACATAATATACAAATACGGAAGCTGTCTACTCACATACAGCAACTGGCGGTCTGTACATTTTCACAAGAAATCATGTTAACCCAGTAACTAGCCCTTTCTATATGATGAGGACTCTTGAACCATGAATACGTTTGAACAATTCACAGTAATGTGGCTTATGAGAAGCAACCACATGGGAGTATATAATGGGAAATGCAGTATTTAGAGTGTTTTTAAATGTTAGATACAATTGTAAATTCTAAGGTACCTGATCAGATGCGCAGTTGATGGGGTCTCGTTGAGGTAGTCACCATATTAACTTAAAACTGTAGATTTTGTTTTTAAACTCGTGCTGTCGGGGGAACAAAATAACTAAACCTATTGAACATATTTCAATAAAAAATGACATAAGGTGACGATTTTATAAGTTACACCCGTTATTTTAAGCACGTTAGAAGTGATTTTTATTTTTTTAAATGTTTACAAGTGATTTTTCTATATGGATGCTAGTCGAATGTTTTGTTTTGTATTACTATGTGATATCTTTAGATGGAACATAAATAACTTATACATAGCTTATAATTCATACAAATTTTCTTAGGCGAACAATTGCTATAAATTTTGAATTGATAATGGAAAAAAATGAATGATTGTTGGGCACTTTCAGTACATATGTTTTAGAAAGGGAGACAGTATGTACTGGTACGTATTTCTCATGACAATTTGAGTAATTTGTGTATACATCATTGAGCAACTGAACTTGTGTACGCAACGTAACAATTGTAAAATTGTGTCGACAAATGCGTTTTTCCATCTAGACCATTATTTATAAAAACATAGCAGCAATTTAAAATATATATTTGCTAATAATAGATGTAAATAGATGAACATGAGTATATATATATATATATTTATGTATACATATTGAAATGCCGACAATAAGATGGTAGTTCGTAACTTACAATACACTTACTCTGGCTGGTGTTGCAATTATTTAACAGTAATCAAATCAAATCAATTATAAAAATAGGATTGCCTTTCTCCTTCCCTCCTCGACTGTGCCTTGAAAAAAATAATATAAGAAAGTGTCGTGCTTCGGCAAATGTCCAAATCAAATAGATTGACACCGTTTCACCACTGCCAAAAGTGGTGTTTGCTAACCTGGAATTTTCTTTATTTGTTTCATGACGAACTTATTCGTTTTACGTTGTATATAAGTAATTCTTAACAAACTTTTCGCAATTGTTGTTAAATGTCTAAATCATTCATTCTGCATTTGCATTGAATGTTCAGCTTTCACATCCGTATAGACGTATACTTGGAACTAGAAATATGAATAGATTGATCATTGCTGTAATAGTGATCTTAGTTCTCCAAATCATATTCTATTTAACCATATGAAGAATGAACTATTATTCAAAAGTACTCACATATACATGTTGCAGAAGAATCATTAGCGAAAATTTGCTCTCAAAAGTAAATATTTATAAAAAAATTTCACATTCTTAAAAAAAGTTTCAATATTGTGTATATATACGTAAAATATATAAACGTTCAAAATACTAATGAAAACGGAATGGGCAATCTGTTGTTGGAACTGTATTCCACATGCGACGAGCAGTAGCTATCAAAGATTGATAACGGTAACAGACAAAGTGGTCTGATGAAGAATGGTTTAAAGATAGATCTACCAATAATCGTGATTACTGATTGTGCAGAGAAAACTGTACGTGTATCAACACAAAGCCGCTCCACTTTGGTAATGAATAATAATTCCTGCCGCAATGTTGTGGAACTGAAAGGTGACATCCCTAAATGCTCATCTACTAAGGATGAGATTATATAAGACTTGAATCAAACATTTTCTTTGCAGAAATTCACTTGAAATTAGAGCTACTAATGTTAAAAAATGCATACAAGACAGAGGCATTTCACATCGATAAAGTAATACATAAACATAGTCATATGTGTTTAAGACTGCTACGGTACCATTATTATCGAAATTCAATATAATTTGTTTGAGCACATGTTAAGGGGTAGGTAGCAAATGAAAACAAAACCTTCAATTAACATATGTACAGAAAATTGCATATACACTGCATGTAAATATAAATTGCATGTACAACCCTATGCCATTGACAGACAACTGTGAATAAAATGTGAGGACTATGTGTTGAAAGGAGTTGTATTATTTGCAGAAAGAGGGATCGCGCTTTATTCAACCTAGAATCTGTATGCTTCTATGTGTATGGACGTCCATCGCTATGTATGATTCATCTGAATTTGAATAAGATGCGTAAAATATATGTTTATATAAATTGTCATTTCGTCAGTAAATACAGCCATTTAAGTATCGCTTAATTGCAAAAAAAAATGTTTCGTTACATATAATCTCTAATCCAACACTTTAAATATTGACATACGAAACGTTTTGTATTTACATTCCCTCACCACATAATGTCTAATAAGACGATATGTGTACCGCGCATCAAAAGACACCGGGCAATTGATTATTCGAAATATACGTTAAATATTGATCTCATAAAAACAGCAATAATAGCGACTACTGAAATAAATATGTGCAATCTACATATTAATGAATTAAAAATCATTACTGTTGAGATAAAAATAAAACCTATGCAAAAAGACACGTGCATAAGATTAGTATTTATGGAGATTATATATTTACAACGACAAACATCGATACACGCACTATATTTATATATTCGCACAGCGGTATTTACCTGATGTTTCACCTTTCGTCTGTTGAATCATATCTATGATGCAATTATTCAGGTTATCGATTTTACGTACAATTGTATTGCTATGAATAATTCCTTTCTGGAGATGGACTTCAAACTGGTAAACACAAAACGCACATCCTAACTAACTGGTCGTATTATTTTGTTAGTATTATAAATATCCCACCTTTTCACCACATTCGTATCTATGGCAATATGCATGATACATAGCTTGATGTATATCTGAAATGTAAAAAACCGATAATACATTTCGTACGTCGTACCAATAACCTATTGTCCGGCTCTGTGGTTGGTTGGTACATAGTCCATCTGTGACGACCAACGTACCGAGTTCGATTCCCTCCGCAGGCAATTGTGTATCGTGACCATTCAGAAAACAATGGCAAACTACTGAAGGCATTTATATTACCTAGAAAAACACTACAGCATAAAGATTTTGGGTTGATGGCTACGCCCTGAACATGATATGCTACCAATATTGTTTTTTTTAAAAATAATAATTTATGGCCTAATAGTATGTACGTTTATTGTAAAACTCAACACTTGTGTTCTACATAAGTACTCTCTGAACAGGAATGTATTCTACAAACTGATCACTTTTCATCTATTAGTACTGATACCATAGTGTATACGTTTTCCACTTGTTCAAAGTAATGTATCCATAAAGATGTTTTGGTTTTCATCCTGTAAGCATGGGATGACAGCAGAACCACGAAATCTCGCAGATGGCACAGTTCTTTTAACATCTAACGAAGAAGGTCTGAAACTACTGACTATCAATTAAAAAAAAACAGCGACGCACGGAACTTAATACAAAGACAGAAAGAATAGCTAATGATTAAATAAACAGGTCAAATATCATAAGCATTAATCATGAACTTGAAACTGTCATTTTATCTGTGGATGCAAACATAAACAGTTCATATAATTGTACATCAGAAATCAAAGAAGAATTGAAATAGCGACCTTGAAATAGATAACATATTTTACAGTGCCCCAGCTGCAAATCACAATTATATGTGAGTAGATTAAGGAATATTTTCAGTAGCAATGTATTATTGTGAAAAATGTACACTTAACAAATCCTCGGTAAAAAGAATTTCTGCCTCGAAATGATATGCTGCAGAATGATTTAGAAAAAAAATAGCATATACAGCGAACAAGAGGAATCAAGAAGTGATAATATTAGACGTCGATGTTGAATGATAATATTATAAGCTAAATTATAACAAGCATGTAGTTGTTTTTTAAAATTATTGTGCATTAGGAAAAGTCTTCGCAGCGTGGAACAATTAGTAATGACAGAAGTTGTTGCTGCTAACATGAGCATATGCGGAGAGGGGGGCGACCTAGACGACGATGGATAGATAATACATAGTTGTGAAGTGTTTAAACTTGCCCATGACAACTAGTCCAGAATTGTGATGTGTTTAAACTTGCCCGTGACAAGTAGTCCAGAATTGTGATGTGTTTAAACTTTCCCGTGACAAGTGGTCCAGAATTTTGATGTTTAAACTTGCCCAGGACAACTAGTCCAGAGTTGTGATGTGTTTAAACTTGCCCGTGACAAGTAGTCCATAATTGTGATGTGTTTAAACTTGCACATGATAACTAATTCAGAAATGGGATGTGTTTAAACTTGCCCAGGACAACTAGTCCAGAACTGTGATGTGTTTAAAACATCCATAATGAAGACTGCGTTCTGAAAGGAATCAGTGTCATGTGGCCGTATTCTCTCCAGAACGTTGTCTTCCCAATGAACTCCCTGAACCTTTTTCTGTCCTAAGCGATAAGCTTGCATTTTCCAACGACGTGTTCATGTTTTCTTTAATGTTGTCAGTCCATCATCTGATTGGTCTGCATTTTCTCCTCCATCCCCGTACTCTTCCCTCGACTATTTGTCTTTCTAAACAGTTGTTTCTTTTTATAAGACCAAACATTTGTCGTATTATATTTGCTATTGTGTTTAGTAACCAACACTTTGAGATCTTCAATGTGTTTATAATATGTGAGTTTATATTTTTTGTCCTTCCATTATATTCTAAGTATCCTTCTGTAGCATTTCATATCAAAGACGTTAATCTTCTTTGCCGCTGTTTTACTTATGGCCCATGTTTCACAGCCGTATGTTGCAACTGGGAAAAGAAAACTTCGTAGCATTATCAGTTTCATTTCTATTTTGTTTTTTCCGTATGTTTCTGAAAGGAATATTTCAAATAAGTACACAATACAAACTCTTAGAATTAATAATGATTCATGAGTGTCTTTGAAATATGTCCGATGCTCACATATAATGGAAACTAGACAAGTAAGATCATTGTGCACCATGTATTTGTATTTCGTTACATAGAAATGAAGACTGTATGTAACATACTGTGACTACCAAATATATTGTATTCTATATTTAAAATATTTTACCATAATATAGTTAGCAAATTAAGAGATACAACTGTGACACAACAATTGTGCCCATGTAAGCATGATTAAATATTGTAGTAGAGATACCATGTAAGGTGTTTTTAAATATGTTGAGTTACACACACAGTGATTATATATAGAGATGAGTGCTCTTCTTTGGATGTGTGCTCTTCTTTGGATGTGTGCTCTTCTAAAGATGAGTGCTCTTCTAAAGATGTGTGCTCTTCTAAAGATGAGTGCTCTTCTATGGATGTGTGCTCTTCTAAAGATGTGTGCTCTTGTACAAATGTGTGCTCTTGTACAAATGTGTGCTCTTGTACAAATGTGTGCTCTTGTACAAATGTGTGCTCGTGTACAAATGTGTGCTCTTGTACAAATGTGTGCTCTTGTACAAATGTGTGCTCGTGTACAAATGTGTGCTCGTGTACAAATGTGTGCTCGTGTACAAATGTGTGCTCTTGTACAAATGTGTGCTCGTGTACAAATGTGTGCTCGTGTACAAATGTGTGCTCTTGTACAAATGTGTGCTCTTATACAGATGGTTGCTGTTCTATAGATTTGTGATCTTCTATAAATTCATGCTCTTCTATAGATGTGTTATCTACTATAAATGTGTACTCTTCAGTAGATGTGTTTTCTTCTATAGATGTGTGTTCTACTATAAATGTGTACTTTTCAGTAGATGTGTTTTCTTCTATAGATGTGTGTTCTACTATAAATGTGTACTCTTCAGTAGATGTGTTTTCTTCTATAGATGTGTGCTCTACTATAAATTTGTACTCTTCAGTAATGTGTTTTCTTCTATAGATGCATGATTAATACATATGACTTCAGTGTGAAACTTCTGCTGGCTAGCAGGATGTAGTCTGGATAACGGAATGCATTTTGTAATTGTAATTGTTTACATGTTGACCGATTTAACGCGCCTTTCGTCGTGTCATATATCCCCTGAAGTATGAATTTTGCAATACTTTGCCTAGGTAGATGGGATAGCCACATCCTCTCTCACAAACGTTATATTGTCCCCTTATTCTCCGTGCAACACAGGGCTAAAGTGGTCCCTGTTTTGTAACATTGTGATTCCCTAAATACCATGGCTATATTTTTTTTCAACTCAGTACATTGAACTGTTTACATTCTATTGCGACATATGAGATCGCATTATTCTAGTTTTGTCATTTGAATACACTGAAGACGTGTTTCATTACAGAACATCTACAGAATGTCTGTTAGATAGAACATAAGTGCAGGCTTTCATGATTTCGTTTATCTGTAATATGTGTGGGTTTTTTTGTGTGTTTGTTTTTATGGTGTATAATTTATTATTCTATTTTATTTGAAAATGGCAAAGTCCTTATTGGTCTTCTTCAAACTTTATGTTTCTATAATAGATTGAAACTCAATTAATAAAGTTACATGCCGAGTGGTGTGGGCGATCGTGTTTCTCCACGAATCTCTGCCTCTTGTGTTGTCAATAAGCTCTGTTGGTGAACTTCTACCGTTCCACAATACTAGTCCATCTAGCAACTTTTTTTTGGTCGTTCTTTATCTCGTGTCCCCTTGATCTTTCCAGTGGTTATTAAGTGTTCTTCTCAGCACGTCCTAGAAATCGTGACTGTCTTGCCCTAATGTTTCATATGATTTATCTGTTTATGTCAGCATCAATTAGAAACTATGCATTCGTTTTCTTAACGAATCTAAATAGAGAATATCATTGAATAGTTCGGACAATATTGAAATCTAGTTATCATTTTCCTTAGAAACAGTAGAAACATTAATACAAATAGCACATATTCAGATACATCTCAGTTGGTGTATGTGGATAAACTGATACAATATAACAAATGTATATATTGCATATGTAGTCCTAAGAAAATATGCCATCCGGCATGGTACATAATGTTGATGTTGAAATAACAGATGTGAGTAGATACAAAATTAAGCTGTGGGTATCAATCTTTGATGCGGCAGAGAGACAGAACTATTGACAATATGCTTCATGATGGATTATACTATTACATGTCACAGAGCTGATAATATATGACCTCCCCGACTGTATGCTAATACTCATTGCCTGTTGCCATTTTTAAGGTAAGTATCTTAATTTATCCTCATTTATCGTATTTTACTTGCTATTAGGGGTGCAAAGGGAACGCATTGCTCTAGGCGGACCCAGGGTTAGCAGATAACCAAGATCCCAAATGTACCTCCACGCGGTGCACCCTGGAAACAGAAATACAGCAGCTCGAGCTGATTCTGGCCAAATCATTTGGGGATCGTGTCCGAGAATGTGGAGGTAGCAGATGGAAAGAGATTTGACTGCACAAGAGACAGACAATATCTCCGACACTACCAGCATCACCACATATAGCGACACTGTCGACATACAGTGAAGCAGGGCAGTCCAGTCCGAACATTGGAGGGGCGGCCAATGTAAAATGCACGTAAAGATAGATGCATGGCGAGAGACAAATAGATTTCATACCGAGTACAATGAAACAATGAAAAGGCAGAACAGCGCTAGAGGGCTGCGCGAACTGCAAATAGAAAGTGAAAAGTCCCTAGGAAAGGGGAACTACAAGCACCGTCAGCTCGAGACGAGCTTCTAGTTACCTGTGTTCCTTACAGGCAGAGACCCAGACCCATCCATTGGCGTTTGCTAAAGCAAGAAGACCTAACCCACCGCTTATGTCGAGCCTTCCTAAACCGGAAATATGCTCGCGAAGAGAAAGGGTTCTGTACCCGATGGACTTAGGCAAGAAAGGGACAACGATGGTAGTCCTGGCCCAACACTATTATCAGGTTTTCCTACACCGGAAACACACTTGAAGAGAGAAAGGGTTCAGTACCTGATGGGCTCAGGCGCTATTGGGACAAGGACGCTCAGCTCGAGAACGCCTTGCTCTCAAACGCGTGGTGTGAGACTCGAACTTGGACAAGGGGGTACACGATGTCGGTGAATGACACCTCGGCTAAGAGGGCGAAAGAGGCAGGGTCCAACTCATCTGTTGAGTTCTTCCCCTTAAGGAACCAGGCTCACGGATGAGAAACGGTTCAGTACCCAATGGGCACAGGCACAGCACGTCCAATTACACGAGGCAAGTTCATAGACAGTGGAACACCTCGTTCGAGTCAGACGAGAGCAAAAAATCGTCTGGGCGAAGAGGCTCCATTACGCGTGCCTGGAGACAGATATAGAGGCTGTCACAGGCTAAGGGTAGCTCACCCGAATTGTCAAGGCATGCCGAAATCGGATGTGCTAGGCCTACAAGGCGCATAACGGTGGCACAACGTAATCACGCTCCCGGCGGAAATCGCACGGATATCCGTGATGGTTACAATGGAGCGAACGAAAAACAAAAACAAACAAACTTGCTATTACACCTTAACTATTTTCAATCCTCATCTCCTTCTGTGCACTTTCCCCTCCTCACTTCTTCCCATACGCTCTTCCTCCCTGCTAGGCTGCTCTATCTCTGCTTCCTCTGCTATCTATTCGTTATACTCATTGCGTGTTGCCACTTTTGAGGTAAGTATCTTAATGTAACCGCATCTATTTTACTTGCTACCACACCTTATCCATTTTCGCTCCTTACCTCCTTCCGTGCACTTTCTCTCCTCACCTCTTCTCCCCATACTCTCTTCCTCCCCAATATGCCGCTCCCTATTTACTTCCTCCACTATCTATTCACTATCTCTCCTCCTCTTTCCTCCCTATCAACCACGTTTGTTTCCATGTAAGATTCGTTGTACCGTTGTCTTTCGTTTGTCCTGATGAAGGCTTAATAGTCAAAACGTCGTCTGTCCCTGTATCTCGTTGTTAGGTTGTGTTATGTTTTATTTTGGTAACACATCTACCTATTTTTGTTTATCTTGACATCTGTCCGGTGTTACTCTAGCCACCTGCTTCCTGTTTAGGGTTGTTACCCAACACTGGAACATTTATCCCTTGACCTCCCTCATACCTGCGTACCAGTGTCACCAGGAATCATCCATTACGTGTTAATGAAAAGATCAAAGACAATCGAATAAAAAAGAGGGACAGTCATGGATGACTTGGCAGTGGTGATGAGTTTATTAATCGTGTATGCTCATTATGGGACATCATCATCAGGTGACATGCCGGCTGGCGTATGCGGTCATGGCTCTCCGCAGCTCTCTGTCCATAGTATTATGTATCAACGTCGTTATTGTTTCCCTGCCGTGCCAGGTTGTGAAATGTCACATATTTTCTCACGTTGTCGTCCTCTGTCTCTGTTGCCTTCAATTTTGTCTGTTGTGACTATGATCTCCAAACCCCCATTTCTCATGAAGTGGTCAAAAACGGATAATTGTATTTTTCTTATATTATTTATTAAAGTCCGTTTCGCAATTGACTCTTTCAATACCACTACATTAGTTTTGTTTTGGCAGTCCATGGTATTCTCAGAATTCTTCTATAGAACCACATTTCTGTTGCCTCTAATTTCCCACTTTCCAGTTTGTTTATTGTCCAAGACTCGTATCCATATGTTAGTATAGGATATATATATATATATATATATATATATATATATATATATATATATATATATATATATATATATATATATATATATATATATATATATATATATATATATATATATTTTGGGGAACTATTAGGGGGCGTAGAAAACACAAAAGAGTGGAAAAGTAAAGCTGTCAAGTTTACATCTTTCACTGAAGCTTTCCGTTGAAATAATCACACTTCCACAAAACGTGATAATGATATTCATATGTACATATTATTAAGTTCAGAAATTAACAGTTCAGTGATAAATTATCCGGCTGTTTTACACTGTATATCGTTGTTTACACTGATGGATATGTGGTTTCACACAGAACGACGCTTTTTCATTGACGGCTAAGTGCAGATAGAATAGTATTAAGGAGAAGTGTGTGCTTTCTGTACAATAACTAGTATTATGACTATGAGGGTGACGAGAGCAATGGTATAGCTGGATTATCACAGTGTTCAAGTTCCCGTTTCTGACTGATTCTGTGAGTATGTTTGTGGAAATTCACACATACTATATGCTTCGTAAGAGGTTGGAGTCGTTCATATAATATGCGCCTAAAGAGTTACGTTCATGCATGTTCCTGGACATACGGGTGTTTGGGGAGATTTAAGAATAGCTGGATTTATCAGCGTGGAAACACTGGCAAGTGTTAATTCAAAGCGCCCTGCGACATTCTGAGTTTAAATAAGGAGTTTAGCATTGGGAGATGTAAGGTTTAGTTTTATTTGTCCCATTCCCATATGTCTCATATGGCATTCCCATTGTTCCAGTTTACGTTCCAAGAGAAAGTCGGCAATAAACGAGTACACCAAAATCCCATCATAACAACTGGTTATAACCAACAGAAAATGCATGTAATAACAGACATTCACTATATGCAACATATCGTTTGTTTCCGTACCATGGCAAGTACGAAAGACCGTTGAGTGAAGTGTGGTGGTTCAAGCAAAGTCGCCATACGCGAATTTATAAAAATACATATATAACAACCAACAGTGAACCGAAACATTCAGTTACCACAAGCTGAAGGATATACTAAATATGATATTGGAGCAGTTATGGACGTGTCCTCAGTGTCATGATGATTCTGACGACAAACAAACGTAAAAACATAGCTACTAGTGTATACCTTATATATATATATATATATATATATATATATAGATATATATTTATATATACCTAGAAGACTGATGTTCACCGATTCTTTGAATCCTTGCTTCGTTATGCAAATAATATTAATAATATTTGTGACGATACCAAACAAATTGAGCATCTGAGTCAAAATACAATAGACGACCCAAGTGTAAATCATCATTTCATGGTCAGTTATTTCTGATTTATCCTTGGAAGTTGACATTGTGAAATGTGAACAGTATGTGTTATCTCTTTACTGCAATACCCTTTTATAAAGTAAATCGATATCTACATGTACGAAAATGTAAAAAAAAATATATGTATAATACCTATAGAAAATAGAAATACAATGTGGGTTGATAAATATAATAAACGTGCTTCTTTGTTACAAAGAAATTCATTATTAACTAAAATGATTACACAGCAAGTAAATTTCTTGTCGAATATTCTGCATTAACAACACTAGTTTATATATCACATCACTCCGCTTCGAATTGTAGCGTATCATTAGTATACTTCATATAGTCTGCATTCATCAATAAATTTCACTGTACAATATAATTAACATCCTAGGTAAATATGATGGTTGAATTTCTACGGTGGATTATATTCTAAAACAATTGAAGTTAATAGTGGATGCTGAGTTATTAAGAGTGTATAAATAAACCAACAATTCGCAATATAAATGACTATATTTAGCATGACACTGACAAGCACTGTTTAGTTAACTTTAGCTCATATTGATAAATAGATAATCACAATTATTGAAATGTATGTCTCCAGGATCTTTACATGAATATGTATCATTATCACAATATATCATATCTGCACGAATCTAGAGTAGGTAATTGTTACTTATGAGCTTAATCATAGCATTTTGTAGATGAATACATGTGGGTATATTAAGATGAGTTGTAAATATGGGAGATGTTATATGAACTAACACTATCCATCTTTTTACATTTCATATGAAAGTATGCTCTCAAAGTATTTTGATATTGATCTATCTTTCTATATAAACTTAGTGACCCATGTTTGCCTTTCGGCGTCTGGGGTAGAAGAGGTCTCTGAAGATGGCTTTCTTGTGTGCTGTGTAATCTTGTTCCTGTGGCTTCTTTTATTTATGTGGTTCATCTTTTACAGTGTATGCATCTGGCTTTATAGCCGTTATGTATGTGTGTCATGATCATCTGTGGCATGATGTTTGTTAATAGTCTGGAGGTTTGTGTAAATCACTTGATCTGTTTTTTTTTAATGTGTTCCAATACATGTATTCTTTTTGTATCTGTCTATTGTTATCGTTTCTAATTCTATCTCTTAATGACACTATGAGTATTCTTCGCAGACATGACATGTCTGCTATCACTATTTTCTTTTGTCCTGTACTGTCATTGTCCATGGTTGGTAGTGGTAGCGCAGTGATAGGATAATAATAGTTTGTATAATGTAAATTTAGTGTCTATGTTTACATTTTTGTTCTTAAAAATACGTGTCAGTTGTCCTGGGATCTAATATGTTTTGTTGCATCTATTTTGTATCTCTATTTTTCTCTTAATTGTTTTACGCTTCACTCGATAGAATACGTCCTAAGTAAGTGAACTCGGTTACATATGTAAGGTGTTTGTTATTGATGGGGATAGTGATCTTTCATTCGTTCCTTGTTATTGCTATTATTTCGGTCGTTTCAATATTGATCCCCAGTTTGAATTGTTGACATGTTGTGAGTCTGTTCATATGTTCTGGCAATTTGTCTTCTGATGTCGCTATTAGTACTTGGTCGTCTATAAATAGTACTTCGTTAAATTTGTCGGTCATGTTTTATTCTTAGCACTTGTAGAATTGCAGATGTTGTCGATATATGTTATTAAAAAGTAGAGGTGGATAGGATACACCCTTGACGAAAGAATTTGGTGAAAACTCCTGAAAGAATTTGGAACGTATTGTACACTCATGTATTTGTTCTTACTTCACATTGGCTGTTAGTATAAATGCTCTTGCAGATATTGATTAAATGTTCTGGTATCCGTATATTGATATGATTTTCTAAAGTTGTCTGTGTACTTTGTCGAAAGGATTTTCGTGGTCAAAAAATGCGTTGTATACGTATTTGTTGTTTTCTGTAGCTCTTTCTGCTAGTTGTCTAAGTTTAAAGATATCATCTGAACAGCTGTTGTTCTTAAGGAAATCTATTTGGATATTTTAAAATTGTGGTTCAGTGTATGATCGTTATCGTTGTTCTAATATTTTGTTAAAAATCTCATGCGTGCTTAGTAAAGATATCATTCTGTATTTGGTGCAGTCTCTTGCCTTTTGTCTTCCATATGGGAATGATTGTTGCGTTTCTCCAGTCTTCTGGTGTTTCATGTTTCTCCCATATTACATTGAAAAGTATGTCTAGCCCTTTTCCTCCACTCTTTGTTGCTGCTTTGATAAGTTCTGTTTGTAATTTATCAGAGCCTGCTGATTTGTTTATTCATGCATTTTTTATTGTATTTTTTATTTCCGATAGTAGTATTTTTGGTTCCAGGTTTGTTGTTGTAGTGTTCATTAATGTTCTCCTTCCTTGATGTGTAGTAGTTCTTTGAAATATTTAGCCATCTTTCGATTATTTGCTTGGGTTCTTTTAATTCATTGCCATTATCGTCATATATTATGTGTGTTCGTTCATTTATATATATCTTCTTTATTTCTAATGCTCTTAATTTCCTCGTAGGAACTCTATTGTGCATTTTTACAATATGCAATGAACTTGTCTCCATATTCTTTCCTATGATTTTATTTTGGCCGTTTTAATAATTTTCTTGGCATTTGTGTTTCATCATCATCAAGTACCGTGCCGAATGGCGTTGCCGATCATATTTCTCCATGTACATGGATCTCTCATATATGGCATCATCTCCGTTGGTTTCGTCAATCGAAACCATTTAGTCAAACTGTCTAATATATTTCCTCTGGGTCTTCCCCCTGATCTTTTCCCTTCTATTTTTCCTGTTGTTACTATATTCACAATACCTCCTCTTCTTATTATGTGCCCAATAAATGTTGACTGTCTTTTTCTTATATTATCAATAATGTATCTTTTCACATCCATCCTACTAAAACATTCTTCATTAGTAATCTTTGTTGTCCAAGGAATGCGTAACATTCTTCGATTAAACCACATTTCTGCTGCCTCCAATGATTTTTACTATGTCTTATTTAATGTCCATGCTTCACCATAGAGTAGCACTGGTTCAGTGTAGCATTTGGGGACACTTTTTCTAGTATCCAACGATATGGACTTGTTGTATAGGATATTTTTTATTTTATGGAATGCTGATTTTGCTTGTCCTATTCTGCTTATAATTTCGGTCTTGCATTTACCATCTGGTTATTAATGTTCCTAAACATTTGAAACTATTCACCTGCTCTAAGTTTTTCTTATTTAATACTATTTTACTATTTGGTGGAGTACTATTGCTGTTTTTATTTAATACAGCAGTATTAGTACTATTGCTATTTGTTTTTGCTGTATTGTATTCTATCTATTCTTCGTGGTTTCTACTTTTGAACCATTTCTTATACTTCTATTTCTTTTCTCTTGTGACTTTTTTGACTTCTTCATTCCACTATGCTCTTATTTTTTGTTTCTTTACAATTTGTGTCTTGTATCCGCATGATTCTCTTGCTGCATGTATGATATCGTCTTTGAATAATTTCCGTTCTTCTTCTATTGTTGCTGTATCTACTGTTAGTTTTTTGAATTTTTCTGCGATGTTCTATTTGTATTACTCCCGTGCAAGGTCGTCCATAAGTTTGTGTATTCTAATTTGTGTTGGGTTTTTTTTTATCTGTATAGTTGTCTTTCTTCTTTCTCTTTTTCTTTCTATTTCCTAGTACAAATAGATTTTCTTCTGTGTTGTTGATGTTTATCATATCATTAGTTCTCTCATCAAATTATTCCGTTTCCGCTTCGATGTTGTGTGCATTACGGAGTGCATATGTTTGAATAAATGATATGCGTTCGTAGTATATTGTAACGGCTATAGCAATCAACCGTTAGCTTTCAAAGTTCGTTTTTATGATATTTTTAAACTCCGTGTGGTCAAGGATGAAACCTACACCATGTTTTGCATTCGTTTTCGGGTTTACGCCTCGCCTCAGTAATATGTGATAATTGTGTAATTATATTTGTTGTCGTTGCCCTTAATTTGTGTGTCTGCTATTCCTTGTAGTTTGTTATTTCGTTTTACATTTCCTCTATTATATCTTCAGCTTGTTCGTCAATCCGCATATGTTATTGGATCCAAATTTGATCGTTTTCCTTTGGTCGTCTCCTGAGCACTCTTCATGTTGTATTTTTGTATTACTCTATTTTTTATTATAAGTAATCTGCACACGATAGAAAAGTGTAGGATCAAAACTGAATGGGTCACTCTTCTCAACACAGTACAGAGTATTACATGGAGCTCATGTCTAGGTCATTCTGAATTATGGGAAACCGAAAGAGCCGTTGTGTTTGCTGGTAGAGAGCATTGATGAATGACAATGAGATTAGAAGAGGAAACAGTATTGCATTGATTACAGCAGTCATGGATATCCTACGAAAAGAACAGGCTCGAGATCGAACGAGACAATATACAAATTCAGTTAATAGTAGAAATGAGATGGACTAAAGGAAAGGGAGAAAGGGGCTCCCACTCCGGAAAGATCAGAAAAGCGTCCAATCAATAAATTTCTGGGGCACTTGAGCTTATACACATTTAGATGGCTGACGTAACGGAAAGCAGAGCATATATTAGAATGCCCGTAGTACTGTAACACTTGTCCCTAATCAAGAATCTATATAGTACTAGCTATCATACATGCATATTATGAAAGCCTTTTTCAAGAAAAATGAGAGTGCAATTTAGTTTTCAAAGAAGTAGTATTGTACATGTTTCTGTAGTTATAGTGAAATAATGATATTTTTGCATGCTGCTTGATTTCTTTACATAGATTTTCAGTAGAATCACATTGTTAACATTACATACTTTGAGGGTAGATTAGAGAGACACAATTTTTTTTTTCTTCAAGACTGGCATACTTGGAACACGAACGAGGTGATGTAACATACGTCTGTAAAAATATGTTATTCGGCAGCATGTAAAATGCGTGCTTCGTTAATAATTAATACACGCGTTTTGACATGCCAATTGTTCCTTCAAAATTATGATAAAACAGGTAACTAAAATTGTGTAAGTGTATGTATGTGTTGTCGAGATGTATGTTTCACATGAACCTGAATAGAGACTACAGTGATAAAAACACATCTGCTACACGCATACATTCAATAGTTAGCGGCAATATTATCAATTATTATCACCGTCATCAAAAATTGTCTCTACCTCGAATGTTCCCTTCTATGAAGGGAAAGCTGACGATACACTGCTCTTCTATTCTTTCCTCTTGTGTATTATTATACGCTACATTTTGTCCATCTCGCAAGCTTTCTTTAACTTATTTCTCCACCTATTTTTGTAAGTCATACTTCAACATTACCGTTACGTAATTACTCAACAAATTATCATGCATTTCAGTATGACATAATATTTCATTAATGATTTTCTAACAATTTCATTTAACTGAATTTGCCGTATCTAATTTTTAATAACATTTTTATTACTATTTTAACTCTTCGTGAAATTATATATAGGACTACTTGGTATTTCTCAGTAATCGGCATATCAAAGACATCGATTATGTCTCATTGCATGGTTAATCTTTCTGTAACATATATTAATGTAAAATTTACTTTGTCTGTCAAATGTTATCAGGTTTATTATGTGTATAATTTGTAGCACATATAATGAAGTGGTTCCCTCATCTCATTGAAAATACTTTCAATTAACTATAATTTCTCTTAATGCATATTTCTGATATGCCATCATTTATTATAATGTGTCCAATATATGAAACGATTTACTTGTGGTATTTTGTGTGGCAGCGTAAATTCGATTTACGAGTATTATCTGTTGTGATCAGTGCAATAAGTATTTTCTTTTGGATGTTACGCATTACTTGATATGTTGTGTTTTTTTTCCGTTAAGCTGTTCAGCACTGTCTTCACTATATAGGCAGAACTGTATGTGTGTATGACCTTTGTTGTGTCTTGCAGACGGTCATTTAGAAATAGGAACAAGCAATCCGTTGAATATTTTCTCTGGAATGGAGACTTTTCAAGCGGTCATATCACAGCACCGGACGATTTGTGTTTGCGTCTTTCTCTTTTTTTCCCCCCATATCATTGAACATCTTCTTTATGAACAATGCTGCTACCGCACGGCTTGTTATGCCTCAAAACATCCAGAGTGTCGGCCGTTTTTTTCTCAGTTTCTGGATTCTATGTTGAAGTCTTTTATTGAGGAGTCTTTATGCATCAGCATATGTCTACCGTCGGATCGATGGTCTTCGACCAGTTCAGTCAGTGGAATTCTGCGGACGTGACGCAATCTATTTATACTAAATGCTTCCATTTCAGATGATAGCTGAGTGTGGCTCATCACATCCATGTTAGATGAGTTTGTCGTGCCATGTAATATTTAAGATCTTGTGGAGATATCTTAGTTGAAAGATGCTAAGTTTCCTCACATGTTTGGTATGGGCAGTCCATGTTTCAAATCCGCAGTGTAGTGTACTCAGGACGCATGTATGATAGATCCGTATCGTTTCTGTCAATTTTACCATGGTTTTTCAAAGCTCGCTTTTACAGTGTTCCAAAAATGGGTAGCAGCTTTCCGTTTACGTGCGTATGTTTCATCAGGTAGAACTGTGTCTTATGCATGCACGTGCATATAAAAAGGTTACATGTTTTTAAATCTAATTTATCATTCGAAAATCACATTATATATTTCTAATTATGTGTATTTTGAAGGATTGTATAAATTTGAATTAGACGGATAAAGAAGTGCGTCAGGGTTGCATATTTTCTCCATTTTTTTTAGTATTCAGTATTTTAACATTTATCTTGAATATATAAAGCATGAAACATTACACAATCACCAGACATAACTAGTTATCGTCGGTAGTCTACTTTGTAACTTCCGTTATGGTGATGCCAACATTCTCTTGGCTGGTACCGAATATGAAGTCCAGTTACTTCCATCAAATTTGGAATTCGTAAGTAGAAAATATGGCATGAAAAGTAGATATGTGACGGTTATGACTCTGCACGTCTTGTGACAGATGAAACTTGTGACGTTCAGAGTGAAATGTGACAACTCTGTTGTTGTCGACCAGTTTAGATCCTGTGGTTACCTTTATAGTGTGACGCAACTAGAGATGTGAGAAACGTAGCATCACAATAAAGTGTGACGGAAGTAAGTTGTGAGGAATCATATCTTATCAGAATAGGTGCAATGATGATCCACCAGAACACTGATGTCCCGTTCTCTACAGAAGGCTGCAAGGTTATTACAGAACGCTGTTTCTGTATTACAGATAAGTAAAGAATGTGCTTCTCCAGGAAGAGAAGGATGGTGACACTGTTTCTATAAACTACTTCGTGAACTGAGCTATCTCAATGCAAACTCCAACTCTTCTACAATACATAAAACTTTATTAACTGGTTCTATATTTCACAACTAGTTACAACAGCAAGGCATATAGTATCCAACATTCTGCATCACGTAATTCAACTTTGGCAAGTTGACTTGGTATCTAGAATTGTATAATAATATTTATTTCTCTACTTATCTCGACTTCAGTAATATTCCTTCAGCAAAGTGTCTCAACTTCCAGAAAATTGACGTGGTACCTTAAACAACTAAGAACTCGGAGTTCTCAATTCTTCTCTCTGAGCGAGGTATTTACTTGGTCTCTATCCCCGCCGTCAGACAGCTCAACACCGATGTGTTGCTAATGAATAATATAAGCCCATGACCCAATGTCCTAACTCTGGCTCCGAGCCGTAAATCCTCACTCCATCTCTACTCTCTGTGTAGTCGTCCGTTCAGTCCAGTGAAGTCCGTCAAGTCCAGTGAAGTCTGTCCCAGTATACAAATACATCCTATTTTATCTGGGAATATGGCTCCTCGCACTTTCTATCATAGGTAGATAGATTAGTCTCTATCTACTTGAGACACAGTCTCTCATTAGTCTGCTTGAAGCATATCAGCTATCCTCCTCCATACCAAATGGCATGGCCCTGTCAACTACACTGGGAAACGTCTCCCTCGTTGTATCGTGAAATCCCTAGGTTCTCACCAACTGACACAACAATTCACATTCACTAGCTCCAATTGTATATGACCGTTAACACTTTTAACATCAGATGACCGGACTGACCACTGGTCCCTTAAGCCATTCTTATGTCTAGACCCTACAATTAACTGTTACACTAGACTCCGAGATATTCAAATTACTTGGTAATCTAACTGCATCTTTGGGAAACACCTGGCCATCGGCTCAATTTATCAGTTTCAAGGTTCGACCAGTTAATTGCCTCCTGGTTTATCTTCCGTGAGAATATAGCCAGTTCAATAGATACCTTTCCCCTAGTACACTCGTCTAATGGTCGTATAGTGTGATTTCGTCTAGACAAGGAGATACCTAACATGTGCAGAACAGAGAAAAAACAATGGCTAGAAACAAAATGCAGTGAAATAGAGGAGATGTCCATACAACAGAAGACAAAATTAATGCATAAGGAGATAAGGCTGATCACAAATAAGAAAAATCCTATAAATGGGGGTGGCTGCATTAAAGATACAAATGGTAAAATAATATTTGATAAAACAGAAGCACTCACAAGATGGGCAGATTATGTAACAGAACTGTTTGACGACCAACGGATCAAAAAACCAACAATACACAACAATGATGGACCAGCAATACTGAAATCAGAAGTAGAACATGCAATAAATTCAATAAAATGTGGAAAAGCTGCAGGCTCTGACAACATAACAGCAGACATAATAAACACTCTAAATGAATTTGGTGTAGATACTATCACAGAAATTTGCAATGACATATACGAAACAGGCCATATACCTAAAGACCTAACATCATCAATATTCATACCACTACCTAAGAAGCCCAGGGCTGTGGACTGTACAGAATATAGAACAATAAGTCTAATGAGCCATCTAACTAAAATACTTCTGAAGATAATACATGAAATAATTAAGAACAAGATAGACATGGAGGTCGGTGAAGAACAATTCGGTTTTAGGAAAAACAAAGGAACTAGAGAAGCTATACTGAGTATCCGGCTAGTGATAGATAAATACATATAAGTCCAAAAAAGTATCTATATTTGCTTCATAGACTACAGCAAGGCCTTTGACAGAGTTCAACATGAAAAATTAATCAAATGTCTTCAAGAAATAGGCATAGATGGAAAAGACATCAGGCTGATTAGAAATATATATTGGGAACAAACTGCATCAATAAGGTGTGAAAACAGCTACTCTCCATACATAGAAATAAGAAGAGGGGTAAGACAAGGATGCATTTTATCACCAAGCCTATTTAATATCTACACAGAGAATATCTTTAAAAATATAGAAGAAATACCAGGACTCAAGATCAATGGGAAAATAATAAACAACCATAGATATGCAGATGACGCTGTTCATTTAGCAGAAAGTGAACATGAACTACAAAGACTAATAGATCAAGTCAATAAATCAAGTAATGAATATGGACTGGATATAAACATTCAAAAAACAAAAACCATTATAATCAGCAAAGACACAGAAGAACAGGAGATAAACATAAACACACAGGGAGAGAAGCTACAACAAGTAAAACAGTATCAATATCTTGGACAACATAGTCACAAATGATGGCAGATGTGAAACAGAAGTTAAAAGGAGAATAGGAATGGCTAAAAGTACCTTTAATGACATGAGGAAATTATTAATATCTAAACAAATTACAAACAAGTTAAAAATGATAATTATAAAATGCTACATCTATTCCATATTAATGTATGGCTCAGAAACATGGACACTAAATAAACAATTAGAAGACAAAATTGATGCCTTTGAGATGTGGGTATATAGAAGAATAGGGAGAACATCATGGAAAGAGAAGAAAAAAAAACAAAGAGGTGCTAAAGACTCTTAATATGAATAAAGAACTACTAAGAGAAATAAAGATCAGGCAAATAAAATACTTTGGACACATTAAAAGACATGACACTTTATTGAAGACCTTGCTTGAGGGTAAAGTCAAAGGGAAGCGAGCAAGTGGTAGGCAGAGATACAAGTGGGAGAGTAACATTACACGATGGACAGGTTACAGTCTAGCAGAGTGCACCACCAAGACAAGAGACAGGAGATGTTGGAGATACGTTGCAGCGAACCTTCGTTGCGGAGACGGCACTTAATGATGATGAAATTACATCACCTGGTCTTATCGGGACATTCATAGCTGAGCCGCCAGGTGTTGATAAAAATCTTTCCACCTGTTACGAATTTATTTCACTCAGTTTCGCTACCGGTTACGTAACTGGCTCAGGGGATTTACTCTCAACGAGAAGCGTTGACGCTAATCGCATATTCCCAGGAGCGTAACTGCGTATGCTATATTTGGGGACGTCGTTTACTCAATTATTTCCATAACTGTTTTATTCTCATGGTACCGTTGTGGTCAATGTAACAGTGGGGCTCACACTTTTAAGAGTCGTTGGGATTCAAAGAAATAGTGGTAACACACTGTTACAGATATACCAAGTTCAACACGGCTGAAATAATTTGACCAACAAGGTCGCACAGATATAATTGTGTTTAATATCTCAATGACATACTGGGAAAGGACGTAGTTTTTATTCACAAACAACGATTCGTTTGCAGCAATCACATGTCCGAAGATAGATGGATAGTGGGTAGATAAACAAAATACCAAATTGGTCTTGTGACATAAACCTATTTTTAGTAGGCTTTATTCTCAAGACATTACACATACAGCATAAAGTGAATATGTGTAGGAAAAGTTCTTTAGTCTTTAGATATTACCACACTATAAATATTTATTATGATAATTAGATATCCGTGTAAGTAACAGTGACATAAACAAACGCAAGCCCAAAAACATGTACTTTATGTATATGATTTCCCTGCTGGTATAGGTAAATGGAACACATTAAATTGAACATAGCAACAGCTCACAAACACATGCATATATCACACAATCGCATTGGGTAAAATGGACATGATACCATTGCCAGCTGGATTAACAACCATGTATATGATTAATTGTACACGTTCGATTTAATATGAAATAGTATAAGTAATGAAATATCTTGTTACGTAGAAAATAGCTTGTTTTTGTCATTCTATGTTTCCTTAAGAGATATAACACGCGAGAGTGAGACTAATGTGGATGATGATTCCTTTTCAATGGCTAGGATTAAAGATCAGGGATTGAGATGCGGTGTTGCTAGAGGTGAACATTTTGGAGGGCGCAGAAGAATGATGGTCAACCAGCATAGGACCGGTACTGTCAGCAGAAGTGTGATGGCGGATACACTCAAAGAGAGATCGGAGCAACTATTGATGTGTCCAGTTTGCAGTGATGATGATCCGACGACTAACTAACTAACTAACTAACTATGTTTCTAATAGGAGCGCGGTAGCCTAGTTGATAGTGAGCTTGCTTGCTATCATCTGGTTACAGCGTACCAGGTTCAAAACCACGTCCGGACAAACAAACACACAAAACAAAAAAACTCACTTGACACGACCACTCTTCCAGTCGACTCAGGTGTACATGAGTACTTGACGCATGCGTTATGGAAGGTAAAAAATAGCAAGGAAGGGAACTGGCCACCCCCACCTAATAGTTGCTGCGGCTTAGTACATGAAGAGTTATCTTCATCCCCGACGGCAGATGCCATGGGACCTACCTTTACCTATGTTTCTAAATATAATGTTGAATGTTTTTCTGTATTTGCTGCTCATACGGTAGTAAATAAATATGTTCATTGATGAGTTGATACTGTCCATTAGATAACACACTCCACTAAGAATGATTGAAATGCGCACATATTTTCCAGAGATTGTTAATTCTGGCACATACGCTACAGCGAACATTGCGATACTAGAAGGAAGATAACAAATTATAAATAATGTAGAAATTAATACAACCATTTTCACTGTTTTCTGATTACGAATAGAAACTTTATCAAATTTTACACTTGCGTTGTCCTGTCTCCACTTTGCGTTTTTCCATAGCTCAAAGGCAAGGAGTATTGTGCCAACAACAATAATAACAAAAGCGCCAATTGGAATGGTAAAGTTGTTAATTATAAAAGAAATCTGATTAACTTGGACCTGGTCTTCCGCCCAAATAATACCAAGGAGAGTTTTGTTTCTCAATGGAGAAAATATGTCGCCCAATTCACTAACACTATATACGGAGATTCCACTGAAGAAGAATACGATGAATATGCAGACTGTAGCCACAGATGTTCGTGTTGAAGTAATGATACTTGACATCTGCAAGAAAATTAATTTACTTGTGATTTGAAATATAAACATGTCCATGTCGCATGCATTTGTACGATTAACGACATAAGAAGGTTCATATCGTCTGTATACGTGTGATTTAAAACATAGATATGTTCTTCTTCATATGTGTAATTGGGAATATAGATGTGCTCTTTTCTTTTCCTTATTTGTGATTTGAAATATAGTTACTCGCATGTCCATGTTCTGATTAGAAATATATAATGGGAACAGACTGTATCATTAAGGTGTGAGTACATCTACTTACCATACATTGGAATAAGAAAAGGTGTAGGACATGGATCCATTTGATCACGAAGCATAATATCTACAAAGAGAATATATTTTAAAATATAGAAGAAATGCCATGACTCAAGATCAATGGGAAAATAATAAACAACTTGATATATCAATGGGAAAATAATAAACAACCTGATAGATCAATGGGAAAATAATAAACAACCTGATAGATCAATGAGAAAATAATAAACAACCTGATAGATCAATGGGAAAATAATAAACAACCTGATAGATCAATGGGAAAATAATAAACAGCTTGATAGATCAATGGGAAAATAATAAACAACCTGATAGATCAATGGGAAAATAACAAACAACCTGATGGATCAATGGGAAAATAATAAACAACATGATAGATCAATGGGAAAATAATAAACAACCTGATGTACGCAGATGACATTGTTCTTTTAGCAGAAAGTGAGCATGAACTACAAAGACTAATATATCAAGTCAATAAATCAAGTAATGAATATGGACTGAATATAAATATTTAAAAGAAGGCAAAAACCATGATAATCAACAAAGACAGAAGAGCAAGAGCTAAGTATAAACACACACGAGTGAAACTACAAGTTAAACATTATCAATATCTGTGACACATAGTAACAAATAATGGCAGATGTGAACCAAAACTTAAAAGGAAATAGGAATGGATAAAATTATCTTTAATGACATGAGTAAATAACATCTAGACAAACTCGTTAACAACGAGAATTATAAAATGCTACAACTATCGTATATCAATATATGGCTCAGAAATATGGACACAAAACAAACAATTAGAGGGTATAATCGATGCCTTTTTTAGACGTGGGTATATAGAAGAATAGGGAGAACATCATGGAAAGAGAAGGAAACAGACAAAGAGTCTCTAAAAACACTTAATATGAAGAAATAATTACACAGAGAAATAAAGATCAGGCAAATAAAATATTTTTGAAATATAAAAAAAAAAACATGATGTCTTCTTGAAGACCTTACTTCAGGGTAAAGTCAAGGAGAGGAGAGATATGCAGAGATACAAGTTGGATAGTAACATCACAAGATGGACAGGTTACAGTCTAGCAGAGTGCACCGTCAAAACAAGAGAAAGGGCATGTTGGAGGTCCGTTGCAGCCAACCTTCATTCCTGAAACGGTACCTGATGATGATGTTCATGTTCTCTGTACATGTGTGATTGGAAATGGGCACACGTTTATTTCGTCTATACGTGCTTGAATGGCAACACACACACATGTTCAAATCGTGTGTATATATAAACAATACTTATGTTATTGGTACAATGGTCCTACAAAGGACATATCCAGGACAGATCAAAGAAGATACGAAGTGCGTTAGTCGTGTCTTTCATCAATATACAGTCCTCCTGGCTAATTGGAGATCATCCTTCTAAGTGATTAATGTGACTTTTCTCGAAATGTTCATAATAAATATATATTTTAACAGCTATAATGAAATTTCCTCTAAGCTGGGGACAATAAAAATGGAAGCAGCAGGAGTTAAGATGGTAATATGCGCCTGTGTAGTGCCAGGGTAGAAAGTGAAGAACATAACTTCAATAATTTAGTTTCTCAAATGTCTGCAGTTTAGAAGCATGTAGTTAGAAGAGCAGAACGCATTCCTTCGCAAATTGAAGTTGTATGCGTTCTTCACTTTGCAATATTCCGATTGGACATGGATTCTTGGTTAATTTGAGTTCTTGGGTATAGCACCCAAATCGACCCCCAAAAAATATTTGTCTTATACAACATTTGTGGTCTGTTACAATGTATCTATTCTTTTTCCCATTTGCTTCCAGTAGCAATAACCTAACGAATGAGTATATCAAAGTGAATAACGTTTAATTCGTTCTCTTGAACAAACTTCAATAATCTTCCGTAGCTCATGTATTGATTTTATTTTAAATACACGTTACATGTTTGTTCGAAATATGATAAGAAAAAAAACATTATGCACAGTATGTAATAAAAATAATCGTACTAATAAGACATTCAGTTATGGTCATAGTGGTGTCAATCTTGATACATCAGCATATCAATCTCTCAAAAAATACTCTATCCCCAGCCATTTGAAGGAGTGTAGAGAAATCAAGCCCAGATCATTCAATAATGTTATAAATTCATGACTGAATATGTCCTTCTATCTCCACCTTCCAGCCTCTACTGTTCTATGCAAAACATAGGTTTTATCTCTTTACATGTCCAAACCAAACCAGTTTATGCTGCATCACCACTGCCAAAAGTATTTATTGATAATCTGCAAGTTTTTTATTTGCTGCCGGACAGATATATGTGTCTTGTGTTCTATATAGCTAAAGTATGTAGTACGTGTTTCTAAAAGCCTGAATTATTATTTCTGTTACTGCTGTGTGTGTCCAACTTTCACATGCGTACACAAGTATGATTAGCACTAGCGAAATGAATAGATTTATTTTTATTGTAATGCTGATCTTTGCATACACATATCATAACCAACCTTCCCATGTCATTGCCACATTTCTTTTAAGAGTATGGAGAATGTAATATTGAAATTATTAAATTACTATCCACAGCCCCAAGGAAATGACTACGTAAATCCTTCTGGATGCCGAGAGGCAGAGAGATGATGCAACGTATAGTTCCTGGCAATGATATGAGTGGTGAACAATGACACAATTATGAATTGGATCTAAGTATAAAAATTAAATAATGAAGGTAATAGCAGAAACATTTCACTTTTTGGTAAGATATGTTATAGTATGAAACATATAACTCTAAACATATAACACTTATATTTGAAAATCAACACTCCGCTCTGCTAAATATGTATTGCATGTTTTTGTTCGTTACATGTGCAATGTTTAGTTTTAACAGTTTTTTCTGAAAATAAGCAGACAATTGCAATCCATCTTCGCTTCTACTTCGTCTGCGTTCGCTCTCAAATTAATATCAGTTGATTTCTTTTGAATTCCGACAGGGAGCGTGAAATACGTTGTGCTGCCGGTCATTTTCACCGTGTATGTCAAGCACATCCGAATGCTGTATGCTTTTAATTCAGATGAACTTCTCTAATCTGTGGCAAATTTCCAATATGTCCTTAATCGACGGAAGTGTATCGAATCTACACCGTGACAATTTATCACACACAGTGCCTTTGGACTTTGAAGGCCTAAACACATACATATGTGACAGTCTCCGAGGAGGCGGTAACCAGAGATTTAGACAAGGGTCGACTTCATCTAAATAGAATGAGGTGTTCCGCTGGAAGTATGCTTGTCTCGCCCAATTTGGCGTAATGGCCATATGCTCTCGGGTATTGAACCTTTTCTTGCCAATAGTGCAGTAGTGCAGGAACAATAGTGCAGGAACTGTTGAGGGGGGAAGAAGCAGAAAAGGTAAAATAAAGGCATGGACAGAAAAAAATCAAGGAATGGACAAGGCAAGATATTTCCACACTCATCCGCATCCCCGAGGATAAAATTCACTGGAGGACTCTGTGTGCTGAGGCACTCAATGTGGTACCCCTATGACCCTGAAGGGTTACGTGGTTATTGATTGATTGATTGATAGTAAACTTGGGCCTGGTTTCGTTCTCTCTCTCTTAGCCGAGGTTTCATTCACTAAAATTGTGAATCCCTCATCAAAGTTTGGCCCTTTAAACATATTAATAAGCACCATGGAACATTATTCTTAGACGCAACTACAAGATTGTTCTCGAGCTGAATATTGTTTTAGTTTCGATTTCTATATTACTTTCCTACCTTAAAACTTCGCATGGCTGCTGAACTCTCATTGTATTCAATATATTATCCTTGGTTCTCCGGCTTGCTCACGAGTATGGATGTTCGAGAACTTGAGACATTACATCCATCCAGTACTGACCAGAACCTGTGTGACCCTGATGCGCAAAGATTTGGTTTTGAGAACTAAGAGGTGACATTCAGAAATCGTGTTTCTCATGTGTAAACAAAGTAAATTTCCTTCTCAGTCTACACTGGCCGGAAACAACTTATAAAATGCAGACTGCTTCTCGCGAGATAAGAATACCCTGTTTTCGAGTGCACAACAAGGACATGCTTTTGAAATCATGGATATATCACTGGATCCATATGAAAGCAGTTCGGATCGCTGTGCTTGTTCCCTCAAGCAACCACATGCAATTATGTGAGTTTCAAATAGTTAATGAGAATGTTTATTTTTAATGGGAATGGAGGTTGATAGGTTTCCTGAATTATTAGCAGTTTTTAGACGGCGTGGAGTATAATACATTGATAATACTATCTTGCTGAAATGTATGGACATGACCTAGGTTTATATTAGTATAGTAACTGTGGGTTAATAAATAGCAATCACTTAATTACATGATATTAATGAGATACAGTGAAATCGAAAAATATAGTAGTGGAAAAATACTTTGTTAAAAAGCCGCAAGACGCATGCCCCAAATTAAAAATTATGCATGCATCTAAGTGGAATATTTAGCATACGATTATAACAATAGATTACAACCTTTAAAGGTGCAATTACACACAAACATCTCTCCAGAGTAATCATTACTGTAAGGCAACTGCTGACTCTTGTGAATGAGAAATGCGACATTGTTGTTGTCATGTAACAGACGTCTATTGGATCGAATGCCAGTTCAGCCATCATCATTGCAGGAGTTAAGAGAATGCATGAACAAAATAAAGTTCCTAGGCTGAGCACATCAGCTATTGACAAACCTGTTAGGAAATATATCTGAAAATAATCACAAAAGTGTCATAGATAACCCAACAAGTTGAAAATATTTCGATAATGAACAGTTTCCTTGCAAGGAGTGCAGGAATATTGTTGATAAGGAAACAGAAATATAGTACCGTTTTCTCATGGAAAAACATACCGACATTTATATAGATCAATTGTATTGTACCTTAGAAAAACACGAATCTATTTCCAACCATATTTTTGAACCAGCAACATTATGATGTGTCTTTACTATTATTATGAAATAATGTGTGCGTGTTTGTTGTAGACATGCCTTTGCTGAGTAATCATCACATGTAGCCTTCCAAACAAATCTGCACATTGCAGTCACTGTAGCAAAATAGAAAACATTATTAATTTTTGTCAATTCGCAATTTATTTCTGACTCGTCGCTGTCCACACTATTCTTTGCAAACTATGCTTAGAAAGTGAAACAGGTCTTACAACAGGTACAAAATATTACATACTACCCCTTTTCACTTCCACAAAAATATAGGGATGTCTTGACAGAAAATAGAATATGTGCAGCAATGGTTACACTAATGTATTAATAAATCAAGCACATTCTGTAACGTCGAATAATATCGTGTTCCACTCAAATTCTTTTTGTTTTATTAAGGATGGCTTTGAAAATTATGTCTTGAAATAAAGACAACCTATTCAACAGCTTCTTTTTCTGGCCTCTGTACGCTCATGTTTGCACGATTTGTCAGATGGTTACTCAATACATAATAATAATCGAAGTCAATCTCAAACTTTGCTCTTCTCATCGTACGCCAGTGACCAGGCTTCCATATAACAAATATATGTGGTTATATATAGTACACCGAAATCACACAGAGCGATAAGTCAGTCTTCAAACTAAGTTAGTTTTTGACGCAGAGTGTCACGTTCCTCATAAAATGTGTCTTCTTCTTCATCTTGGTTTGTCTTTGTTGGAATATAGGCGCTTATTTGCGTTGTACACTTTTCCACTTGTATGCATTATTTCAAGAGATGGTCGCTTAGTCTCAGGGTAAGATTTGAAGGTCTTTTTACAAGGTAGTTCTTAACTGCAAATCCAACTCCTGATTCCCATCGTTATGAGCTTTTGCGAGCAATACATAAACAAGTGCACCTCCTTCCTGTTTCTGTTACCTGGAATTCATTTGGTAACCTTGGTTCGCTTAGTGCTACAATGCCAAGCATGTATCTCGCCAATTCCTTTGCAACTAAACTGTTCTTCATTCTGGTCTGTTTCAGACGTAATATATGTGAGTGTTCGGGCATTCCACGTTCCCATTAATAGAGGTTTGATAATAATTTTTGTGTTTCGACTGCAATGGTTAAACAATGGCTGGCCGCGGTATGCTGGCTATTTTAAATTAAACAGGATATTTTTGGCAACTTTTCTAGCATATTCCTCTTGATATTGGAGTGAACATAGTTATCATGAATAGAGCTCGTCAGTTGACCAGAGGGCTGCTAAATCCAGGTATACTTGTGCATTAAACATGAAACAAAACTGATCCCAGATCATCATGTATGCAGGGATGTGACTGCAGATCAAACATTCCACATTTTCTGGTTCACTACGTCCCCATCACAACACAACGTGTTTTGTAGGGTGATGATGATGTATGATGCCAGTTGAGTGATGGCAAGCGCGGCAGTTTCTTTTAAATGTTCAATAGTTGCTCCATTATTTGACTGAACTCTCTCTTCCTGATCTAACAGTGTTCCAGTGGCAAGATAAATCAAGAATACTGGCGAGGTGGAAGGATGCAGTGGATGATCAGATTGTTCTACACGTTTCACAAAGACATTTGAGTTCCACAACGCGCTTCGCTGCACGTGCTTTTCATCACGTGCTTTTGAATTTCAGAGGTTTCATCCGCCAAATTCATGCTTCGCATGCTTGGACAGACACGGCCTAAATTTACATCAGTGTCGGACTGCCCAGTTACCTTCCCCTGAGTTGGCCGGCATGTCGAAGCCGTTACCCAGGTATGACCGTTGTCGGATACTGGCAACTACTTGTAGCCATATGTGAGAGAGTTGAGTGTCACGTGAGACCAATGATATGAGAAATACTCCAAAGGAGTATGACATCCTCGGCATCATAGGTACTAACCATTACTGGCACTCCTTACACGCTAGTGGACGAAAGTATCATATGAATCAATATATTGAATGAGTTCACATATGTCATTCTGGAGCGTGTTGTGGTTGTATACTGTTCCTGTTATTGATAAGGTGTACATATTGTGTGTGAAGCCGGAAGATGGCTATCTGGCCTTTCCCTCCCAGGTAGTTGATGATGTATTTGTGATTTCGGCAGCTGATATATTGGTATATTGCTCTTCATTTTTTGATGTTTTCATGTTGCCTAATTGAACATTCAAGTATCCTCGTTCGTATATTAATCTTCCTAGCTGGAACAGTTTTCAATCAATATGAAGGTTATATCTGCAAAACATTACCATTACGTTTTATGTTCTATATCCATGCACTGGGATACATAATGTATTTTTGAACATGTGATCATTCGATGCGCCTCCGTTTGAACAATATGGATTATCAGGATAGGTAGACGCTTTCCTTTTTAACGATCCAACAGAAATATTTTGTACCGTCTACTTTCATAAGATGATTCATCCATATCTGACAAGGTATGACATTGCAGTTATTGTCCTACACATTAGTATTATATAGGATGATTGTCATCATTGGATGCAAGTTGTGTCTCAACTAACTGTATTTAATACTCAACTAACAGCAAAATTAAGTTAATAATATACACCAAATGACGTTAAGTGTACTGCATGGTTCAAGTTGATGCTTAGCTG
Organism: Meghimatium bilineatum; assembly: GCA_034231615.1. Classification (NCBI taxonomy): domain Eukaryota; kingdom Metazoa; phylum Mollusca; class Gastropoda; order Stylommatophora; family Philomycidae; genus Meghimatium; species Meghimatium bilineatum. Next base: position 78,051,868 of record CM067322.1, read on the forward strand.
AAGAGTGTGCAACTGTTGCAACAAATCAGATGAGTTAGCCTTCAGGAAACATGCATGCCCGCTTGTACAATTGATCGAATTCAATATACTATTTTCTATTTTAAAGAAATTAGAAGACATAACGTATATGACAATTGTATCATGTACATTTGTTTTATATTGTTCTTCGAGAGCGCTGTCTTTCATTTGTGGACTTACCACAGCGCTAATTATTTAGCAATGGTTATTCAATGTGTACGAGTAATTCAATTAGCTGACGCCAAATAAATATATATTGTACTGTGCGATAGTTGATGTTAAAATATGTCAGGAGTAAAATATATATTATGTATATATAGTTAATAAAACAATGTCCATAACACAACTCTGTACCTAGCAGACTAATATTGACAGATTCTTTGAATCCTTGCTTGACGAAGCATGTGATGTTCATCACGTTTGTGATAATACCAAAGACATTTACTATCTGACACATGGCAGCAAACAGAATCCATGAGTATATATTTATTGCTTCGTCACTTATAAGAAATACGTCTCCGGATGTTGACATTGTATGATCCTGATTGTCTGTATGACAGTTATGTGCATCGGACTATAAATGTGACACACTCGTTGTGTGAACAGTGAATGTGTTTTAATAGTTCAAAGCTATATAACTATATGGAAATTACGACTATACTGCAATATTTATAACTGTGTTAAATATAGCACAAGAATATATGGTTGTGAATATACACCACCGTTTTTATTCTACACGAATGATACAAATTAATTCAGATATGTTTGTAATATAACATGTCCGCTCGTTCGAATATATAGCTACACTGGCGCCCGCGGAGATGTAACAAGCTAGTACGTCATGAAATAATACACATAATTTAATGTTGACATTATTTGCAATTATATTTTGTAGAAAATAATCAATCAGATTTATTAAACATATCTTTAGCTGCGACAGGTCAATCTGCCCAGAATCGTCGAGTGCTCATAAGAATCCATAAGAAAAACAACGTACTGGAAAGAATATATCACATCAAGAAACTTCAATCAATGAGACCGGATACAAATGGAGTCGTAGTAATGTGTCATTTTAGTACTTAGGTATTACTGTACGTATTGCTACGCTTTGGACATAATATGTAGAATATGATTTTAAGCTACCATGTGATTAAAATATAATAATTTATATTTGTTAATGCCTTCGTACTTTTGTTCATGAATGTGTAGTAACTAAATGAAGCAAAATTACAATAATGTCAGATATACACCAAACTATATTTGAATATATGCTTTAATGATAATTGGTGATAAAAATTGTGTTACTCAATTTTATAGCAGAATTACCTTTTATTTATGGGTTAAAATTCTGTATGATTTTGTCATTTCGATGTCATGCAATATTCCATGTTAATAAATGTCACTAGTATATCGACGGCATCGGGTCTGCATATGTATTCATATATCTAACATTGCATACAATTAGTGAGTAGGGGGATGACCATTTATTACATTAATCAGATATGATGGTGTGCATTGACAACCTATAGATGCCTTAAACTTATGTTTAAATAAATATTGTGTCAGCATTAATTAACATAATTGCAGCACCACATTCTTTATTATCTGACCCAAACAAAAATGTCTGTTTTCCCCAGATAAATAGAGAGCCTCTGAGAATATACATACCACTATGTTTACTAGTGGATTTGCCTCTATTGGCCGAGGAATGTCTCCTTCAACCTAGGAATAAGTCATGTTTTTTTTTGTTTATATCAGAGCATCCGTTCCACGTGGCGTGGTTGGCGCTAGAATTGT
>CM067322.1:78053782-78198185 GCA_034231615.1 Meghimatium bilineatum
AGATAATCACAATTATTGAAATGTATGTCTCCAGGATCTTTACATGAATATGTATCATTATCACAATATATCATATCTGCACGAATCTAGAGTAGGTAATTGTTACTTATGAGCTTAATCATAGCATTTTGTAGATGAATACATGTGGGTATATTAAGATGAGTTGTAAATATGGGAGATGTTATATGAACTAACACTATCCATCTTTTTACATTTCATATGAAAGTATGCTCTCAAAGTATTTTGATATTGATCTATCTTTCTATATAAACTTAGTGACCCATGTTTGCCTTTCGGCGTCTGGGGTAGAAGAGGTCTCTGAAGATGGCTTTCTTGTGTGCTGTGTAATCTTGTTCCTGTGGCTTCTTTTATTTATGTGGTTCATCTTTTACAGTGTATGCATCTGGCTTTATAGCCGTTATGTATGTGTGTCATGATCATCTGTGGCATGATGTTTGTTGATAGTCTGGAGGTTTGTGTAAATCACTTGATCTGTTTTTTTTTTAATGTGTTCCAATACATGTATTCTTTTTGTATCTGTCTATTGTTATCGTTTCTAATTCTATCTCATAATGACACTATGAAGTATTCTTCGCAGACATGACATGTCTGCTATCACTATTTTCTTTTGTCCTGTACTGTCATTGTCCATGGTTGGTAGTGGTAGCGCAGTGATAGGATAATAATAGTTTGTATAATGCAAATTTAGTGTCTATGTTTACATTTTTGTTCTTAAAAATACGTGTCAGTTGTCCTGGGATCTAATATGTTTTGTTGCATCTATTTGTATCTCTATTTTTCTCTTAATTGTTTTACGCTTCACTCGATAGAATACGTCCTAAGTAAGTGAACTCGGTTACATATGTAAGGTGTTTGTTATTGATGGGGATAGTGATCTTTCATTCGTTCCTTGTTATTGCTATTATTTCGGTCGTTTCAATATTGATCCCCAGTTTGAATTGTTGACATGTTGTGAGTCTGTTCATATGTTCTGGCAATTTGTCTTCTGATGTCGCTATTAGTACTTGGTCGTCTATAAATAGTACTTCGTTAAATTTGTCGGTCATGTTTTATTCTTAGCACTTGTAGAATTGCAGATGTTGTCGATATATGTTATTAAAAAGTAGAGGTGACGAAAGAATTTGACGAAAACACCCTTGACGAAAGAATTTGGTGAAAACTCCTGAAAGAATTTGGAACGTATTGTACACTCATGTATTTGTTCTTACTTCACATTGGCTGTTAGTATAAATGCTCTTGCAGATATTGATTAAATGTTCTGGTATCCGTATATTGATATGATTTTCTAAAGTTGTCTGTGTACTTTGTCGAAAGGATTTTCGTGGTCAAAAAATGCGTTGTGTACGTATTTGTTGTTTTCTGTAGCTCTTTCTGCTAGTTGTCTAAGTTTAAAGATATCATCTGAACAGCTGTTGTTCTTAAGGAAACCTATTTGTATATTTTAAAATTGTGGTTCAGTGTATGATCGTTATCGTTGTTCTAATATTTTGTTAAAAATCTCATGCGTGCTTAGTAAAGATATCATTCTGTATTTGGTGCAGTCTCTTGCCTTTTGTCTTCCATATGGGAATGATTGTTGCGTTTCTCCAGTCTTCTGGTGTTTCATGTTTCTCCCATATTACATTGAAAAGTATGTCTAGCCCTTTTCCTCCACTCTTTGTTGCTGCTTTGATAAGTTCTGTTTGTAATTTATCAGAGCCTGCTGATTTGTTTATTCATGCATTTTTTATTGTATTTTTTATTTCCGATAGTAGTATTTTTGGTTCCAGGTTTGTTGTTGTAGTGTTCATTAATGTTCTCCTTCCTTGATGTGTAGTAGTTCTTTGAAATATTTAGCCATCTTTCGATTATTTGCTTGGGTTCTTTTAATTCATTGCCATTATCGTCATATATTATGTGTGTTCGTTCATTTATATATATCTTCTTTATTTCTAATGCTCTTAATTTCCTCGTAGGAACTCTATTGTGCATTTTTACAATATGCAATGAACTTGTCTCCATATTCTTTCCTATGATTTTATTTTGGCCGTTTTAATAATTTTCTTGGCATTTGTGTTTCATCATCATCAAGTACCGTGCCGAATGGCGTTGCCGATCATATTTCTCCATGTACATGGATCTCTCATATATGGCATCATCTCCGTTGGTTTCGTCAATGGAAACCATTTAGTCAAACTGTCTAATATATTTCCTCTGGGTCTTCCCCCTGATCTTTTCCCTTCTATTTTTCCTGTTGTTACTATATTCACAATACCTCCTCTTCTTATTATGTACCCAATAAATGTTGACTGTCTTTTTCTTATATTATCAATAATGTATCTTTTCACATCCATCCTACTAAAACATTCTTCATTAGTAATCTTTGTTGTCCAAGGAATGCGTAACATTCTTCGATTAAACCACATTTCTGCTGCCTCCAATGATTTTTACTATGTCTTATTTAATGTCCATGCTTCACTTCCATTGAGTAGCACTGGTTCAGTGTAGCATTTGGGGACACTTTTTCTAGTATCCAACGATATGGACTTGTTGTATAGGATATTTTTTTATTTTATGGAATGCTGATTTTGCTTGTCCTATTCTGCTTATAATTTCGGTCTTGCATTTACCATCTGGTTATTAACGTTCCTAAATATTTGAAACTATTCACCTGCTCTAAGTTTTTCTTATTTAATACTATTTTACTATTTGGTGGGGTACTATTGCTGTTTTTATTTAATACAGCAGTATTAGTACTATTTCTATTTGTTTTTGCTGTATTGTATTCTATCTATTCTTCGTGGTTTCTACTTTTGAACCATTTCTTATACTTCTATTTCTTTTCTCTTGTGACTTTTTTGACTTCTTCATTCCACTATGCTCTTATTTTTTGTTTCTTTACAATTTGTGTCTTGTATCCGCATGATTCTCTTGCTGCATGTATGATATCGTCTTTGAATAAATTTGAATTTTGCTGCGATGTTCTATTTGTATTACTCCCGTGCAAGGTCGTCCATAAGTTTGTGTATTCTAATTTGTGTTGGGTTTTTTTTTTATCTGTATAGTTGTCTTTCTTCTTTCTCTTTTTGTTTGTTTATACATATAATATTACTGTTTTATAGTTGGTGTCCACACGCATGTTTGATATCGCTCTTGCGTATGTTATTTTCCTTGTGTTGGCTCTTAATATAAAGTAAATCTTTCATTTGCAGTTTAAATCGTTTCACTTGTACATGTGTATATTTGGAATTCTCTGTCTTTGAAGATTGTGTTATTTTAAAATAGGTTTTGCTGAATGCACATTCCAATTAATATGTAGCCGTTGTCATGTGTCTTATTTATTTTATTTTATTAATATTATTTATTTATTCCGATCTGCCCATTGTATTCTTCTATTCCTTATCTTTCTGGTCCCAAGTTTGCGTTCACATTTCCTAGTACACATAGATTTTCTTCTGTGTTGTTGATGTTTATCATATCATTAATTCTATCAACAAATTATTCCCTTTCCGCTTCGATGTTGTGTGCATTACGGAGTGCATATGTTTGAATGAATGATATGCGTTCGTAGTATATTTTAACGGCTATAGCAATCAACCGTTAGCTTTCAAAGTTCGTTTTTATGATATTTTTAAACTCCGTGTGGTCAAGGATGAAACCTACACCATGTTTTGCATTCGTTTTCGGGTTTACGCCTCGCCTCAGTAATATGTGATAGTTGTGTAATTATATTTGTTGTCGTTGCCCTTAATTTGTGTCTGCTATTCCTAGTAGTTTGTTATTTCATTTTACATTTCCTCTATTATATCTTCAGCTTGTTCGTCAATCCGCATATGTTATTGGATCCAAATTTGATCGTTTTCCTTTGGTCGTCTCCTGAGCACTCTTCATGTTGTATTTTTGTATTACTCTATTTTTTATTATAAGTAATCTGCACACGATAGAAAAGTGTAGGATCAAAACTGAATGGGTCACTCTTCTCAACACAGTACAGAGTATTACATGGAGCTCATGTCTAGGTCATGCTGAATTATGGGAAACCGAAAGAGCCGTTGTGTTTGCTGGTAGAGAGCATTGGTGAATGACAATGAGATTAGAAGAGGAAACAGTATTGCATTGATTACAGCAGTCATGGATATCCTACGAAAAGAACAGGCTCGAGATCGAACGAGACAATATACAAATTCAGTTAATAGTAGAAATGAGATGGACTAAAGGAAAGGGAGAAAGGGGCTCCCACTCCGGAAAGATCAGAAAAGCATCCAATCAATAAATTTCTGGGGCACTTGAGCTTATACACATTTAGATGGCTGACGGAACGGAAAGCAGAGCATATATTAGAATGCCCGTAGTACTGTGACACTTGTCCCTGATCAAGAATCTATATAGTACTAGCTATCATACATGCATATTATGAAAGCCTTTTTCAAGAAAAATGAGAGTGCAATTTAGTTTTCAAAGAAGTAATATGTACATGTTTCTGTAGTTATAGTGAAATAACGATATTTTTGCATGATGCTTGATTTCTTTACATAGATTTTCAGTAGAATCACATTGTTAACATTACATACTTTGAGGGTAGATTAGAGAGACACAATTTTTTTTTTCTTCAAGACTGGCATACTTGGAACACGAACGAGGTGATGTAACATACGTCTGTAAAAATATGTTATTCGGCAGCATGTAAAATGCGTGCTTCGTTAATAATTGTATTAATACACGCGTTTTGACATGCCAATTGTTCCTTCAAAATTATGATAAAACAGGTAACTAAAATTGTGTAAGTGTATGTATGTGTTGTCGAGATGTATGTTTCACATGAACCTGAATAGAGACTACAGTGATAAAAACACATCTGCTACACGCATACATTCAATAGTTAGCGGCAATATTATCAATTATTATCACCGTCATCAAAAATTGTCTCTACCTCGAATGTTCCCTTCTATGAAGGGAAAGCTGACGATACACTGCTCGTCTATTCTTTCCTCTTGTGTATTATTATACGCTACATTTTGTCCATCTCGCAAGGTTTCTTAAACTTATTTCTCCACCTATTTTTGTAAATCATACTTCAACATTACCGTTACGTAATTACTCAACAAATTATCATGCATTTCAGTATGACATACTATTTCATTAATGATTTTCTAACAATTTCATTTAACTGAATTTGCCGTATCTAATTTTTAATAACATTTTTATTACTATTTTAACTCTTCGTGAAATTATATATAGGCCTACTTGGTATTTCTCAGTAATCGGCATATCAAAGACATTGATTATGCCTCATTGCATGGTTAATCTTTCTGTAACATATATTAATGTAAAATTTACTTTGTCTATCAAATGTTATCAGGTTTATTATGTGTATAATTTGTAGCACATATAATGAAGTGGTTCCCTCATATCATTGAAAATACTTTCAATTAACCATAATTTCTCGTAATGCATATTTCTGATATGCCATCATTTATTACAATGTGTCCAATATATGAAAAGATTTACTTGTTGTGGTATTTTGTGTGGCAGCGTAAATCATCGATTTACGAGTATTATCTGTTGTGATCAGTGCAATAAGTATTTTCTTTTGGATGTTACGCATTACTTGATATGTTGTGTTTTTTTTTCGTTAAGCTGTTCAGCACTGTCTTCACTATATAGGCAGAACTGTATGTGTGTATGGCCTTTATTGTGTCTTGCAGACGGTCATTTAGCAATAGGAACAAGCAATCCGGTGAATATTTTCTCTGGAATGGAGACTTTTCAAGCGCTCATATCACAGCACCGGACGATTTGTGTTTGCGTCTTTCTCTTTTTTTTCCCCCATAGCATTGAACATCTTCTTTATGAACAATGCTGCTACCCCACGGCTTGTTATGCCTCCAGACATCCAGAGTGTCGGCTGTATTTTCTGCTATCGCACGCTTGTTATGCCTCAAAACATCCAGAGTGTCGGCCGTTTTTTTCTCAGTTTCTGGATTCTATGTTGAAGTCTTTTATTGAGGAGTCTTTATGCATCAGCATATGTCTACCGTGGGATCGATGGTCTTCGACCAGTTCAGTCAGTGGAATTCTGCGGACGTGACGCAATCTATTTATACTAAATGCTTCCATTTCAGATGATAGCTGAGTGTGGCTCATCACATCCATGTTAGATGAGTTTGTCGTGCCATGTAATATTTAAGATCTTGTGGAGATATCTTAGTTGAAAGATGCTAAGTTTCCTCACATGTTTGGTATGGGCAGTCCATGTTTCAAATCCGCAGTGTAGTGTACTCAGGACGCATGTATGATAGATCCGTATCGTTTCTGTCAATTTTACCATGGTTTTTCAAAGCTCGCTTTTACAGTGTTCCAAAAATGGGTAGCAGCTTTCCGTTTACGTGCGTATGTTTCATCAGGTAGAACTGTGTCGTATGCATTCACGTGCATATAAAAAGGTTACATGTTTTTAAATCTAATTTATCATTCGAAAATCACATTATATATTTCTAATTATGTGTATTTTGAAGGATTGTATAAATTTGAATTAGACGGATAAAGAAGTGCGTCAAGGTTGCATATTTTCTCCATTTTTTTTTAATATTCAGTATTTTAACATTTATCTTGAATATATAAAGCATGAAACATTACACAATCACCAGACATAACTAGTTATCGTCGGTAGTCTACTTTGTAACTTCCGTTATGGTGATGCCAACATTCTATTGGCTGGTACCGAATATGAAGTCCAGGTACTTCCATCAAATGTGGAATTCGTAAGTAGAAAATATGGCAGGAAAAGTAGATATGTGACGGTTATGACTCTGCACGTCTTGTGACAGATGAAACTTGTGACGTTCAGAGTGAAATGTGACAACTCTGTTGTTGTCGACCAGTTTAGATCATGTGGTTACCTTTATAGTGTGACGCAACTAGAGATGTGAGAAACGTAGCATCACAATAAAGTGTGACGGAAGTAAGTTGTGAGGAATCATATCTTATCAGAATAGGTGCAATGATGATCCACCAGAACACTGATGTCCCGTTCTCTACAGAAGGCTGCAAGGTTATTACAGAACGTTGTGTCTGTATTACAGATAAGTAAAGAATGTGCTTCTCCAGGAAGAGAAGGATGGTGACACTGTTTCTATAAACTACTTCGTGAACTGAGCTATCTCAATGCAAACTCCAACTCTTCTACAATACATAAAACTTTATTAACTGGTTCTATATTTCACAACTAGTTACAACAGCAAGGCATATAGTATCCAACATTCTGCATCACGTAATTCAACTTTGGCAAGTTGACTTGGTATCTCGAATTGTATAATAATATTTATTTCTCTACTTATCTCGACTTCAGTAATATTCCTTCAGCAAAGTGTCTCAACTTCCAGAAAATTGACGTGATACCTTAAACAACTAAGAACTCGGAGTTCTCAATTCTTCTCTCTGAGCGAGGTATTTACTTGGTCTCTATCCCCGCCGTCAGACAGCTCAACACCGATGTGTTGCTAATGAATAATACAAGCCCATGACCCAATGTCCTAACTCTGGCTCCGAGCCGTAAATCCTCACTCCATCTCTACTCTCTGTGTAGTCGTCCGTCCAGTCCAGTGAAGTCCGTCAAGTCCAGTGAAGTCTGTCCCAGTATACAAATACATCCTATTTTATCTGGGAATATGGCTCCTCGCACTTTCTATCATAGGTAGATAGATTAGTCTCTATCTACTTGAGACACAGTCTCTCATTAGTCTGCTTGAAGCATATCAGCTATCCTCCTCCATACCAAATGTCATGGCCCTGTCAACTACACTGGGAAACGTCTCCCTCGTTGTATCGTGAAATCCCTAGGTTCTCACCAACTGACACGACAATTCACATTCACTAGCTCCAATTGTATATGACCGTTAACACTTTTAACATCAGATGACCGGACTGACCACTGGTCCCTTAAGCCATTCTAATGTCTAGACCCTACAATTATCTGTTACACTAGACTCCGAGATATTCAAATTACTTGGTAATCTAACTGCATCTTTGGGAAACACCTGGCCATCGGCTCAATTTATCAGTTTCAAGGTTCGACCAGTTAATTGCCTCCTGGTTTATCTTCCGTGAGAATATAGCCAGTTCAATAGATACCTTTCCCCTAGTACACTCGTCTAATGGTCGTATAGTGTGATTTCGTCTAGACAAGGAGATACCTAACATGTGCAGAACAGCGAAAAAACAATGGCTAGAAACAAAATGCAGTGAAATAGAGGAGATGTCCATACAACAGAAGACAAAATTAATGCATAAGGAGATAAGGCTGATCACAAATTTAAAAAATCCTATAAATGGGGGTGGCTGCATTAAAGATAAAAATGGTAAAATAATATTTGATAAAACAGAAGCACTCACAAGGTGGGCAGATTATGTAACAGAACTGTTTGACGACCAACGGAACAAAAAATCAACAATACACAACAATGATGGACCAGCAATACTGAAATAAGAAGTAGAACATGCAATAAATTCAATAAAATGTGGAAAAGCTGTGTTTTATTCTCATGGTACCGTTGGGCTCAATGTAACAGTGGGGCTCACACTTTTAAGAGTCGTTGGGATTCAAAGAAATAGTGGTAACACATTGTTACAGATATACCAAATTCAACACGGCTGAAATAATTTGACCAACAAGGTCGCACAGATATAATTGTGTTTAATATCTCAATGACATACTGGGAAAGGACGTAGTTTTTATTCACGAACAACAATTCGTTTGCAGCAATTACATGTCCGAAGATAGACGGATAGTGGGTAGATAAACAAAATACCAAATTGGTGTTGTGACATAAACCTATTTTTAGTAGGCTTTATTCTCAAGACATTACACATACAGCATAAAGTGAATATGTGTATGAAAAGTTCTTTAGTCTTTAGATATTACCACACTATAAATATTTATTATGATAATTAGATATCCGTGTAAGTAACAGTGACATAAACAAACACAAGCCCAAAAACATTCACTTTATGTATATGATTTCCCTGCTGGTCTAGGTAAATGGAACACATTAAATTGAACATAGCAACAGCTCACACACACATGCATATATCACACAATCGCATTGGGTAAAATGGACATGATACCATTGCCAGCTGGATCAACAACCATGTATATGATTAATTGTACACTTTCGATTTAATATGAAATAGTATAAGTAATGAAATATATTGTTACGTAGAAAATAGCTTGTTTTTGTCATTCTATGTTTCTAATAGGAGTGCGGTAGCCTAGTTGATAGTGAGCTTGCTTGCTATCCTCTGGTTACAGCGTACCAGGTTCGAAACCACGTCCGGACAAACAAACAAACAAAACAAAAAAACTAACTTGACACGACCACTCTTCCAGTCGACTCAGGTGTAAATGAGTACTTGACGCATGAGTTATCGAATGTAAAATACAGCAAGGAAGGGAACTGGCCACCCCACCTAATAGTTGCTGCGGCTTAGTACATGAAGAGTTATCTTCATCCCCGACGGCAGATGCCATGGGACCTACCTTTACCTATGTTTCTAAATATAATGTTGAATGTTTTTCTGTATTTGCTGCTCATACGGTAGTAAATAAATATGTTCATTGATGAGTTGATACTGTCCAGTAGATAACACATTCCACTAAAAATGATTGAAATGCGCACGTATTTTCCAGAGATAGTTAATTCTGGCACAAATGCTATTGCTAACATTGCGATACTAGAAGGAAGATAACAAATTATAAATAATGTAGAAATTAATACAACCATTTTCACTGTTTTCTGATTACGAATAGAAACTTTATCAAATTTTACACTTGCGTTGTGCTGTCTCCACTTTGCGTTTTTCCATAGCTCAATGGCAAGGAGTATTGTACCAGCAACAATAATAACAAAAGCGCCAATTGGAATGGTAAAGTTGTTAATTATAAAAGAAATCTGATTAACTTGGACCTGGTCTTCCGCCCAAATAATACCAAGGAGAGTTTTGTTTCTCATTGGAGAAAATATGTCGCCCAATGCGCTAACACTATATACGGAGATTCCACTGAAGAAGAATACGATGAATATGCAGACTGTAGCCACAGATGTTCGTGTTGAAGTAATGATACTTGACATCTGCAAGAAAATTGATTTACTTGTGATTTGAAATATAAACATGTCCATGTCGCATGCATTTGTATGATTAACGACATAAGAAGGTTCATATCGTCTGTATACGTGTGATTTAAAACATAGATATGTTCTTCTTCATATGTGTAATTGGAAATATAGATGTGCTCCTTTCTTTTCCTTATTTGTGATTTGAAATATAGTTACTCGCATGTTCATGTTCTGATAAGAGATATATAATGGGAACAGACTGTATCATTAAGGTGTGAGTACAGCTACTTACCATACATTGGAATAAGAAGAGGTGTAGGGCATGGGTCCATTTTATCACGAAGCATAATATCTACAAAGAGAATATCTTTTTAAAATATAGAAGAAATGCCATGACTCAAGATCAATGGGAAAACAATAAACAACCTGATATACGCAGATGACATTGTTATTTTAGCAGAAAGTGAGCATGAACTACAAAGACTAATATATCAAGTCAATAAATCAAGTAATGTATATGGACTGAATATAAATATTTAAAAGAAGGCAAAAACCATGATAATCAACAAAGACACAGAAGAGCAAGAGCTAAATATAAACACACACGAGTGAAACTACAAGTAAAACATTATCAATATCTTTGACACATAGTAACAAATGCTGGCAGATGTTAACCAGAACTTAAAAGGACATAGGAATGGATAAAAGTACCTTTAATGACATGAGTAAATAACATCTAGACAAATTACAAACTCGTTAACAACGAGAATTATAAAATGCTACAACTATCGTATATCAATATATAGCGCAGAAACATGGACACTAAACAAACAATTAGAAGGTATAATCGATGCCTTTTTTAGATGTGGGTATATAGAAGAATAGAGAGAACATTATGGAAAGAGAAGAAAACAGACAAAGTGTCTCTAAAAACACTTAATATGAAGAAATAATTACAAAGAGAAATAAAGATCAGGCAAATAAAAATATTTTTGAATATATTAAAAAAAACAAACATGATGTCTTCTTGAAGACCTTACTTAAGGGTAAAGTCAAGGAGAGGAGAGATAGGCAGAGATACACGTTGGATAGTAATATCACAAGATGGACAGGTTACAGTCTAGCAGAGTGCACCGTCAAAACAAGAGAAAGGGCATGTTGGAGGTCCGTTGCAGCCAACCTTCATTGCTGAAACGGCACCTGATGATGATGTTCATGTTCTCTGTACATGTGTGATTGGAAATGGGCACACATTTATTTCGTCTATACGTGCTTGAATGGCAACACACACACATGTTAAAATCGTGTGTATATATAAACAATACTTATGTTATCGGTACAATGGTCCTACAAAGGACATATCCAGGACAGATCAAAGAAGATACGAAGTGCGTTAGTCGTGTCTTTCATCAATATACAGTCCTCCTGGCTAATTGGAGATCATCATTCTAAGTGATTAATGTGACTTTTCTCGAAATGTTCATAATAAATATATATTGTAACAGCTATAATGAAATTGCCTCTAAGCTGGGGACAATAAAAATGGAAGCAGCAGGAGTGAAGATGGTAATATGCGCCTTTGTAGTGCCAGGGTAGAAAGTAAAGAACATAACTTCAATAATTTAGTTTTTCAAATGTCTGCAGATTAGAAGCATGTAGTTAGAAGAGCAGAACGCATTCCTTCGCGGATTGAAGTTGTATGCGTTCTTCACTTTGCAATATTCCGATTGGACATGGATTCTTGGTTAATTTGAGTTCTTGGGTATAGCACCCAAATCGACCCCCCAAAAATATTTGTCTTATAAAACATTTGTGGTCTGTTACAATGTATCTATTCTTTTTCCCATTTGCTTCCAGTAGCAATAACCTAACTAATGAGTATATCAAAGTGAATAACATTGAATTCGGTCTCTTGAACAGACTTCAATAATCTACCGTAGCTCATGTATTGATTTTATTTTAACACACGTTACATGTCTGTTCGAAATATGATAAGAAAAAAACATTATGCACAGTATGTAATAAAAATAATCGTACTAATAAGACATTCCGTTATGGTCATAGTGGTGTCAATCTTGATACATCAGCATAGCAATCTCTCAAAAAATACTCTATCCCCAGCCATGTGAAGGAGTGTAGAGAAATCAAGCCCAGATCATTCAATAATGTTATAAATCCATGACTGAATATGTCCTTCTATATCCACCTTCCAGCCTCTACTGTTCTATGCAAAACATAGGTTTTATCTCTTTACATGTCCAAACCAAACCAGTTTATGCTGCATCACCACTGCCAAAAGTATTTATTGATAATCTGCAAGTTTTTTATTTGCTGCCGGACAAATATATGTGTCTTGTGTTCTATATAGCTAAAGACTTAACAAACGTATGTAGTACGTGTTTCTAAAAGCCTGAATTATTATTTCTGTTACTGCTGTGTGTGTCCAACTTTCACATGCGTACACAAGTATGATTAGCACTAGCGAAATGAATATATTTATTTTTATTGTAATGCTGATCTTTGCATACACATATCATAACCAACCTTTCCATGTCATTGCCACATTGCTTTTAAGAGTATGGAGAATGTAATATTGAAAATAATAAATTACTATCCACAGCCCCAAGGAAATGACTACGTAAATCCTTCTGGATGCCGAGAGGCAGAGAGATGATGCAACGTATAGTTCCTGGCAATGATACGAGTGGTGAACAATTACACAATTATGAATTGGATCTAAGTATAAAAATTAAATAATGAAGGTAATAGCAGAAACATTTCACTTTTTGGTAAGATATGTTATAGTATGAAACATATAACTCTAAACATATAACACTTATATTTGAAAATCAACACTCCGCTCTGCTAAATATGTATTGCATGTTTTTGTTCGTTACATATGCAATGCTTAGTTTTAACAGTTTTTCTGAAAATAAGCAGACTATTGCAATCAATCTTCGCTTCTACTTCGTCTGCGTTCGCTCTCAAATTAATATCAGTTGATTTCTTTTGAATTCCGACAGGGAGCGTGAAATACGTTGTGCTGCCGGTCATTTTCACCGTGTATGTCAAGCACATCCGAATGCTGTATGCTTTTAATTCAGATGAACTTCTCTAATCTGTGGCAAATTTCCAATATGTCCTTAATCGATGGAAGTGTATCGAATCTACACCGTGACAATTTATCACACACAGTGCCTTTGGACTTTGAAGGCCTAAACACATACATATGTGACAGTCTCCGAGGAGGCGGTAACCAGAGATTTAGACAAGGGTCGACTTCATCTAAATAGAATGAGGTGTTCCGCTGGAAGTATGCTTGTCTCGCCCAATTTGGCGTAATGGCCATATGCTCTCGGGTATTGAACCTTTTCTTGCCAATAGTGCAGTAGTGCAGGAACAATAGTGCAGGAACTGTTGAGGGGGGAAGAAGCAGAAAAGGTAAAATAAAGGCATGGACAGAAAAAAATCAAGGAATGGACAAGGCAAGATATTTCCACACTCATCCGCATCCCCGAGGATAAAATTCACTGGAGGACTCTGTGTGCTGAGGCACTCAATGTGGTACCCCTATGACCCTGAAGGGTTACGTGGTTATTGATTGATTGATTGATAGTAAACTTGGGCCTGGTTTCGTTCTCTCTCTCTTAGCCGAGGTTTCATTCACTAAAATTGTGAATCCCTCATCAAAGTTTGGCCCTTTAAACATATTAATAAGCACCATGGAACATTATTCTTAGACGCAACTACAAGATTGTTCTCGAGCTGAATATTGTTTTAGTTTCGATTTCTATATTACTGTCCTACCTTAAAACTTCGCATGGCTGCTGAACTCTCATTGTATTCAATATATTATCCTTGGTTCTCCGGCTTGCTCACGAGTATGGATGTTCGAGAACTTGAGACATTACATCCATCCAGTACTGACCAGAACCTGTGTGACCCTGATGCGCAAAGATTTGGTTTTGAGAACTAAGAGGTGACATTCAGAAATCGTGTTTCTCATGTGTAAAGAAAGTAAATTTCCTTCTCAGTCTACACTGGCCGGAAACAACTTATAAAATGCAGACTGCTTCTCGCGAGATAAGAATACCCTGTTTTCGAGTGCACAACAAGGACATGCTTTTGAAATCATGGATATATGCTAACACTGGATCCATATGAAAGCAGTTCGGATCGCTGTGCTTGTTCCCTCAAGCAACCACATGCAATTATGTGAGTTTCAAATAGTTAATGAGAATGTTTATTTTTAATGGGAATGGAGGTTGATAGGTTTCCTGAATTATTAGCAGTTTTTAGACGGCGTGGAGTATAATACATTGATAATACTATCTTGCTGAAATGTATGGACATGACCTAGGTTTATATTAGTATAGTAACTGTGGGTTAATAAATAGCAATCACTTAATTACATGATATTAATGAGATACAGTGAAATCGAAAAATATAGTAGTGGAAAAATACTTTGTTAAAAAGCCGCAAGACGCATGCCCCAAATTAAAAATTATGCATGCATCTAAGTGGAATATTTAGCATACGATTATAACAATAGATTACAACCTTTAAAGGTGCAATTACACACAAACATCTCTCCAGAGTAATCATTACTGTAAGGCAACTGCTGACTCTTGTGAATGAGAAATGCGACATTGTTGTTGTCATGTAACAGACGTCTATTGGATCGAATGTCAGTTCAGCCATCATTATTGCAGGAGTTAAGAGAATGCATGAACAAAATAAAGTTCCTAGGCTGAGCACATCAGCTATTGACAAACCTGTTAGGAAATATATCTGAAAATAAT
This sequence comes from Meghimatium bilineatum, assembly GCA_034231615.1. NCBI lineage: Eukaryota > Metazoa > Mollusca > Gastropoda > Stylommatophora > Philomycidae > Meghimatium > Meghimatium bilineatum. The sequence continues at coordinate 78,068,697 of CM067322.1, forward strand.
CACAAAAGTGTCATAGATAACCCAACAAGTTGCAAATATTTCGATAAAGCACAGTTTCCTTGCAAGGAGTCCAAGAATATTGTTGATAAGGAAACATAATTATAGTACCGTTTTCTCATGGAAAAACATACCGACATGTATATAGATCAATTGTATTGTACCTTAAAAAAACACGAATCTATTTCCAACCATATTTTTGAACCAGCAACATTATAGTGTGTCTTTACTATTATTATGAAATAATGTGTGCGTGTTGTATACATGCCTTGGTTGAGTAATCATCACATGTAGCCTTCCAAACAAATCTGCACATTGCAGTCACTGTAGCAAAAAAGAAAACATTATTAATTTTTGTCAATTCGCAATTTATTTCTGACTCGTCGCTGTCCACACTATTCTTTGCAAACTATGCTTAGAAAGTGAAACAGGTCTTACAACAGGTACAAACTATTACATACTACCCCTTTTCACTTCCACAAAAATATAGGGATGTCTTGACAGAAAATAGAATATGTGCAGCAATGGTTACACTAATGTATTAATAAATCAAGCACATTCTGTAACGTCGAATAATATCGTGTTCCACTCAAATTCTTTTTGTTTTATTAATGATGGCTTTGAAAATTATGTCTTGAAATAAAGACAACCTATTCAACAGCTTCTTTTTCTGGCCTCTGTACGCTCATGTTTGCACGATTTGTCAGATGGTTACTCAATACATAATAATAATCGAAGTCAAGCTCAAACTTTGCTCTTCACATCGTACGCCAGTGACCAGGCTTCCATATAACAAATATATGTGGTTCTATATCGTACACCGAAATCACACAGAGCGATAGGTCAGTCTTCAAACTACGTCAGTTTTTGACGTAGAGGAGATCACTGTGTCACGTTAATCATAAAATGTGTCTTCTTCTTCATCTTGGTTTGTCTTTGTTGGAATATAGGCGCTTATTTCCGTTGTACACTTTTCCACTTGTATGCATTGTTTCAAGAGATGGTCGCTTAGTCTCGGGGTAAGATTTGAAGGTCTTTGTACAAGGTAGTTCTTAACTGCAAATCCAACTCCTGATTCCCATCGCTATGAGCTTTTGCGAGCACTACAAAAACAAGTGCACCTCCTTCTTGTTTCTGTTACCTGGCATTCATCTGCTAACCTTGGTTCGCTTAGTGATACAATGCCAAGCTTGTATCTCGCCAATTCCTTTGCAACTAAACTGTTCTTCATTCTGGTCTGTTTCAGACGTAATATATGTGAGTGTTCGGGCATTCCACTTTCCCATTGATAGAGGTTTGATAATATTTTTTGTGTTTCGACTGCAATGGTTAAACAATGGCTCGCCGCGGTATGCTGGCTATGTTAAATTAAACAGGATATTTTTTGGCAACTATTTTAGCATATTCCTCTTGATATTGGAGTGAACATAGTTATCATGGATAGAGCTCGTCAGTTGACCAGAGGGCTGCTAAATCCATGTATACTTGTGCATTAAACATGAAACAAAACTGATCCCTGATCAGCATGAATGCAGGGATGTGACTGCAGATCAAACATTCCACATTTTCTGGTTCACTACGTCCCCATCACAACAAAACGTGTTTTGTAGGTTGATGATGATGTATGATGCCAGATGAGTGATGGCAAGCGCGGCAGTTTCTTTTAAATGTTCAATAGTTGCTCCATTTTTTGACTGAACTCTCTCTTCCTGATCTAACAGTGTTCCAGTGGCAAGATAAATCAAGAATACTGGCGAGGTGGAAGGATGCAGTGGGTGATCAGATTGTTCTACACGTTTCACAAAGACATTTCATCACGTGCTTTTGAACTTCAGATGTTTCATCCGCCAAAGTCATGCTTTGCATGCTTAGACAGACACGCTCTGAATTTACATCAGGGCCGGACCGCCCAGTTACCTTCCCCTGAGTTGGCCAGCATGTCGAAGCCGTTACCCAGGTATGACCGTTGTCGGATACTGTCAACTACTGGTAGCCATATGTGAGAGAGTTGAGTGTCACGTGAGACCAATGAAATGAGAAATACTCCAAAGGAGTATGACATCCTCGGCATCATAGGTACTAACCATTACTGGCACTCCTTACACGATCGTGGACGAAAGTATCATATGAATGAGTTCACATATGTCATTCTGGAGCGTGTTGTGGTTGTATACTGTTCATGTTATTGATAAGGTGTACATATTGTGTGTGAAGCCGGAAGATGGTTATCTGGCCTTTCCTTCCCAGGTAGTTGATGATGTATTTGGCATTTCGGCAGCTGATACTCGTATTTATATATTGCTCTTAATTTTTTGATGTTTTCATGTTGCCTAATTGATCATTCAAGTATCCTCGTTCGTATATTAATCTTCCTAGCTGGAACAGTTTTCAATCAATATGAAGGTTATATCTGCAAATCATTACCATTACGTTTTATGTTCTATATCCATGCAATGGGATACATAATGTATTTTTGAACATGTGATCATCCGATGCGCCTCCGTTTGAACAATATGGATTATCAGGATAGGTAGACGCTTTCCTTTTTAACGATCCAACAGAAATATTGTGTACCGTCTACTTTCATAAGATGATTCATCCATATCTGACAAGGTATGACATTGCAGTTATTGTCCTACACATTAGTATTATATAGGATGATTGTGATCATTGGATGCAAGTTGTGTCTCAACTAACTGTATTTAATACTCAACCAACAGCCAAATTAAGTTAATAATATACACCAAATGACGTTAAGTGTACTGCATGTTCACGTTGATGCTTAGCTGAAGAGTGTGTAACTGTTGCAACAAATCAGATGAGTTAGCCTTCAGGAAACATGCATGCCCGCTTGTACAATTGATCGAATTCAATATACTATTTTCTATTTTAAAGATATTAGAAGACATAACGTATATGACAATTGTATCATGTGCATTTGTTTTATATTGTTCTTCGAGAGCGCTGTCTTTCATGTGTGGACTTACCACAGCGCTAATTATTTAGCAATGGTTATTCAATGTGTACGAGTAATTCAATTAGCTGACGCCAAATAAATATATATTGTACTGTGCGATAGTTGATGTTAAAATATGTCAGGAGTAAAATATATATTATGTATATATAGTTAATAACACAATGTCCATAACACAACTCTGTACCTAGCAGACTAATATTGACAGATTCTTTGAATCCTTGCTTGACGAAGCATGTGATGTTCATCACGTTTGTGATAATACCAAAGACATTTACTATCTGACACATGGCAGCAAACAGAATCCATGAGTATATATTTATTGCTTCGTCACTTATAAGAAATACGTCTCCGGATGTTGACATTGTATGATCCTGATTGTCTGTATGACAGTTATGTGCATCGGACTATAAATGTAGTGACACACTCGTTGTGTGAACAGTGAATGTGTTTTAATAGTTCAAAGCTATATAACTATATGGAAATTACGACTATACTGCAATATTTATAACTGTGTTAAATATAGCACAAGAATATATGGTTGTGAATATACACCACCGTTTTTATTCAACACGAATGATACAAATTAATTCAGATATGTTTGTAATATAACATGTCCGCTCGTTCGAATATATAGCTACACTGGCGCCCGCGGTGATGTAACAAGCTAGTACGTCATGAAATAATACACATAATTTAATGTTGACATTATTTGCAATTATATTTTGTAGAAAATAATCAATCATATTTATTAAACATATCTTTAGCTGCGACAGGTCAATCTGCCCAGAATCGTCGAGTGCTCATAAGAATCCATAAGAAAAACAACGTACTGGAAAGAATATATCACATCAAGAAACTTCAATCAATGAGACCGGATAAAAATGGAGTCGTAGTAATGTGTCATTTTAGTACTTAATTATTACTGTACGTATTGCTACGCTATGGACATAATATGCAGAATATGATTTTAAGCTACCATGTGATTAAAATATAATAATTTATATTTGTTAATGCCTTCGTACTTTTGTTCGTCAATTTGCAGTAACTAAATGAAGCAAAATTACAATAATGTCAGATACCAAACTATATTTGAATATATGCTAAAAATGATTGTGATAAAAGGTGATAAAAATTGTGTTACTCAATTTTATAGCAGAATTACCTTTTATTTATGGGTTAAAATTCTGTATGATTTTGTCATTTCGATGTCATGCAAAATTACCATGTTAATAAATGTCACTAAGTATATCGACGGCATCGGGCCTGCATATGTATTCATATATCTAACATTGCATACAATTAGTAAGTAGGGGGATGACCATTTATTACATTAATCAGATATGATGGTGTGCATTGACATCCTATAGATGCCTTAAACGTATGTTTAAATAAATATTGTGTCAGCATTAATTAACATAATTGCAGCACCACATTTTTTATTATCTGACACAAACAAAAATGTATGTTTTCCCCATATAAATAGAGAGCCTCTGAGAATATACATACCACTATGTTTACTAGTGGATTTGCCTCTATTGGCCGAGGAATGTCTCCTTCAACCTAGGAATAAGTCATGTTTTTTTTGTTTATATCAGAGCGTCCGTTCCACGTGGCGTGGTTGGCGCTAGAATTGTGCTACTCAGCCTGGTTGCAGCTGTGTATTGTAGCTGAAGTCCTTAAAGGGACTAAATTGTGACATGCTATTGGTCATATGAGTGGTTATGTAGTAGTCTGGTTGGGATAGTCCATAAACGGAATTTTGAGGTGTCGTTTGATCTTTTCTTCTGGGAGTTGTGTGCTTCTGCACGGTGCTGTCATCTATTTGATAGGGCTCCTTCTGGTAGTTCGTGTGTATCCTTTCTGGATCTTCTGTACTTGTTACAATTTATTGAACGTCGAGTTGAAATTCAGTGACTGATCACGTGCTTTGTATATTATCTTTTATTGATGGTCTTTCTTCTCGGGGTTGTCTGGCGTCCACTATCTTGTCTAGGAAGTGTAGTAGAGACTTTATGCATATCTTGGTGAGCCAGTTTGTGTAAGCTCCTATAAAATATTTTATTTTTAATCTTATAAATATTTTAATAATAACATTTGGAATATCTTAGTATATATATATATAATTGTATTTCTTGATAATTAACAGTATAGATATATGGAAATATATCAAAACACCTTTAGACGCGAGCATATTTAATGGTCCATGTATGGTTTCTTTGACCATCAATATTCTAGAATTTACTATATAAGCATGACAGTCTGTGATAGAAGATCTATGCACATAATTAATTAGCCTTCATGAGTTACTTTTTAAAAATATTTTTTCTCACGTGTTCGTTTGTTCACTATTTATATACTTGGAGTCGCATGCCAAAAATATCCAATGCAGCTACAAGTATAGAAATAGTCACCAACGGGGAACACGAGAATAATTTTATTTAAACGTAGCGAATCACATCCTGATTAATCATCTAGAAGAAGTTCTCTATAATGTCGAAGGTCACGATATAGTCCAATATATATATATATATATATATATATATATATATATATATATATATATATACATATATATATATACATATATATATATATATTCATTCATAGATTCATTATTTTTTTGCGCTGAAGTTAGCGCATAGGGCAGAGGTCAGATCTCTCCAATTCTGTCTGTTGAAAGCTATTCTGTGCAGTTCATGAATAGTATGAATATTGGTTGTTTTACTTTCTCTAATTATTGTTCTTCTGAGTGTTTCTTTTGGTCTACCCCTTGCTCTTTTGCCTGTACCTATCCATTCAAGAGTTCGGTTGTGTATTATGTTGGTGTCTGCGCGTAGGACATGCCAGAAATAGGACCAATGGCGTTTTATGATAACATCTGTGATGAAATATTGATGTATCTCTTCTCTGATTTTATCATTCGATTTGAATTCACTCCAATGGGTGTTATTTATCCTACAAAGACATTTGTTCTCGAAACTCGGTAATTTCTTTTCTGAAGATAAAGAGCTTTTCCAGCTCTCACATCCATATGATATCACCGGAATAACGCAGGAATTAAATAAGCGCATTTTCGTGCGTGTGCTGATTGACTTTACTTCCAGATATTGGACAGTCTATTACATTCACTTGATGCTAGGGCAATGCGAGTTGTAATTTCTGCCATGACATCACCTACGAGTGTTAATTTTCTTCCTAGATAGGAGTATTTGTGTACTTTTTCAAGTTGTTGTCCATTTCGTTAAAGTAATTTCGTTAGGTGAATTGGTGAAGTCCATAATTTTTGCTATTGATGAATTGATTTGAGACGTATTTGTCCTGCAATGAGTTGTAATCTATTAATTTTTGTTTGTGCATCTTTATGGTTTTCACTCAATAGTGCAAGATCATCGGCAAAATCCAGATTTTCTAATGTTGTTTTATTTTTCCATTTGATTTCTAAATTGTTTTGGATGTGATTTTTTCTCATAGCCCAGTCAATTGCGATATTGAAAAGTAATGGTGACATAGGGCAGCCTTGTTTAACACCAGTAATCACAGGGAACTATTTTGAATCGCCTTTTTCTGTTCTAGCACAGCATTTTGAGTTGGTATATAATGATTTATCACATTTATATATTTGTTTTTGAATCCGTATATATTTTCCGCCGAAGACGGATGTGCCGGGCCATTAGTGCAAATAAAACGGCGGCACAACGCATTTCCATTCTCTGGACTACATCCTGCTAGAAATCTAGTAGGACTATGGTCTTGCTACAAAGGAGGTCCAGCAGGAGTTTGAGAATGAACGATGAAGAAGAAGAAGAATCCGTATATTTTGAAAATTTCCCACAACGATGGTCGATGTATGCTGTCGAAGGCTTTTTTGAAAATCAACGAAGAATATTATGAGATTAAATCTAAATTCTAGACATTCTTCTATTATTTTTCTAAGAGTGAATATATGGTCGAGACAGGAACGACCTGGTCTAAAGCCTGACTGCTCTTCTCTAAGTATATATATTAGTTTGAAAATTTGAATGTCACAACATTGTCCAACAAATATTATGATTTAAGGCACACTTTAATCTCATCATGTGTAGTTCCTTTTGGTATTACTCGTAGAGTTTGGGAAAATCTCCATGTAGGACAATATTCATCTGATCATTGCTTCGCTGCTTCTCAGATTCTGTAGATGTGTTAAGTATTTACAATTTTTTCTTTACTGTCCATTGTATATTCATCCCATACTATAAGAGAACATCTTCAAAAAAACTTTTACTTTTCATATTTTGTTGCTAACTGTGCATACGTGTTCATCATTCGTAGCTACATCCTGTGACATTTTGTATGCATAATTAGTTGTATGAACGTTATGTATAAATGTTTCCATTATGTCAGACCACGCTATCGCAACATCAATTATTGTTGCTGCTTGCAAACATTTGCCAATATCAAATGGGTGGGAATTACCTTTTACAGTATCAGTAGATTGCTTGAAAAAAATCCCAATTGAATGATAAAATATGCTTTCTATTATTTCACAACAAGCAATATTTTGATTTTGCAGTAATTTGGGTTCATTTTTGTGTAAATATATATATATATAATATATAAATGTAGCCAATGAGTTTCTATCATAGGTCCGTTCTCATAACAGTTCATGTGATAAATTGACAAAATTAGTTACATGTGTTTGTGGGGGCATAATCTATATCGAACAAAGTTTTATTATATATTTCGTCCGTACAGACAACTGTAATAGTATAGATAGAGGTGTGACAAGTTTGATACAATAGATCGGCTGTTTACATAAATCCAGACAGAGTATCAGACAGAACCACATGGAGAAGTAAAGTGTAGTAACTATATTGTTATAAATATGCCTTCAAGTCACATTAAACCATATTCAAGAACGATAGTATCTTCGAAGCTAGCAAAGCAGACGACATAGATCAAAACGTCGGCCGAGTTAGGCACGCCTGACAAAGGGCATTGTCCGTCGTCGACAGTGCATCTGCCATGTATTGAAATACCAGATAAAAGTATTTGTTAGCCATGGATATTCAACTAGACAACAAATAGTAAAGTATAGAGGCTTGGCTGTACATCTGTTGGAAAAAGATGTACGCAACAAGCATAAACAAATGAGTTGCATATATAATGTCCGGGATGTATGTAAGTTGATGTCGTCAATAATATGACGAATGGTGTGGGACTTTAAAACGGATGGGAGAATTTCGAGGGAAGTATTTTCATTGGTTAGAAGCGGTTCTTAAATACTGGCTAACTCTGATTTCTCAGGTAGATTTAGACTGAGTCCAGAATCAACATGGTAGAAAAGGTCCAGAAAACTAGGACCATGACTATTTTCAGTACTCAGGTTGAGCTAGGGATTACTAAAATGTAATAGTTAGGGAAGTTTAGATTCAAAGTTGTAGTTATTAAGTTTTAGTAGAGCTTAAAAATATTCCAGTTGAGAGACGGATAATTCTCTAGGAAAGCATATGAAATGCGACCTGTTTAATTTCTTAAGGTGCTGTACATTGAGTTATTGATGGCGTAACTCTGGATGTTGTAAATCTTAACGCTGTGATGAAGCAATACACATGTCATATATATATATATTAGAACTCCGATTGTCGTCATCTTATTAAATACGTGACTATATTTGACTACAGCGGCGTATGTTTCACAACTTGTGTTGAAGATACATACATTGTTGGTGGTATCATATTTGACACTATCATAACTAGAGAATTCACGATTCATTGGCTACCTTCACAAATTTAAATACTGACGTGACTGGTACAGAGGGACCGGATAAAACACAACATTACGAAGGAAGTGGAAAGAGGTGAACCTAAACAGAGTACTAAAAAGAACATCATACGACATAACGGGAACTGTTAAGGGCAATTACTAACAGAAATTAATTTCCAGCTGAAGAGCTGAGCCGGCAGATTTAAGCAATAGTAAATTCAGAACTATACAGATTCCGAGTACATCTCACTCAAGACTTGAAGTTCCAATCTATCGACAGTGTGCTCGTATTCAAAGAGGTTCGATCGCTAATTACCAGACGACTTTGAATAGAAAAACCAGATCGCAGAACCGTGAGTAGCAATTAGATAATACTGTGAATTTAAAAAAAATGATGATTATTTATTAAATTAAGAATACTGTTGCTAAGTAGGTCGATGTGACACAATAATTGAGTGACACTTACAAATTACGTCATATTCAGATGATAATTATTCATTAATTTAAATACATTTATTTTTCTAATTAGGTAACGATGACACAGAATCTTAATTGACAGAAACAAATTCACATTATATGCACATGAGGATTATTATGTTGTGAACACTTTGTTATATAGATTACAGTGACACTTGTATTCGGAACAATTTTTACACATGATTTGTGCAGGACATTATAATTTTCTATTTCCAGAACAGTTGTGAACTAATTGTTACTTAAGAGAAGAAAAATGTATTGATTAGTTAGGATTAATTAGGTAGTTAAGTAATGATTTTATTAGTAATGTACATTAATGGCAATTGTTTTCACAACTTGAATTTATTAGGAAGCTGCCTAACAATTATGTTGAATTTATGTATTATGTTGATTGTATTAGAGAACTGTTACGTATGGCATGTTATTTTTTTCGTATATATATAACAGACAAATGTTATAAAAATTGTAATTTTTTAGAGCACCTCCTTATCAAAGAAATAAATAAATAAACACAAGTTTTGGCAGGCGCGCCCATAGAGTTAACGGTGGCAGTTTGTATGTTTATCTCACCAAGAGACCCCTGAAGAAGTGACGACTCAGAAGAAGAAGAGGAAGAAAACGCCTCAGCAGACACTGACGGGGAAAATTACGTGTCAAGTAGCACACCGAAAAAGAGGAAGATAGACAATCCGAAACTCACGAAGGATCGCTCGAGACAGAGACGCCACATCTGGTTGTGGCCGACAGTATGGAGGACGCACCTTCCCGAAACACTCGAGCCGCGAGTAGAAGGGTAGACATTGCAGACGGCGAGGAACTGATAGACTACGAAATGGATATGCCCCTGACAACTGTTGTGATGCCTGGTCCAACGAGACAGAAAAAGATAGAAAATAAAAACGAGACTTGTGTACATGAAAAAGAAAGCCAGCGTAGTCGCGATACAGATTCGAAGCGAGAAATGCAACACTCGCTGAGTAGCTATAAAACGAGCAAAAGACAAGCAGCCTTGGACGCCGACTCCGAGGATACACAGAACAACTTACAGGCAATTCCGATAAGGAATGTGCTAAATAGGGATATAACAAACGCACAGAATAACCTTTGAGAAAATGATCTATCGAAATAGATTATCACGACCTGTGTAAAACATAAACGTGATCTCACTAACAACATGGGGTCGTGTAGATAGCCGAGCACACACAATGTAAATATTATGAAACTACGTGTCAATTGGTTGCGGCTGACAGAATTTCAAACCACCCAGACTGTAAACAAACGAGGGGTTGCGGCATGCGTGTTCTTAGAGCGTAACCATGAAGTGCAAACCCAATTTAAGTTGGTGCACGTTTAGGCAGTTGCATAGGAATGCTCGTTTTAATGCGAGAATTTGAATGAAATGCATTGTTCACTGAATTGCCATTTCCTTCGATTGTAGATGGCCGATAGATTTTATTTTTTGTAGATTATGAGAATGTAAGAAATATTGAAAATAGTTCATAATTATTCTGTCTATCTATCTATTCGCTACACCCCTTATTGCCTTTTAGTGTCATGGGTAGAAGAGTTCTCTGGAGGTGACATTCGTGTATGCTGAGTATATTGTGGAATGTGCTGCCTCTTTATTTCGTTTGTCCATCGTTTACGTTGTCGGCCTCTAGGTTTGCCTTCACTGTATCTGTGTAGCATAACCCTGCCGTCAGGGCACATTAAACCATGTTTAAGAACGATAGTTTCATAGAAGCTAGAAAAACAGACGACATAGGTCAACAATTCGTCCGTGATATGCCTGACAATGGGCATTGTTCGTCTCCGCCTGATATTGGCATACCTGATACAAGGTATTGTTCGCCTTGACTTTTTAATGAGAAAGCAAAATGGTAAAGTATATATGCGTGGCTATCACCTCTGGTGGGAAACGATACATGCGACTAGCTTAAATAAAATAGTCGCAGACGGAATGTCTGGTATGTACGTAACTTGCAGTCGTCAATTGTATGACGATTGGGCGGGGCTTTAAAACAGATGTGAGAATGTCCGAAGGAATTTTAATTAGTCAGAAGTTTTTTTTTCTTAAATTCTCCTGTTTTCACAGGAATATCTAGAATGAGCCCAGATTCAGGCATCTAGACGAGTTCCAGAAACTAGGACCGGAACTACGTTCGGGACTCAGGTTGAGACCAGAGCTACGATTTAGTGAGATGAAATAGTTAGGGAAGTTTAGATTCAAAGTTGTAGTTAGGAAGTTTTATGAGAAATTATAAAGCTTCCAGTTGAGATGCAATTAAGTCTCTAGGTAACCATGTGAACTGAAGCTGTTTCATTTCCTAAGATGTTGTGCATTGACTTCTTGATGTCGTAACCCTGGATGTAGTAATCCTAGATGTTATGATGAAGTAATAAACAGGTCATATATATAAGAACTCTGGTTGTCGTCATCTTATTAAATATGCGATAATATATGACTACAGCGGTTTATATTTCACAACTTGTGTTGACGATACATAAACTGTTGGTGTTATCTTTAACACTATCATAATTAGAGAAGGCACGACTCATTGGTTGCCTTAATCAATTTAAATACAGACATACATCTTCATAGTCGTGTACTTGCAAGTTGAGCTTGGTGTTTGTAAGCATATGTCAATTCTTTTTCTTTTATTTGTACCATTAACTGTGTCGATTTCCAGATGCCATCAAATGTTTACAGCGAAATGGAACATAAATACATCAATTGATTGGAAGACATACATATTTCAGAATGATGGTCAACCAGCATAGGACTGGTACTGTCAGCAGAAGTGTAATGGCGTATACACTCAAGGATAGATCGAAGCAACTATGGAAGTGTTCAGTTTGTAGTGATGATGATCCGACGACTAACTAACTAACAATATATTTCAGATTCTTCAAATATTGCATCATTTTCAATAATAAAGATAAACACCAACCAGCTCCCCAAGCAGTAACAGAAGTTAACCAAAATAAACAAACTGTACAATCACGAAAGAAGAACCTAAAAGCCATCCAATCAGTTGCACAACAAATCGAAAAGGTTATAGGAAAGTTATGCGAAATCAAACAAGAAACATACGAGTTAATTACAAGAGCAGAAGCGATCAGCAAAATCAATAAATAAGAATAATCCCTGAACGAACTAAACAGAAGGGAAGATAAACAAGACATCGTTATCTGGAAAGAGCAAATTACCCAAGAGTTGAGATCCTAAAAAAAACTTATCCAAAGCATAATTGGAGAGGAAACAAAAGATGAGATGCCACACACAAGGATCATGAGAGCTCAAACTAAGGGACAAAATAACTCAATCCATTATAAAACTAACTAAACTAAAATAATTAAAATACAATATACCGCAAATATTAAAATAAATCATAAATCCAAAAATGGAGCACATCAAAATAATTATAAATCTTCACCGCACCGGGCAACAATTATCCTAGGTACGCCGCAGCATTGATATACATTCAATAAAATGGTAAATGTCACGTTCTTTAAGTTTCACGGAGTTCTCTTGAGACTGCAGCGAGTTATTGCCAATTATGTTGTTTTGATCTTGGACTCATTGATGATCTCACGAATCACTAGGTTGATACAACTCAGGTAACCACGAGACGCTAGTGACCACGTGGACACAATTGACAGGTTGTACGATGTCAAGTCAGTGAATATATTTTATAGGATTAACTCCAACAACAGTGTTTTTATAATTTTTTTTAAAGTAACATATTTCAACATCACCAAACGTCATATTACAGTAAGTAGATAAAGTGCAAAATCAGTCGTTTATAGTCGTTTTCGAGGCAATCGAATCAGCACGCATAGTTCAGATGAAGAAATGAGTAGGGTATCCCCCTAACTTAGTGCTTAAGCTGTTCGTCGTGTGTTCATGAGGTTAGAGTTCGAATCCAGTTTGTGGTGTCTTGTTTGTAAGGTGTAATTTTTTTTTTAGATCACTGTGGATTATCCATCAAGATACGGGGTTACGTGATATGCGTAGTACTCTCTGCAGACGATGTACCGTTTCGTTGAGTGTGACCGAGTACATATGGACAATCGAATACAGTGTAGTCGATCTTCTATGACTTTTGAACCTTTTTTAGGGATGACTAACTGAGGAAAGAAAGACACCTGTAACAATGTAAGCAGAAATACTCATTGAAAGTTAAATTCCAACATTTAGCACTAGAGCGACAGGAAAGAAGCAGCTTTAGGGAATTGTTGTTTATCTCTACATATTCTGATGCATATTTATAAAGAATATTTAGTTAGGAGAAACATACAAATGTGTAACTTGAAATCGTCATCTGACTTTCCTGAACGATGAATATCCACCGACGATATACTTCAGCGTATACCAGATATGTTAGCTCAAAATGTAGTACAGAATAGAGGAGCATCTGTATATTACATATGTTATACAAATAATATTGGAGTATATAATCAATAATATATATATATATATATATATATAAAATCTCACTCACAAAAAACTAAAATCCAACAGCACAACATGGATCATGAGAAATGAGTTTGTCTAATCATTGGAAACACGTATAATAACAGACAAATTGTTGTTTCGAATATATCAACATAAGCAAGAACCCACAATAATATCGATAAAACAAAACAGAGAACTGATGGGAAAAAGACATGATGCTATGCACACGAATAACGGACATTAACTCGAAAGTTTCAATTGTACCAAAATTACACACACAAACACACACATATATGTCATCAAGCGCTTGTCGAATCCGGACATCTAGGGCAAACGACGAAATAGTCGTTACATATATATCACACCGAGTCTGTGTCATTGACGTGTTCAGCATACCAGTTTGGTTAATGCAGTACATATGTTCATTGACTCAGTCTGCCAGTGTCCTTTCAATCTAACCTATGTACGTCATGGCGCATCGCATGCAGATGATGGCATAGAAGACATACCTAAAACTGTTTTCAAGGTGAAGTTGGCTTTCGGTAATATGACAAACCGGGTCTGAGTGACATAGTCATACATGTAGTATTTCTAATATTGCAGTTGATGGTTGTCAAACTAAATATGATCTGCAGTCATGACATGACACCAGACCAATATAACAATAAGTTCCTTTACACATCTGTGTACAACCAGAGAAAGTCGTAGAATACTACCATACTTAATACCGATTTCTTCAAATTTCAATCTTGTTGCTTCGTTTATTGCGGTTTCCCATCAAGCAGACATTCATGAAGTAGTTACACTAAACCCCCGTTACCATGTTCATCACATCTGGTGAGAGCAACATACTTTATGAGTAAGTGAAAAAACATATGATGCCACTTATGTCCCCATTCTCTATCACGAAATAGGTTGAAACATTATTCATGGTTGAGAAAACACAACATAGCCTACGATGACATATATAAACTGACTGACTGAAAAGTGCCTCATTTACAGTACTGTTAAAACTGTGTTCATTGCGTTCAAACTCATAGACGTATTCATTGTATTGATACCTGCTCAAAGTAGGAGTCACAATTCAGATCTTGAGTCAGATAATCTGCTCAAATCAGGAAAAGATGGCAACACAGTCTCCAACTACAGGCCCATCAGCCTCACAAGCTGTCTATGCAAAACAATGGAACGCATTATCAATCTTAGGATGCAGTGTTACCTTGAAAGTGAAAACCTTCTGGTATCACAGCAAGCAGGTTTCAGAAGTACTACTCTACTGAAGATTAGGCAACCTAACTCTCCCAAGAGATTGAGGATGCCTTCAAAGATAAGAAACTGGTACTAGCAGCAAGGATAGACCCCAGAAAAGCATTTGATAAGGTCTGGAAAGAAGGGCTCCTATAGAAATTGTGAAATTGCAGGGTTAGATGAAGAATGTACACATGGGTAAAAGCATACCTGCATAATAGAAGAGCCAGGGTACAATTAGATGGTCGCAAGAGCAAGAAAGTTCTACTGCGTCATGGAGTCCCCCAGGAAGGAGTCCTGTCACCCACACTTTTCTTGGTTTACATCAATGACCTAGTTGCTGAACTACCACATGGGATAAAAGTGGCAATGTATGCTGACGACCTGGTGATCTGGTGCACGGAAGAACATGCGACAGTGGCCACTAAACAAATACAAAGAGCTATCGATGCCCTAACATTATGGGCTAATAGATGGTGCGTCAGCATTAACACAAATAAGTGCAACAATACACTCTTTACCCTCTCACCAAAACAAAAAGCCGGTCATATCAAAATAGATGGAGAGCTCTTGAAAGAAGACCAACAACCCACATACCTCGAAGTTACTTTTGATGATAAACTGACATGGAAGCAGCACATAAACAAAGCAACAACAAAAGCCAGGAGGAAGTTAGCTATCCTGAGAAAACTAAGTGGAACCACATGGGGAGCCATTGGGAATATACTCAGTAAAGTTTACCAGCAAGGCATAAGACCACACCTGGAATATGGTTCAGCTGCGTGGTGTCCTGCATCAAACACCAAATTCTAATATCTAGATAAAGTGCAAAATCAGGAACTTAGAATAATGTTGGGAGCAATGAAATCAACACCCATAGCAGAGATGTAGAAAATTGGAAGAATGCAAACACTTGGCGAACGCGGAGACACAAAAGTACTAATTCAGGCAGAAAAGTTTCAGTGTATGCCAAGTCATCCAATGAAGGAAAGATTCCCAAATCTAGCAATGGGGCGACTGAAAAGAAGCAGCATTATCCATCAAGCTAAACGACTCCGCAGACAACTTACAGACCTACCTGAAGTTGACAGCTCTTAAGACTTGTACCAGAACAAACCCCGTGGAGTGAAAGGCATGGAATGCCAATATACATTCAGACCCATGTGAAAGGAATACTAAGCGAGGACGAACAGAACAGTGTGCATCGAATGACAGTCACCCTCAGTTTCCTGGATGAGGAATATCCAAAATATATATGGGTCTGAGTGTACACAGATGGATCAGCACAGAATATCGTGAGGAATGGAGTTGCAGGTGTATATATATAATATCCACACAAGCCTAGAGATACCATCAGAACACCAACAGTAAAATTTTGCAATAATTATGATGCTGAAATCCAGGCAATTAGTGTGGCAGCTAAAAAAATGCTGAAGTCCAACTCTGGCCTACAGCCTGTGGTATTCCTGACAGATGCAAGGTCAGTGCTTCAAGCTCTCCAGTCTGGAAAACTAACATAATTGAAAAACTACTTAGCGAATTTTCTTACCAGTATAGGGTAACCATGCAGTGGATACCCTCTCACTGTGTAATGCCAGGAAATGAAAAAGCAGACCAACTGGCTAAGGAAGGAGCTGCCGAAGACCAACCAGATATACCAATCACCAATCATAAAAAAACAGATGATGAAGTCAGTAGGAAAGCCACAAACACCAACACAAGATGATTATCACATTATGAACAGACCAGAACAAGTTATAATTCTATGTTTCAGAACAGGACACAACCGACTCCCCATTCACATGTATACAAAGTTGAAGATTGGCAACATGGCCATGTGTAATGTGGACAGGCAGCACAGAGTGCCAAACATATACTTCAAGAGTGTTCTGAGCATGAAACGCTGAGACAGACATATTGGTCAGAGGAAACAACACTGGAATCAAAGCTCTATGGGACACTGTATGAACTACAAAAGACAGTGAGTTTTATTAAGGAGACAGAATTACAGATATAGACATGTTTCAAGTGAACGAAAGAAGAAGAAGAAGATCTTGAGTAAGTGAACCGAAAGCAGGATATGAAATAAACCGTTCATGAATTTCGTTATTTGAATTGGAAAAGCGTTTAAAATGTGTCCGGAAGCACATCTTGGTCACTCGTCCTGACCACGACAGTGGTAAGGCTCACACCTTGGTCGCCTTAGCACCGCTTCCTTGGATATTTACATTGACAAAATGTCAGACACATGATGTCCGTCTATGAAGAACAAATACAATTGGGATAAGTTCTTTCTTACAAGATTACATCTTTCTTGAACTTGACTTTATAATCAGCAGAGACGCTCTGCGTCCTAGATGCTCGTGCTGGACCCAAATCTAAACCTTTGTTTACTGTCTCCACTACTGAGACTGTCACGGAGATAAATGTTTGACATTTACTGTTCCAATGCACATTCGGTGTTTAACAAAACGTTCTAAGTGTGTGTTTAGCATTCACTCCATCGTAATCAGAACGGATATTCGTGTTATTTCCGCGGGAGCGTAGTTACGTTGTGCCAACGTTATGCGCATTGTATGCCCAACACATCCGAATTCGACATGCCTTGACATTTCGGGTGGACTACCCTAGCCTGTCCATAGTCTTCCTATATGTCGCCAGACAGCGTATGTGTAATGACTATGACGAGACGACATTCTGAGTAAAATCACACACATCATTTGGCAATGGATTGGGAGACGATCACAATCGAACAAGGCGATTTGAAAGGAAATATACAGGTTAATACACAAAATTTCCTTGTGTTTGTCGAGACTGACAGTGAAAGAAACCTCGTCTTCGGTGGTAGACATACCAAGTTCATCACGAATGAAATGTTTTGACCAACACGGTTGCACAGCTATAGTTGTGTTTAATATCTCAATGACACACAGGGGAATGACGTCGTTTTCGTACACCAAAAAAGATTCGTTGCAACAAATCACGTTTACGAAGATACAGATAGTGGGTAGAAAAACAAAATACCAAACTAGTCTCGTGACATAAACCTATTTTTAGTAAATATTATTCTCAAGACATTACACATACAGCATAAAGTGAATATGTGTATGAAAACTTCTTTAGTCTTTAGATATTACCACACTATAAATATTTATTATGATAATTAAATGTCCATGTAAGTAACAGTGACAAAAACAAACACAAACCCACACACATTAATTTTATGTATATGATTTCGATTTATAATAAAATAGTATAAGTAATGAAACATATTTTTTCCATAGAAAAAAAGTTTGTCTTTGTCAGTCTATGTTTCTAAATATAATGTTGAATGTTTTTCTGTATTTGCTGCTCATACGGTAGTAAATAAATATGTTCATTGATGAGTTGAAACTGTCCATTAGATAACACATTCCACTAATAATGATTGTAATGCGCACATATTTTCCAGAGATTGTTAATTCGGGAACAAATGCTACAGCTAAAATTGCGAGACTAGTAGGGAGATAACACATTATAAATAATGTAGAAATTAATACAACCATTTTCACTGTTTTCTGATTACGAATAGAAACTTTATCAAATTTTACACATGAGTTCTGCTGCCTCCACTTTGAGTTTTTCCAAAGCTCAAAGACAAGGAGTATTGTGCCAACAACAATAATAACAAAAGCGCCAATTGGAATAGTAAAGTTGTTAATTATAAAAGAAATCTGATTAACTTGCAACTCATCTTCCGCCAAAATAATTCCAAGTAGAGTTTTGTTTCTCAATGGAGAAAATATGTCGCCCAATGCGCTAACACTATATATTGAGAATCCACTGAAGAAGAATACGATGAATATGCAGACTGTAGCCACAGATGTTCGTGTTGAGGTAATGATACTTGACATCTGCAAGAAAATTGATTTACTTGTGATTTGAAATATAAACATGTCCATGTCGCATGCATTTGTACGATTAACGACATAAGAAGGTTTATACCGCCGGTATACGTGTGATTGTAAATATAGATGTTGTCTTTGCTTCTTCTTAAAATGTGTAATTGGGAATATATATTTGGTCATTTATTCTCCCTATAAGATCATATGTGATTTGAAATATAGATACTCGCATATTCATGTTCTGATTAAAGATATATACTAGGAATAGACTGCATCAATAAGGAGTGAATACAGCTACTTACCATACATAGAAATAAGAAGAAGGGTAAGACAAGGATGCATTCTATCAACAAGTCTAATATTTACAAAGAGAATATCTTTAAAAATATAGAAGAAATGTCAGGACTCAAGATCAATTGAAAAATAATAAACAACCTAAGATATGCAGATGGCGCTGTTCATTTAGCAGAAAGTGAACATGAACTACAAAGTCTAATATATCAAATCAAGAAATAAAGAAAGGCATTTGGACTGGGTATATATATATATATATATAAATCGAACATGATAATCAGCAAAGACACAGAAAAACAAGAGCTAAGCATAAACACACATGGAGTGAAACTACAACAAGTAAAACATTATTAATATCTTTGACACATAGTAACAAATGGCAGCAGATATAAAACAGAAGTTAAAAGGATAATAAGAATGGCTAAAAGTAGCTTTAATGACATAAGAAAAATAGTAACATGTAGACAAATTACAAACACGTTAAAAATGAGAATTAAAAAAATACTACAACTATTGTATTTTAATGTATTGCTCAGAGACATGGCCATTAAAAAAACAATTAGAAGGCATAATCGATGCCTTTTTGAGATATGGGTATATAGAAGAAGAGGGGGGACATCTTGAAAATAGAGAAGAAAAAAAGAAGCTATAAAACACTTAATATAAAGAAAGGAATACTAAGAGAAATAAAGACAAAGCAAATACAATATTTTGGACACAGTAAAACAAATGGGACCTTTTTGAAGACTTCATGGTAAAGTCAAAGAGATTAGAGGTAGGCAGAGATACATGTGGGAGAGTAACGTCGCAAGATGGACATGTTACAGTCTAGCAGAGTGTACCATCAAAACAAGAGACAGGTCACATTGGAGATGCTTTGTAGACAACCTTTGTTGCGGAAATGGCACATGCTGATGATGTTAATGTTCTCTGAATATGTGTGATTGAAAATATACACACGTTTATTTCGACTATACGTGCTTGAATGACAACACACACATGTTCAAATCGTCTGCTTTTACGAGGGGGAGTCAATAAGTAAGTCACAAATGGCTCTTTAGAAAAAAACTGAAGACGATAAAAACCTGAAAACTGTTTATTTTTACACATACATTATCCCTTTACTTCTCAACATAATTTCCACCAACATTGATGCATTTATCCCATCGTTTTATGAGTCCTCCCAAACCTGCTGCGTAGAACTGCGTGCTCTGCTTTTTAAGCCACATTTTCACTTCACATTCAACTTCTGCGTCAGTCGCGAAATGCTTCCCGCCAAGGTGGGTTTTTAGTGGACCAAAAAGGTGAAAATCACTAGGGGCTAAATCGGGGCTGTAAGGAGGATGTTCCAGAATTTTCCAACCAAGATTTTTTATTTTCTCCTGAGTTAATCGAGCCGTATGTGGTCTAGCATTGTCATGAAGGAGTAGCACTCCTCTAGTCAGCAGCCCTGGACGTTTTCTTCGAATTGCATCCCGAAGCACTGATAGAACTTCACAGTATGATGCAGAATTCACATTGTCACCTTTCTTTTTGAAATTGGTTAAAAGCACTCCTTGACAATCCCAGAACACTGTCAGCATAACCTTCCCTGCTGATGGTGTAACCTTGAATTTTTGGACACAAGGCGAAGAAGGATGTTTCCATTGCATTGAAGCACGCTTTGATTCAGGCTGGTAGTGATGCACCCATGATTCGTCCCCAGTAATAATCCTGTTCATCATGTCTTCTCCTTCATTTGCGTATTGACAGAGATGCTCCAATGACAAGCCTAATCGGTTCATTTTGTGTTCGTCCGTCAATTGTCTGGGCACCCACCTTGAACACACTTTCTTAAATTTCAATCGGTCATGCATGATGCTGTATGCTGAACCATGTGAGCACCCTATTGCAGCTGCTACAGCGTCTATCGTTACTCGTCTGTCACCTCGAATCATCTCCTCAACCCGCTGCACAGATGCGTCTGTTGCAATTTCAACAGCACGACCAGATCGGATTTCGTCAACAATTTTAGAGCGTCCTTGAGAAAATTTTTTTACCCAGCTGTGCACCGCTTTACGGGACAAACAATTGTCAGCATAAACAGGAAGCATTTCTTTATGAATGTCTTTTGCAGGCAGTCCTTTTGCCCATAAAAAACGCACAACAGCACGTTGTTCATTGATTGTACACTCTGTAAGTACAGTAGCCATTTTGTTTTTTTGTGCTGCGCATGCGCAAGGTACAGCTAGCGCCATCTAGCGAACATAAACATAAAGTTCTATGATGATATCAACTATAAACAGCTTTAGAAACCACCTACTGCATTTTCCTGCCATCCAACATCAATTTGTGACTTACTTATTGACTCCCCCTCGTATATTAGCGATACTTGTTCTATCGGTACAATGGTCCAATAATGCACATATCCAATAAGTATCAAAGATGACACGAAGTGCGTCAGTCGTGTCTTTCATCAATATACAGTCCTGCTGACTAATTGGAGATCATCCTTCTAAGTGATTAATGTGACCTTCCACGAAATATACATAAGAAATATATATTTTAACAGCTATCATCATGAAATTGCATCCAAGCTGGGTGCAAGAAATTTAGGAAGTCGCAGCAGTTACGATGGTACTATTCGTCTTTGTAGTGCCAGGGCAAAAACGTGAAAAACATAACTGCAATAATTTTGTTTCTAAAATTTCTGCAGGCTAGAAGCATGTAGTCAGAAGAGCAGAACGCATTGCTTCGCGGATTGAAATTGTCTGCGTTCCTCACTATGCAATATTCGGATTGGACTGGGATTTTTGGTTAATTTGAGTTCCTGAGTTGAGCAACTAAATCCATTGCCAAATTATATTTTAGTCTTCTTATCCCCCATTTATGTTATGTTACAATATATATACTCTTTTTTCTCATTTGCTTCCAGTAGCAATAACCTGACGAATTAGTATATCAAAGTGAATAACATTTAATTCGGTCTCTTGAACAAACTTCAATAATCTTCCGTAGCTCATGTATTGACTTTATTTTTAAAACACTTTACATGACTGTTCGAAATTCGATATGAAAGACAAAAACCATTATGAACAGTATGTAATAATGATAATGTTACTAATAAGACATTCCGTTATGGTCACAGTGGTGTCAATCGTGATACTTCAGCATTAAAATGCTCTCCAAACAACTCTATCCCCAGTCATTTGGAGGAGTGTAGAGAAATTAAGCTCAGATTAATTATTAATGTTATAAATCCATGTTTGAATCTGTCCTTCTGTCTTCTCCTTACATTCTCGACTGTTCAATGCAAAATATCTTTAAAAAGCGAGTTGTATCTGTTTGCATGTCAAAACCAAACCAGTTTAGGTTGTTTCACAACAGCCAAAAGTTGTTATTGATATTCTGCAAGTTTTTTTTAATTTGATGCCGACAAATATATGTGTCTTGTATTCTATATAGCTAAAACCTTAACAAACGTATGTAGTACATGTTTTTAAAAGCTTAAATTGTTATTTATTTTACTGCAGTGTGTGTCCAACTTTCACAACAGTACACGTATAATTAGCACTAGCGAAATGAATAGATTGATATTAATTGTAATGCTGTTCCTAGCATACACATATCATAAACAACCTTGCCATGTCATCCATCGCCAAATTGCTTTCAAGATTATGGAGAATTCAATATTGAGAATAAAAAATTATTATCCACATCCCCCAGGAAAATGACTATGTAAATCCTTCTGGATGTCGAGGGGCAGAGACATGATGCAACGTATAGTTCCTGGCAATGATATGAGTCGTGAACGATGAAACAATTATTAATTGGATGTATCTGAGAATACAAATTAAATAATGCAAGTAATAGCAGAGACATTTCGCTTCTTAGTAACAGATGTTATATTATGTAACATACATATCTAAACATATAAAACTAATATATGAAAATCAATACTCCGCTTTGCGAAATTTGTAGTGTATGTCTTTGTTTGTTACATGTGCAATATTTATTTTTAGTATCTGTAAATAACCAAACAATAGCAATCCATCATCAGTTCTCCTCGTCGTCTGCGTTCGCTCTCAAATTAGTCGCTGTGGATTTCTGATGATTTCCGACAATGAGCGTGAAATATTGTGTGCTGCTGTTCAATTTGCACCGTGTAGGCCAAGCACATCGGTATGCGGTATGCTTTTAATTCGGGTGAGCTTCCCTAAACTGTGGAAAGATTCATATATACCCTTAGGCGACTGAAGTGTATCGAATCTACGTCGTGCCAGTTTATCACACTCTGTACTGTGCCCTAGTACTTTAAAAGACTAAACATGTCCCTATCTGACAGTGTCCGATGAGGCGGTAATCAGGGATTTATAATAGTGTCGACTACTTCTATATCGAATGTGTTCCGCCAGAAGTCAATTTGTCTCCCCAAATTTGACGTAATATCCGTAAGTACTCGTTTACTGCAGCTTCTCTTGCCTGTGGCTATGATTTTAGTATATGGAATGTTCTATGGTAAACATGGGCCTGGTTTCCTTCTTTCTCTTAGCCGAGGTTTCATTCACTGACATCGTGACTCCCTCTTCATAGCCTGGACCTCTAAACATATTTATAAGCACCATGGAACATTATTCTTTGACGCAACTACAAGATTGTTCTCGAGCTAAACATTGTTTTATTTTCTATTTCTATATAGCTTTCCTCCGTTAAATTTGCTTATGACTGTGCTGAACTCTCATTGTATCCATTAGTTACCCTTCTCCGTGGACTTGCTAATGATTATGGATGTTCGAGAACTTAAGACATTACAACTCTGAAGTTCTTACCAAAAGCTGTGTGACTCTCATGCGCAAAGTTATAGCTTTGAGAACTAAGAGGTGGCATTCATAAATCTTTTTTGGCATGTGTAAAATAAATACATTTCTGTCCTAGTCTACATTGGCCGGAAACTACTCATAAAATGCAGACTATTTCGCGCGACCTTAGAAGCACACTGTGTCAATGGTGCACAGCAAGGACATGATTATAAAATCATGGTTATATGCTAACACTGGGTCCACATAAAGGTAATGCGGAATGGTTTGCTTGTTCTCTCAATCAACCACATACAATTATGTGTGTTTCAAATTTGTAATGTGAATGTTTATTTACAAATTGAAATAAATATACATAATATAGTATTTAGCAGTTTGGGAATGGTGGTTGATAGGTTTCCTGACTTATTATAAATTTCTTAGACTGCGGAGAGTATAATACATTGACAATAATATCTTGATGAAATTTATGGACATGACGTAGGTTTATATTAGTACATTAACAGTAGCTTAAAAAATTGCAATCACATCAAATTAATGAGATCCTTTGAACAGGAAATTGAAAAAAAAACCTTGAAAACAGGTACAAGATCCATGACCCAAATTATAAATATGCATACATCTAATAGAAATAATTATCATACGATTTGAACAATGCATTACAACCTTTAAAGGTGCAATTACACACAAACATCTCTCCAGAGTAATCATTACTGTAAGGCAACTGCTGACTCTTATAAATGAGAAATGCGACATTGTTGTTGTCAAGTAACAGACGTCTAATGGATCGAATGTCAGTTCAGCCATCATCATTGCAGGAGTTAAGAGAATGCATGAACAAAATAAAGTTGCTAGACTGAGTACATCAGATATTGACAAACCTGTTGGGAAATATATCTGAAAATAATCACAAAAGTATCATAGATAACCCAACAAGTTGCAAATACTTCGATAATGCACAGTTTCCTTGCAAGAATAACGCATGTGGTTGCGTCTGTGGGTCTCACCAATGGCTCACTAGATATACCATCCATGCAACAGAAAACCTTAGTGGATGACATGCCGTTATATTGAGCTTATCTTCTTATAGAAGCTTCATGGCATGTCATCTATACAGTTATGATTTTGTTTTGTTGTTGCAATGTTTTTCATGTTTGCCTGAATATATATGTATGCACCCTCTGTGGTTGGGAGGGAGACATAGATGTACTGTGCAGCACTGAGCAGGAGGAAACTGACATCACTGTTTTTCCTATGGCTGAGACCCATCATAGAGGCACAGTGACTCAGCACGTGACAATCCTTTTGAACGTTTGGTTGCATGCCTGGAGCAATAGAGAAGTTCGGCATAGCCAGTAGTCAATTGGTGGCGGGGAATGAGCACAGTGAACCCTATCTTGGCTACAGTGGCTAGGAGCAGTGCATAGGTTGAAACCTACCTTCCTGGAGATGTGATAGTTATTCTCTGGCTATGTCCCGGGGTGGGCTGAAAATCCAAAGAGTTCCCAGCAATATAATGCCATCTAATGGCACTAGGTCACAGGGAATGAGCCCATGGACCGCTGGATCAGCAACCAACCAACCTTGCAAGGTTGTAATATTGAATCGCACATTATATAACCTTGATCTCACAACCTGGGGCGCGGGTTAAAATGTCTCCCACTCAGGTTTTTTTGTTATTTTGTGCAATTTTTCATCGACATTTTGTGTGTGTTTTTTTGACTTGTTTATGATATGTTTGTGCTACGTAACGCACTAATACGTAGCGACAAACTCACTTCCGTTGTGGTCTGCTAGTGAAAACAATTGAGCATAGTGCTAATTTGTCGACGTGACATTGAATGACTACATTTGCATAACGGTTTATAACTACTTTTCATTTTCGAACATTTGCATAGACTACTTACTGATGTAGATATTATTATAGTGCGTTCATAAATAGTTGTCCATCGATATTTACATTTTTCTCTGTAATTACTGAGTGTATGAACTTTATATTTTCATGTGTGCATAATGTCATAACCACGTTGCAGATTTATGATTATTTATTATCTAAATTGAGCGGATTTATCACAGCAGTCGCTACGAATGTCGTTTTTAAGGTAGTAACAATTCTATTGTGTGTGGAAAATAAATTTTACAGTAATTGCATGTATAAGAGTATCGTACATCTTTCATAGCATGGATAAAATTGAGATATTTCGAGAATAATATCTTTCTTTCGTTGCATTGAAAATAAATGAGATTTATAGTTAATAATCAAACGTTTATGAAATTATATTATTATTTGCGAACTTGCGAATTTAAAATAAACGACAACGAACACTGTACTTACCGTCGTCATCAACATATTTGTCCTAGTATGATCTATCTCAGTACTAATGTGGTTTTTCCGAAATATTCTACGAACCATTTTCTTATTACATTCTACAATTCAAAGAAAATTATACTTGTCCAGCATTTAATATTATCAGTCTAGACCTTTCTTTTTTCACCTCTTATCAGCAACCTTTCAGTGTGATTTATCTCAGATTGACTGCGTTGTTTTAATATGTGTTCTATTACATTGATGTTATCAAAATTCAATTTCTTCTCGTTTATCCTTAGTATTCGTTTATAATCATTTTTATTGTCTATCTATATCTCTATATGTTATGGCCCTTGTTTACCTTTCGTAGTTACAAGTAGAAGTGTTTGCTGAAGAATTCCTTCTTATGTACTACTTGTGAGCTTCATGTCTATGATATATTTTTGCATGGTCTGCCTCCGATTTCATATGTCTTTGGTCTTTCTTTTTTCTAAATTTGATTTTACAGCTACTTTTACTGTTTTATTATCAATGTTTACACACATGTTTGGTATGGCTCTTGAGTATAGTATATTACTTCTTTTCTGTTAGTTCTTCTTGTTAATATAAATATTATCGGACTTCTGCAGGTTAAATAGCTATACTTGTACCATGCATAAACCTGGGTATCTATGTGCTTCACAAATGTGTTTGTTTAAATATGTTTTTCTGAATAGACATTTTAATTATTATGTAGTTGTTGCATGTTTTCTTGTTTATTTTATATCCGAGCTATTCAAATCATCTGTATATTCCATTTCGTTCGGTTCTAATTGTGCGTGGAAATTTTTTACTACGAATAATTATTCTTCTGTGTTGTTATTTATAATATCATTTGTTTCATCAAAAATTGCTCCAAGTCTTGTTTCATTCAGAATCCGATGAATAGTAAATATATATAATAGTAATGGGTTGAATGAAGCGTAAACCATCGTTCTGCCAATATTCTTCTTCCACTTTCAATATATCGTCCTCACATTTAATACAGAATTCTTTGTTAATGTCGGAGAGCATAGAATATGCCATTTTCTGAACATCATTTAGTTTGAAGGTTTTATTTTCCTTTGCCACGGCTCCTTTAATTTTAGCCCAAACAAATTCTATTGGATTTAAATGTGAGCGATACCGTGGTAGTCTTATACATCTATGTCAATGCTCCTCTATAAATGTATCAATGTGGAAAGTCTTTGCTCTGTGTGCATTATTTACCAACATCTGCAACTCAGGTTTCAAGTGCATTTGAGTAAATATAATATTCGCTTTTCTCATCCATATTTTAATATCTTCCTTAGTAGATGTAGTTGTAAGGATCTTATCTTCACATGCAACTACATTATGGTAAGAAGCGTTGTCCATAATCAGACAGGAGGGTCTATCTAATGATGGAAGTACAGTCTTTACTATCTACTCTCTAAATATATTACCATTCATTTCAGCATGGTAGTCTCGATTATCGGTAGATTTGAAAATGAACATGAGTTCACAATTTGTCAAAACCATTTTCTCTGCTTCCTGCTTGTGCCATTATTAATCTTTGACCTACACTGCTTCGTACATATCTCTTAATAGTTCCATCTGTAGATTGCCATTCCTTTTATTAGTGTGATTAGCGTTTATTCATGTTTCATCAATATATACTATATCATAATTTTCTTTGCGCATCTCCTTAATGTGTCTCAAATATTTACTTCTCATAATACTAAATGTGGTTTTCACAAATGACTCTTCTGCCACATGTATATTTGCGAAATGCAAATCCGGCACTCCATACTGATTTCCATAATTTTGTTTTGGAAATGTGAATGTCGTTGGTCTTTTCTAGATACTTCTTCAATATTTTTAATGTCAATGATTCTGTGCCATCAAAAAGCCTATGAATTGTCCACATTACTCTTAATGATTTCTTCATCCAGATTATCTACAACATTTTTTTCGTCCTCTCGTTTCCTTTGTGTTTTTGACATTAGAGCTGTCTTCGCTTAACCACCGTGATAGAGTTGTGTAGGATATAACCGTGACATGTTGTGTTCTATTTGACGGTTTCGGTAAACTATGAAATAGAGTACCACGTGTCTCTTCT
Source organism: Meghimatium bilineatum (assembly GCA_034231615.1). Classification (NCBI taxonomy): domain Eukaryota; kingdom Metazoa; phylum Mollusca; class Gastropoda; order Stylommatophora; family Philomycidae; genus Meghimatium; species Meghimatium bilineatum. The sequence continues at coordinate 78,096,998 of CM067322.1, forward strand.
TGTGAACAATATTTGCACAACTAATAGCTATACTTTTCAGTGAAACTAATTTAACTTTCAAAGATATGATTATATTATAGTTGCAAATGATGTTTTATAGTGCGCAGTAATAATTTACACAATCATGATATGTTGAATACATCACAATAAAATACATCTAATATGAGATACGCCTCTGAGGAAACTGACGCTTAGTTATTATTTCAATATATAACTACGAAAAAAAAAACAACCTGTTGCTACTTCTTAGTATTTCACGTGTTTCTTACCGATATCAACTGACCGTGTAAAACAAAACAGAGAGCGTGGTCAATTTTACGGTAAACCCCTATTATTGTAAGACAATCAAAAAACAAGTATTGCTACGTTTAAAACGACATTTGTAGCGACTGCTGCGATAAATCCGTTCAATCTAGGTAATAATCAATCATAAATATGTAACGTGTTTATGATATGAGTCACTCATGCAAAATATGAAGTCTATACACTCAGTAATTACAGAAAAAAATGTAAATATCGATGGACAATTATTTATGAACGCACTATAATTTAGATGTAAAAAAAATATTATATCTATATATTCACTACTAACTACCAATAGACGTATATATATATATATATATATATATATATATATATATATATATATATATATATATATATATATATATATATATATATATACGTCTATTGGTAGTTAGTAGTGAAGGAGTTCATTACTACGCTTTAAATGTGCTTTTATCGACTTTGATAAAACAATTATTGATAGGAGACTAAGTATATTATTTATCAGCCAATTGTGCATAATTTTCGAATATTTATGTAATTACATTTTCACTTTAAAACATGTAATTATGAATAAACGGAAAATAATACGTTAGCGTTTTACTAATATTTTTACTAACATTTTTACTTTTAATGTTTTTAACACATATATTAATTATACATTTATTCATATATATTTACATCGATTCACATACTTTTTTTCAGGTTCAGACCCCAGAATAAAACGTGTTCAGCTAAGTGGTGCACAAACGAGAAAACTTGCTAAACAAAAAGAGCATACTGTTTCTGTTGTAAAAGCTAAGAGCAGAAAATTAACGAATTATTTAGTTTCAATTAAGCACAGGTGGAACATGATTTTACTGACACCATCAACCCTTTTGATAAGTCTACTATAGGTTGTTATGCAAATCCAAACACTGCATTAGTGCTTAAAAATGAAATTTGTTGCGACCCACTTAGTTATGCCGAAGATGATGCTAAAGATGAAGATGATAAAGAAGAAGATGATAAAGATGAAGATGATAAAATAAATCAAACAGATCCAGGATTGTGGATTGACTTCTCTGCTAATGATGTAGCCTACTGGGTTGACTGTGGGCTCACTATCTGTCAGCATCTTTAAGGTCCCTTTTATAAATCTTGTCGTATTTATGCTGGAGGAAAAATAACAAGATATTGTTCTCTAAAACTCTTCTATGGCACAAAAGCAAATGGTGACCAGTACAGGAGAGAATGGTTATTGTATTCACCATCCACGGGATCTGTGTTCTGCTTTGTTGGTAAAGATTTTTGCGTCTAAAGTTTCCACACGTTTGGCTGATAAAAATGGGTTCAGTGACTGGAAAAATAACATTCAAGTTGATAATCATGAACAAAGCGCTACTCATAAAGACTGCATGTTAAATACCTAGCTTGTCGACAAGGCTCAGGTCTCCTACAAAAGCTAGAAGAGCAAATAAATGAAGAGTATAGTTACTGGGGACATGTTTTCAGACGAGCAGTAGTGGTTATTTGTACTATAGCTGAACTTTGTCTGGTTTTTAGACGGAAACATGAAAAATGTTCATCTTTACACAATTGAAATTATCTAGGGATCTCATTCTGAATCTCTCAGATAAGTTCCCTGCGTTGGTCGGCATGTCAAAGCCGTTATCCAGGTATGAGCGTTGCCGAATTCTGGAAACTACTGGGAGCCGTATGTGAGAGAGTTGAGTGCCACTTGAGACCAATGATTTGAGAAATACTCTAAAGGAGTTTGATAGCCTCAACATAAGAGATATTAACCATTATTGACACCCCATACGTGATTGTGGGTGACAGTGCCGTATGAATGAGTTCACATATGACATTCTGGAGCGTGTTGTGGTTGTATACTGTTCCTGTTATTGCTAATGTACACATATTTTGTGCGAAGTCTGAAGATAGTACTGTGGTATTTCCCTCTCTAGCGGTTGAAGATGTCTTTGGGATTTCGGTAGCTGATATATTTGTATATTCCTCTTGTTTTATATATGTTTTCATATTGCCTAATTACTCATCCAAGTATCCTCGTTCGTTTATTAATCTTCTTAGCTAGACTAGTTTTCAATCAACATGAAAGGTATATCTGCAAGACATTACCATTATGTTGTATGTTCTATATTCGTGCACTGGGCTGCATATTGTATTTTTGAGACATGGCATTAAAGTTATTGTCCTAAACATTAGTATTACAAAGGATGATTGTGATTGTTGGCTCAAACTAGTGTGGCTCACCAAATTGTATTTAATATTCAACGAACAATCCAAACAAATTACGTTAAGTTTACTGCAATGTTCAAGTTAATGTTTTGTCCAAGAGTGTGTAACTATTACAAACAAATCATATCAGTTAGGCTTAAGGAAACCCAGCTGGTACAATTGATCGAATCCAACATACTATTTTGTGTTCAGAGCCATAAGACGACATGAAGTGTACAACAATCACATCATGTACATTTGTTTTATAATGATTTTTTAGGGAGCTGTCTTTTATTTGTAGGGATGACCACAACACTAATTGTATAACAAATGTGATTTAATTTATGCGAGTAATTGAAATATGTGTCACCAAATAAATATATATTGTAATGTGCGATAGTTAATGTTAAAATATGTCACTAGTAAAATATGTATTAATGTGTATATAATATAGAGTTAATAACACAATGTCCATAACAAAACTCTGTACCTAGCAGACTAATGTTGACAGATTCTTTGAATCCTTGCTTGACGAAACATGTGATGTTCATCACGTTTGTTATAATACCAAAGACATTTACTATCTGACTCACATGACACCAAATACAACCCATGAGTATATATTTATTGCTTCGTCACTTATAAGAAATATGTCTCCGGGTGCTGACATTATATGATTCAGATTGTCTGTGCTACTGTTATGTGTATCTCACTATAAATTTAGCAACTCGATCGTAGTGTGAACAGTCAGATTCCACAGGGTTCTGTTATATACTCAACTCTATTCACCATAATGGTCAACTACCTGGGGGAAGTGGTTGGAGATGTAAACAACAGTATATCCCAGTTTGCCAATGACGTAGCCATCTGGAACACCGGGAGAAACGTTAACTATCTGGAGGGATCGATGCAGAAACAGCTCAACCTGCTAGCCAATTGGATGACCAGTTTGGGCTTTCAAATTATGACAATTTACTTATATAACATGACATCACAATAATATCAACAAGTAAAGGCCGGAGATACCGGACGGTACTATATTAAACACTAGGCCCTAAACATTAGAAAATCACAAACGAAACAAAACACAAAAATTCCAGGAAAAAAATTGCCATAAAATTAAAATCAAAATTTTAAAACATTTCAAAATATTTTTTTTTTAAATACCTCAAGAAAACCCCAGAAAAACACAGCCACCCTTGTGTCCCTTGGAATTAATCCTTCTTTGTCTTTGCGACAAATTAATCCTTATATATTCTTTGCGGCAGGAAAAAATATATCCAAATTAACCTATTATCTCTGGCGTATTCCCAGAGAGAAGAATTGCAATTGCGTACGACGACATTTCAATATTCTCTGCTGAACTTAAAGCCATGCTAAAAGTACAAGAGCTGGTAGGAGAAAACCCACCTTGACAGACCACAATCCTAACGGACTCACTATCATCAGTACAGGTTCGTCAACTTAAGAAAGAAAGTGAATGGCCTGATTTGGTGGAAGAAATACACCGCATACACACATCCTTGCATAATAACGGAAAACACCTAACTATAATGTGGATTCCGGCCCATGTGGGTATAGCGTGGAATGAGCTGGCTGATATGGAAGCTAAAACTGGAAGAGAACACAAACATCCCGAAATGTTGGAACACTCAAAGTCCGAAATTAATTCTTTTATTAGGAAGGAAATCACCATGAATGAATACACACATGGACAAACATCTCCAAGTGTAGACATGCATTCTCCCTACTTAAAACACACACAAGAAAAACGAAAATACTTGACGAGCTGAAAGTTCCGATCATTAGGAAGTACCTAAAGCTCAGACTTGGAATCGCATGGTTCAAAATAAATGAACCAATATGCGAGGAGTGTTACAAGGCAAACTCTATAAAATACTACCTCTTAGACTGCGCCAAATACCAACAGCAAAGAACAGCGATGGTAGATTTCTTTAAAAATAATAACATAGAATGCAATCTGGTAAACACACTAGGCCACAAAGTGAACATAGAATCGAAGAAAATAGTCAAACAGAGTATATCCCGAATTACGCAATTAATGGGACGGGAAACAACACTGACAAATAAAAACTACCACATAAAATCTAGAAATACCAATATAGGGTACTCTGACACAAACAAACAAAATCGCCATTGAGACCAAGCAATAAGAAAAGAAGACGAGGACACCTTACGATTGCACAATAACGACCAATAAGACAGAACGAAAGACGATAAAGGACTCCCACAATACATCTGTCAAAACTGGACTGAAGGTTTGTGTACGCATGTCAACAGAGACCGAGTCAAACATTAGTTATTGACATGGAACACATAAAGAAGCATACAGTAACAAGCACACGACTGTATAGAATAATCCCACAAACACAACCAAATACACAACAGTTAACATCCACAACATCTTAAATGCAAAAAAAATTCAACTAGACACAATAACATCCCCACGACAGCCTCACAGTTGTGCAATCAAGAGTTTCATCAAATTACAAACATTCCCAAACCTTATAAAACCACATGGTTGTGCAATTGAGTTTCAGCATGACATAACCCTCACAAAACCAACCCCGCCCACTCATTAACAACCACATGACAGTGCAATTGAGTTTCAACAACATACGTCACACAAAACAATCCCACCCCCTCACTAACAACCACATGATTGTGTATTACCGTGACAGTGCTATTGAATTGCAACACAACATAATTCACACAAATCAATTCCCACCCCCACCCCCTCCTCATTAACAACCAAATGATTTTCATGACCAGAGCCTCAACACCAAGCAGGTTCAGACAAATCAACCAATACACATACAAACTCCAAACACTGCAACACAAACATACAACATTGCTAAACCAAAATGAGTTTCAACCCACCATCACACACAAATCACAGCATCCATACTCACAAAACCAGAACCAGACAGGGCAACATAAAGATACCCATAAAACAAAATACAAGACATGACGAAACTCCAAAAACCACATAATCCAGAGAACATATAACCACCCAGTGCAGGTGTCTCCTCTAATAAAAACGAGAGTGCAAGCGTGAGGGGTTCTAGTACCACAACATAAACAATTACACGACCATATAACAGTCACTAGTAGTAGAAAATCTCAAACACTAGACTAAAAATTTAAAAAAAATAAAAAAAAATTATAGAGGGTCTAAATAGCATACATTTTTAATTTAAAAAGGGTACTATCATGAGAATGAAGTATGAAAGACCAATAGTACCAGTATACCGTATATACATATGCGTATTATCGGGGTACGCAACTGTATAAGCATGTATGAATGAAAGCACAAGTTAAAAAGGTGCACAAGAGAGCAAGTTATATCCAGAGCATATGTAGGCATATATGCGAATACCATGGCATCAGAAATAAGACAAGATAAAGAGAAGAGAGATAAAACAGTTACGTCATCTGGACATAGTCAATGTGTGAGAAAAAAGAACAGTGGAGTATCCCTTAAAGGAGGAATAATATATAAATATATATATATATATATATATATATATATATATATATATATATATATAGGAATAATATACAAATAAATGAATACGCAAGTAAATCTTTACAACTTGTATAATGCATTTCAAAATGTATGACATTATAAGTAAGTGCATAAAAAACAAGAAACTATGAAGAAAGAAAGGAACATATAACAACATGTTTAAAAATATAGCCTAATTTAGATATGTGAGTGTATTTTACTGTAACAAAACCATGAAATGGTATAATAACAAACATAGAAATAAATAAGAATATTATGATCCAGTATGTATATATGTGAGTGTATCCATATGGGGACATATATAAGTAGAGAGATAAATATTTGGTTATGAGTGTATATATATGTAAGCATACGGGTGCATGCGTATGTACGATGTGTAGATAAAATATATATATGTATATAGACATTGAAGTCAGACTATATATTGTTATAATTTATATCTGTTAAATTAATCAAATTAAAAAAATAAATAGTATTTAATATTAAAATAAGGAAAATGCGAAAAAAGTTACTACGAGACCATCCAAACCTTAGGATGCCAAAGACGTAACAAAAGATCCATAACCAGTCATTTCCAGAAAGTTGAATGAAGACCACAAGCTCAAGACCAAAATCACTAATTAAACAATCAAACAGTCCTTCTTAGGGTTACATCCTAATCCCCCAATATTTTGTTTTGTACTTATGAGGACACGTACATCAGACCCCAGGTCAAACCATCAGTCCCTAACAGGACAACCCAGGCCATTGTGCCACAATATACAATCAGATGTAACCACAGGGAAACCATTCCAAGGTTGAAATGAGAGTGTCTTCCTCTAGAAAGACAAACCCACCAACAAATAAACAAAAAACAAAATGTGAACAGTCAACGTGTTTTAATGTGTTTCACAGCTATATAACTGTATGTTAGGAATTACGACTATACTGCAATATAAATATTTAACTGTGTTAAATATAACACAAGGCTATACGGTTGTGAATATACACCAACTTTTTTAATCTACACGTATGATATAAATTAATTCAGATACGCGAAGGAGAGTCGTCGTTTGTACAATCTTGCAATATACATCATATCCCATCGTCAGAATATATATCTACACGGTCGCCCGCAGAAATGTAAAAAGGATGTTCGTCATGAAATAATAAACATAATTTAATATTGACATTATTTGCAATTATTTTTTGTAGACTACAATCAGATTGCTTAAACGTGTTTCTAACTGCGGCAGATTAACTCGCCCAGAATCGTGTAGTGTTCAAAGTATCCATAAGAAAAACCACGCCCTGGAAAGAATATATCACATCATAGGACTACAATAACGTAGAACCGAAAAAAATGGTGTCGTAATAAGTGTCACTTTATTACTTAATTATTACCGTGAGTGTTGCTGCGCTATTGACATAATATGTAGAATATGGTTTTAAGCTCCACAACGTAACGTGTGATTAAAATATAATAATTTGCATGTGTTCTTGTCTGCGCACGTGAATTCGCAGTAATTAAGCGAAGCAAAATTACAATGCTGTCGTATATAAGCCAAGCTTTATTTGAATATATGCTATTAATGGTAATCGATAAGAAAAATGGTGTTACTCAGGTGTATATCAGTATTACCTTTTATTGATGGGTTTAAAATTGTGTACGATTATGTCATTTATACCATGTTAATAAATGTCATTAAGTATATCGATGACATCGGGCCTGCATATGTATTCATATATCTAACATTGCATACAATTAGTAAGTAGGGGGATGACATATTATTACATTAATCAGATATGATGGTGTGCATACACAAACTATAGATGGCATAACCTTATGTGCAAGTAGATAATGTGTCAGTATTAATTAAGATAATTGCAGTACCACATTCGTTATTATCTGACTCAAAGAAAAATGTATGTTTCCCCGAGATAAATAGAGAGCCTCTAAGAGATAGCAAACATACCACCCATGGTTTACTAGTGCATGTGCCTCAATTGACCTAGGAATGCCACATTCAACATAGGAATGTCTTTCTTTTGTGTTATATCAGAACTTTTGTTCTTCGTTGCGTGGTTGTTTTGACGCTAGAATTCTCCTACTCAGCCTGGTTGCAGCTGTGTATTGTAGTTCTTAAAGGGACTAAATTGTGACATGCATTTGGTCACATAAGTGGCTATGTTGTAGCCTAGTTGGGGTTGTCCATAGAAGGAATTTTGAGGTGTCGTTTAAACCTTTAGTCTTTGCTCTGTCTTTGAGGCGACTGCAAGCTGAAGTCATCTATTTGAAGGTGCTCCTTCTGATTGTTTGTGCGTATTATTTCTGGTTCTTCTGTACTTGTCACAAATTAATGGGCACCGAGTTGAAGTTCAGTAACTGATCACGTGCCTTGCATATTCTCTATCATTGATGGCCTTTTTTCTCTGGGTTTTCTGGCTACCCAGAAAATATTGTATATGAAATTGTTAGCAAACGAAATAATTATATAGTCGAAGGGAATTAATCATTAATTTACAGATACTTCATTATCATTAAGTACTGTCTCCGCAACGAAGGTTGGCTGCAACGGATCTCCAACATCCTCTGTCTCTTGTCTGGGTGGGGCACTCTGCTAGACTGTAACCTGTCTATCGTGTGATGTTACTCTCCCACTTGTATCCCTGCCTACCTCTTGCTCGCCTCCCTTTGACTTTACCCTCAAGTAAGGTGTTCAATGTGGTTTCATGCCTTTTAATGTGACCAACATATTTTAGTAGCCTGATCTTTATTTTTTCTTACTAGATTTGTCTTCATATTAAGTGTCTGTAGCACCTTCTTATTTGTTTTATTCTCTTTCCATGAGATTCTCCCTATTCCTCTATATATCCACATCTCAATGGCATAAATTCCGTCTTCTAATTGTTTATTTAGTGTCCATGTTTCATGTTTTCCACATTAATATAGAATATATATATATAGCATTTTATAAGATACTTAGGTATCTACAGATACTTAGGTTCCAGATAGATTAATTTTCCCTGACAGGTAATAACGTTTTTGCTGTGACGTAGGACACAAAATTACAAACAGCAAGGAGGTCATTTTGGAACACAGTATTTGTGAAAGAACTTTCTGAAAAGTGACATTATGCGTGGAATTACAAGGTAGGGTGAATCTAAAGCCCACCTGAAAATGATGATCTTTTGCCTCCACGTGTATTCATGAGGTAGGATCTAAGAATATAGAAAATATAGGGACAAGAAACAGTGAACTGAGATCAGTATTCCCCTAAAACATCAATACGACAAGAACTCTCGTCATGGGGAAAGATATTGTTATGAGGAGACCCCAAATTTGGCTCGAAGGAAGTGTTGTTGCTCCTGAGATGTCTTGGTGGATCACTCATATATATAAATGTCGGAACAAGATAATACCAAAAACAACTACAGGACGAAAACAAATAAGAAATAAACCAGAGGACAGATGAAGTATTAGGGAACACACGAAAGAGAGATAGTTTATGAAGACAGCACAAAATCCTATTTATTTTGACAGGAAAGAAAGAAACCAAGTTGTTCAACATTTTGTCGTCTAGATTCGTTAAACCTACAGGCAAATATTCGTACATTCTTGAGTAAAACAGAAATAATTTGAATAAATGTAACAGACTTCATTATATAACAAGACTGTAAAGAGAATTGTGTAAGGAGCTTTCATGAACTGACCATATTAGACAATTATTCCAAGTATGTAATGAGTTAGATTAGAAGACATATGTGAGACAAGTTCAGCCTATGACTTTTAGGATAAAGTGATAAAATACATCTGGGACTTTCAAAAGAACAATGCTAGGTTGGTATAGAAGTATAGCATAAAGAAAACTGTAAAAAAAGTATAGAAACTTAAGGGTTAGCTTCCAGAATAACCTCAACTGTGTGTGAAACTTGTATCGTAAGGAAGTCTTGGAAATAGGAGACCAAATAGCGAACATAGTAGCTAGCTAATAATCTGGTTCAACTATATTCAGAAAGATGTAAATATATTGTGGGCATTTTGATTTAAATATTTCAATGTGTAACCTAAACAGAGATTGTAAGGATACTTTGATACATAATTTATTTACAGAAATAATCTATTTATAGTACTCAAAATATGTGTCCAAGACTTAGAGTAGTTGGCAAGCAATTTTTCTGGAACAATTGCCTTCATAGAATGTGTCATGAATTTAAATAACATTTGAATGTGAAACCTAAACAGAGATTGTAAGGATATTTTTGATAGAAAATTGTTCTAAGGAATTGTGTGACCAAGTTGGTAACTGAATACAATTCATGTGAAATTTTAAGAAGAGGATAGTTTCAACAGTAGTAAAGGTTTATTGATATGGGAAGCTTTAGCATAAAACCGAACATGTTGTTAAGGACAAAGTTAGATCCAACTATGTGTGGAATACCGTTGATAAGGAGGTCATAGTACAACAGAGTAACAATAATCTGAGACAGGAGCCATGTTTATTTGGAAGACAGATTGATAGACTCTATTTTCGGAATTGTGAAGACATAATACTAGTGATAGAAATCAGACAGTAATTAAGTCGACTTTAGTGTTTCATGATTAATAATTAACTTTTGTGGAGTTTAGTAATTTTCAAGATGGGTTACAAACAGAGCTATCTGGTGTTGACGCTTCCCATTTATTGCTCACACCATGTCTTCCACTAAGACCTACTCGTTAAGACAACCATCATTTTTATTACTTAACCTCTCTTGGAGTTAACTTCACCAAGTTATGTTTTCGTTAATTTTAAGTTAACATCACCTCTCCAGTACAGAACTATTCTTTAATGAACATTTTATGACTGGTATATCCTTAAAGAAAGTATCACATCAGATACTAAGCAGTATTTATCAGGAATGACAACACACTACATTTTTTATACTGGGAAAACAGGTAGAGAAGTATCGGAGGTAATTAGTATTGAACTTTGTATGCATGATGATTGTTATGCAAAATCTTGAGATGTGAATATACTACATATGTCCAAGACCATGAGAGTTCATAATAAATGGTTGACCGTCTGAAATATCAGGTAGTTAGGTTTGTTCATAAGTTAGGTGTACTGTTTTTAATTGCTTTTTAAGTGTGTTAGGTCCACTCAAATCAAACACAAGATAAGAGACGAAGTACAGGAATCACAAAAAGAGAGTAAAAACACATACAAAAACTATACGAAAGTATAGGCCATACAAGTTTGATGTCAACAACTTCGTAAACGTACGGGTGTGTTTACACTAGACTCTGTTAGCCTTCATGTGAAGACTACTCAGTATGACAAAAAGTAAACACTGAGCCCACATTGTACATTGAGGTTGTTTGTGTCACAGCTTTATTTAGTGCCTAGTTTATTTGATGGCTTTATTTTATAAGCAATGGTCTATTATAAATGGTGTCTTTTATGAGGGTGAAATATTGTACATTGATGCCTTATATTGATGAAGCTTTTGGAATTAGTTGAATCATTATAATAGCGCCTTCATCCTACTTTATTGATTATTGATGCTGTGGTTTATAAGCATCACACTATTATAAATGGTGCCGCTTATCAAAAAGGAAGGCTACCTACTTTATTGATTGGTGAAAAATTTGGGGATAGGATGAATATTATATGAAGTCTTTAAACATTTTTGGTAGAATGTACACTAACTGAGAACAGAAATACACATTAAACACACTGTAAGCAGAAATACACAAAGTCAAATTGCAATATTTAGCAAAAGGGCGACAGGAAAGAAGCAGCTTTAGGGAATTATTGTTTATCAATACATATTCAGATGAATATTTATACAAAATATTCAGTTAAGATAAATCAATAAACTCATAACCCTTCAGGGCCGTAGGGGTACCACATTGGATGCCTCAGCACACAGAGTCCTCCAGCGAATTCTATACTCAGCTATGCGGACGAATGTGGAAATATCTTGCCCTGTCCATTCCTTGATGTTGTCTGTCCATGTCTTTATTTGTCCTCCTCTGCTTCTTCCACTCTCGACAGTTCCCTGCAGTATTGTTTTTGACAAGGAATCGTGCCTGCTTACATGTTCGAACCATGCTAGTTTTCGTCGTTTCACTATTGAAAGCAATGGCTCCTGAACACCTGCACACATCTCTACTTTATTTCTTACGTACACATTGGTCTTATGTTCCCTATAGGAAATTCGTAGACTCTTCTGTAGCATGTGTACTCGAACGCCTGTAATCTTCTCTCCATGTCCGCAGTGAGTGTCCAACTCTCACAGCCATGTTGTTCGTCCATCACAAGTGATGATGACCATTTGTTACATCCACTTTTGAAATTTCAATTTTAGTTATGTCCTTGATTATGAGTTCGTAGATGGCTAATGAGTCCTATTCGAGCTGTAAATGTCCTTGGACAGCTTGGACATGGAATAACAACTGTAGACGGATCTTGGTCTATCCGTGACTTTCTAGCTACTCTCCGCTGTTGAGCTGCTGCATTTCTCTTCTTTTCACATGATGATGCGCTCTTTTTTATTTTAGAACGCCATGTAGATCTATTTTGTGCAAGTTCTTCCCATGTATCGTGGTCTATTTCAAAGGTTTTCAGTGAGTCCTATAACGAGTCCTTGTAGCGCTTCCTTTGGCCATCTTGAGATCGTATACCCTTCTCTAGCTCACCATAGAGAAGTATCTTTGGCAGACGTTGGTCTGGCATACGCACCAAATGACCTGCCCAACGAATCTGTGTTTGCATCAGGATCGTGTCAATGCTTGGGATACCAGCTCTATCAAGGACAGTGGTATCTGGAATTTTGTCTTGCCATTTGATGTTCATAACTTTTCTGAGACAATTTGTATGAAAATGATTGAGTTTTTTCACATGACGTCTATACATAGTCCATGTTTCACTAACGTATAGCAGCACTGCAAGTACCACTGCTCTGTAAACTTTCAGCTTAGTCTGTAGGTTAATGTCATTTCTACGCCAAACATTTGCGTACAATCTCACAACCATACAACACAACAGAAAGCACCAGCGACTTAATACAGTTTGATTTTCACTCCAACACTGAGGTTGCTTTTCCAAATCACAGTTAGCCTTGACATGGACGCTATTGCCATCTCCAGCCTTATTTTTAGTTCTGCTTTGCATTTACAATCGCTGCATATACTGGATACGAGGTATTTGAAGGTATTCACCTCCTCAAGCTTATGTCCATTCATCATGATATTAGTCTGGTTTTCTGTGTCTCTGCTTTTTACCAAGATGTTCCTCTTATCTGTATTGATTTCCATTCCGTACTTGCTGGTAACTTTAGTTAAGATAAACATACAAATGTGCAACTTCAAACCATCATCTGACTTTCCTGAACGATGAATATGCACCGATGATATACTTCAGCGTATACCAGATATGTTAGCTCAAAATGTAGTACATACTAGAGGAGCATGTGTATATTACATAGGGTATACAAATAGTATTGGAGATATAATATATATATATATATCCTTTTGCACCCTGTGTTTACAAACCGGGCGGTCCTTTCCGCCGGAATTGTTTCATATCTTGAACCATTAGTCTTTACATGGCACCAGACCTATCAATAAGTTTCTTTACACATCTGTGTGCAACCAGAGAAGAGTCGCAGAAAACTACCATACTTAATACGGATTTCTTCAAATTTCACCCTCGCTCCGCCATGTTTTGCGCTTTCCCATCAATCAGACACTCATGAAGTGGTTTAACACAACCTCCTTTACCATGGTAATCGCTTCTGGTGAGAGCAGCATAATTTATGAGTAAGTAAAAAAACATATGATGTCACTAATGACTCCATTGTCTATCACGAATTCGGCTGAAGCATTTTTCATGGTTGAGAACACATAATATAACAAACGATGACCGATATAAACTGGCTTACTGAAAAGTTTCTCATTCACAGTAGTGCTAAAAATGTGTTCACTTTGTTTAAATGCAAAGATTAACTCATTGTGTTGATACCTACTCAAAGTAGGAGTCACAATACAGATATTGAGTACGCGAATCGCGAGCAAGATATGACATAAATATATCCATAAATTTCGATATTTAAATTGGAAAAGCGTTGAAAATATGTCCGGAATAACATGTTGTTTATTTGTCCTGACCACGACAGTAGTGAGGATCACACCTTGGTTGTATTAGCAGCGTTTTCTTGGAGCAACTGGTAGGTTTAACGGTCATTTACATTTACAAATTGTCTTACATCTGATGTCCGTCTTACCAGTTCTTACCGGAGTTCCGGTTACCAGTTTCAAGATGACGGACGTTTTTATATTCTCGATTCCTTTGGATACGATAATCGACGATCTAACAAATTGTCATTGTAAAACTCCCAGTGTTTATGTAACGGATGTTATCATCTAAGCAAGATGATAATATACTAGAAAATGTTTCAAATTTCGTATGTTTGAGAAGCAAGATAACAGCAGACGGGGATACCAACTTAGATATCAAGACTCGAATCGCTCACGCCTCCAACACCTTTAACAAACTCTCAAACATTTGGAGATCGAAGATCGCAAGTACACACATCAAACTGCGTTTTTTCAATGCGTGATTCCACCGTCGAAATATGGATGTGAAAGTTAGAAATCTACCGTAATAATGGATAAGAAGTTAGTTGCCTTCGATAATAGATGTCTCAGAAAAATCACAAATACAAATTGGAAAGACTTCAAATCAAACGGCATACTAATTGAGGAGACAAAACAAGAATACGTGACGAACATCATCAGAAAACGTCGCTGGACATACATCGGCCACATACTTAAATGAAGGAAGATATACGCCAAGCCTTCCTGTGGACACCAGAATTGAAAAGAAAACAGGGAAGACCAAAAACAACACTCAGAAGAACATTTATGAATGAACTAAAATCAACAGACATAAATGCACAAGACCTGCAATGCTTGGCAACTGACCGTCAGGAATGGGGAACTATAACATCCGCCATATGTGTCAAACTTGGCAAAAGAGGAACTGACTGATATCCGTCTCGGAAGAACAAATACAATTGGGTTAAAATATCCAATGTCTACAATTATAAGGCCATTCTTACAAGATTGCACCTTTCTTGCGCTTGATTTTATCATCAGCAGCAACGTTCCGCGTCCTAGATGGTCGTGTTGGAGCAAAATCTAAACCTTTGATTACCGTGTCTACCACTAAGACTGTCATGGAGATAAATGTTTGATATTTGCTGTTTCAATGCACACTCGGTGTTTAACACACCATTCTGAGTTTGTTTGTTTGTTTTGCGTTTGCTCCATCGTAATCAGCACGGATATTCGCGTGAATTCCGCGAGAGCGTAGTTACGTTGTGCCAACGTTATGCGCATTGCAGGCCCAACACATCCGAATTCGGCAATTCCATGACATTTCGGGTGAGCTATCCTAGCCTGTGACAGCCTTAATTTAATATTCTGAGCAAAATCAAATACAGTATTTGGAAATGAATTGAGATACTATCACAATCGAACACGGCGATTTGAAAGAAAATATGCAAGTTAATACACATAATCTCCATGTGTTTGTCGAGACTGACCGTGAAAGAAGCCTCGTCTATGGTGGTGATATCCCAAGTTCAACACGAATGAAATGTTTTGACCAACACGGTTGCACAAATATGGTTGTGTTTAATATCTCAAGGACACAGTGTGGAAGGACGTCATTTTCAATCACGAAAAGCGATTCGATGCAACAAATCACATGTCCGAAGACAGACATATAGTGAGTGGGTAGATAAACAAAATACAAAACTAGTCTCGTGACATATTCCTATTTTTAGTAGGCATTATTCTTAATGCATTACACATACAGCAGAAAGTGAATATGTGTATGAAAAGTTATTTAGTCTTTAGATAGTAACACACTATACATATGTATTATGATAATTAACGTCGGCGTAAGTAACAGTTACAAAAATACACACACAAAAAACAAAAGACATTGTTTCATGTATATGATTAATTGTACTCTTTCGATTCATAATAAAATAGTATAAGTAATGAAATATATTTTTTTTGCCATAGACAATAGTTTGTCTTTCTCAGTCTATGTTTCTAAATATACTGTTGAATGTTTTTCTGTATTTGCTGCTCATACGGTAGTAAATAAATATGTTCATTGATGAGTTGATACTGTCCAGTAGAAAACACATTCCACTAAGAATGATTGAAATGCGCACATATTTTCCAGAGATTGTTAATTCTGGCACATACGCTACAGCGAACATTGCGATGGTAGAAGGGATATAACACATTATAAATAATGTAGAAATTAATACAACCATTTTCACTGTTTTCTGATTACGAATAGAAACTTTATCAACGTTTACACTTGCGTTGTTCTGTCTCCACTTTGCGTTTTTCCATAGCTCAATGGCAAGAAGTATTGTACCAGCAACAATAATAACAAAAGCGCAAATTGGAATGGTAAAGTTGTTAATTATAAAAGAAATCTGATTAACTTGCAACTCATCTTCCGCCAAAATAATACCAAGGAGAGTTTTGTTTCTCAATGGAGAATATATATCGCCCAATTCACTAACACTATATATTGAGAATCCACTGAAGAAGAATACGATGAATATGCAGACTGTAGCCACAGACGTTCGTGTTGAAGTAATGATACTTGACATCTGCAAGAAAATTAATATACGTGTTATTGGAAATATAAACATGTCAATGTCGCATGCACTTGTACGATTAACGACATAGCAAGGTTCATATCGTTGTATCCCGTAGTCGTAACCTTCGATAACAGTTACCGTGTTGTTCCGACAGGCCGACGTTGTGCTTGAACTAGTTACGGCACCGCGTGGGTGGGCGGAACAACAAAGAAACCTGTCGCACTGGTCAGAGTTGTGCCCTGATGTCGACGTCTGTTTCGGCGGCATTGGACTCGAAACACCATCGAGTCGAGTGGCTGCTGGAACAGAGGGCGGAGCACTAATGGGAATGCCCCACGTGCTGTGAGGGCAGTTTATAATCAGGAATCAAGAATGTCGTTGTTTACTTGTGATTGAAAAAAATGGATATGTTTTTTATTTCTTTATATGTGTAATTGTGAATATAGATATGGTCTTTTACCATCAAAACAGAGACATGGCTCCTTGAATATGCTCTGCAGCCAACCGTCGTTGGGGAAACGGCACCTGATGATGATTATGTTCATGTTCTCTTTATATATGTGATTGAAAATGCACACGTATATTTCGTCTATACGTGCTTGAATGGCAATACATGCATGTTCAAATCGTCTGTATATATATATATATATATATATATATATATATATATATATATATATTAGTAATAATTGTTCTATTGGTACTATTGTCCAACAATTGACATATCCAGTAAGTATCAAAGACGATACGAAGTGCTTCAGTCGTGTCTTTCATCAATAATCAGTCCTTCTAGCTAATTGGAGATCATCCTTCTAAGGGATTAATGTGCCCTTTCTTATGATGCCCACAATAAATATATATTTTAACAGCTATCACGAGCTTGCCTGCAAGCTGGGGGCAAGAAAATTAGGAAGTAGCAAGAGTTAAGATGGTAATATTCGCCTTCGTAGTGCCAGGGCAAAATCGCGAAGAACATAAATACAATTATTTTATTTCTCAAATTTCTGCAGATTAGAAGCATGTAGTCAGAAGAGTTGAACACATTACTTCAAGGATTGAAGTTGTATGCGTTCTTAGCTTTGCAATATACGGATTGGACAGGGATTCTTGGTTAATTAGAGTTCTTGGGTGGAGCAACTAAATCCACTGCCAAAAAAATATGTTAGTATTCTTATACAACATTTATGTTATATATATATATATATATATATATATATATATATATATATATATATATATATATATATATATATATATATATATATATATATATATATATATATATATATATATATTCTTTTTTCTCAGTGCTTCCAGTAGCAATAACCTGACGAATTAGTATATCAAAGTGAATAACATATAATTCGGTCTCTTGAACAGACTTCAATAATCTTCCGTAGTTCATGTATTGACTTTGTTTTAAATACACGTTATATGAATGTTCGAAATTCGATATGAAAAAAACAACACATTATGAACAGTATGTAATAATAATAATAATAATAATAATAAGACATCCAGTTACGGTCATAGTGGTGTCAATCTTGATACTTCAGCATAACAAACTCTCAAAAAAACTCCCCAGCCATTTGGAGCAGTGTAGAGAAGTCAAACCCAGATCATTCATTAATGTTATAAATCCATGACTGAATCTGCCCTTCTATCTCCTACTTTCAGCCTCTACTGTTCTTTGCAAAACATCAGTTGTATCTCTTTACATGTCCAAACCAAACCAGTTTACGCTGTTTCACCACTGCCAAAAGTATTATTGATATTCTGCAAGTTCTTTTTATTTGCTGCCGGACAAATATATGTGTCTTATATATGTGTTCTATATAGCTAATGACTTAACAAAAGAATGTAGTATGTGTTTATAAAAGCCTGAATTATTATTTCACAACAGTACATAAGTATAATTAGCACTAGCAAAATGAATAGATTTATATTTATTGTAATTCTGTTCTTAGCATACACATATCATAATCAACCTTGTAATGTAATCCATCGTCAAATTGCTTTTAAGAGTATGCAGAATGTAATATTGAGAATAATAAATCACTATCCGCTCCCCCAGAAAATGACTATGTAAATTCTTCTTGAAAAATTCAATAATGAAGGCGATAGCAGAGACATTTCACTTCTTAGTAACACATGTTATAGTATGTAACATAAAACTCTAAACACATAGAACTTATATTTGAAAATCAATACCCCGCGTTGCTAAATGTGTATTGTATATTTTTGTTTGTTACATGTACAATATTTATTTTTAACAGATTATCTGTACATAACCAGACAATAGCAATCTATCTTCACTTCTTCATCGTATGCGTTCGCTCTCAAATTAGTCGCCGTGGATTTCTGATGATTTCCGACAGGGGGCGTGAAATACGTTGTTATGCCGTTCAATTTGCACCGTGTAGTCCAAGCAAATCCGAATGCGGTACGCTTTTAATTCGAGTGAGCTTCCCTAATCCGTGGAAAGATTCCTATATGCCCTTAGGCGACGGAAGTACATCGTTTCTGTGCAGTGCCAGTTTATCACACACTGTGTCCTTGAGCTTTAAAGGCCTAAACATGTCCATGTTTGACAGTCTCCAATGAGGCGGTAATCAGGAATTTAGAATAGGGTCGACTACATCTATATCGAATGTGGTGTTCAAATGGAAGTCAGCTTGTCTCATCCAATTTGACGTAATGTCCATATGCCCTCGTGTATTGCACTTTTTATCGTCTGTTGCCATTATTTTGGAATATAAAATGTTCTATAGTAAACTTGAGCCTGGTTTCCTTCTTTCTCTTAGTCGAGGTTTCATTCACTGACATCGTGATTCCCTCATCATAGCCTGGACCTCTAAACATATTTATAAGCACCATGGAACATTATTCTTTGACGCAACTACAAGATTGTTCTCGTGCTGAACATTGATTTAGTTACGACTTCCATATAGCTTTCCTCCGTTAAATGTGCTTATGGCTGCTGAACTCAACATTTTAGCCAATATGGTACCCTTACTTCACCGTGGACTTGCTGACGATTATGGATGTTCGAGAGCTTGAGACATCACAACTCTGAAGTTCTGACCAAGAGCTGTGTGACTCTGTTGCGCATAGTTTTGACTTTGAAAACTTAGAGGTGACATTGAGAAATCTCTTTTGGCATGTGTAAAAAAGTAAATTTCCTTCTTCGTCTACATTGGCCGGAAACAACTCATAAACTGCAGACTGCTTCGCGCGAGCTTAGAAGCACTCAGTTGCCATGGTGCACAACAAAGATATGATTATGAAATCATGGTTATTTGCTGACACTGGGTCCACATGAAGGCAATGCGTAATGTTTTGCTTGTTCCATCAATCAACCACATACAATTATGTGAGATTCAAATTAATAATGTGACTGTTTATTTACAAATTGACATAAATGTACATAATATAGTATTTAACAGTTTGGGAATGGTCTTTGACATGTTTCGTGAATTATTATAAGCTTCTTAGACTGTGGAGAGTATAATACATTGTCAATACTAACTTGATGACATTTATGGACATGACCTAGGTTTATATTATTACATTAACAGTAATTTAATAAATAGCAATCACATAATCACATCAGATTAATGAGATCATTTGAACTCGATATTGAAAAAAAAAAAACTTGAAAAAAGGTGCAAGATCCATGTCCCAAATTAAAGGAAAATATGCATGCATCTAATAGAAATAATTAGCATACGATTTCAAATATATATTACAACCTGCAAAGGTGCAATTACACACAAACATCTCTCCAGAGTAATCATTACTGTAAGGCAACTGCTGACTCTTATAAATGTGAAATGCGACATTGTTGTTGTCAAGTAAGCGACGTCTAATGGATCGAATGTCAGTTCAGCCATCATCATTGCAGGAGTTAAGAGAACGCATGAGCAAATTAAAGTTGCTAGACTGAGCACATCAGCTATTGACAAACCTGTTGGGAAATATATCCGAAAATATTTACAAAAGTATTATTTATAACGCAACAAGATGCAAATATTTCGATAATGCATGGTTTCCTTGCAAGGAGTGCTGGGTTAGTGTTTATAAAAACACAGAAAGTGTCGCTTTGTCAGTATTATGAACGTACTGATGCACATAGCTTTCTGCTCTACACTTCTTCTCATCCTCCTGCTTGTCGTAACTCTCGACCGTACTCACAGAGTCTTCGCCTGCGTCGCTTATGTAGTGATTACGACGATTTTCAGGACAAGTCGTCTGAGATGATTGAGTTTTTCCGTAGGCGATCGTTACCTGACAGCATTCTTTCATCCGCTATGCTCCGTGTGCGCCATTTGTCTCGCCTCGATACCTTGACTAACTCTCAGGGTTCTTCCTCCTCCTATGATAGGATGAAATCTTCATGCCATCATGCACAGAACACCCACTCCTGTGGCGACACACTTCCACGGCGATGATCATCATGGTGATTTTGATATTCAAGTCACCGCCATCAGATCTTTCACCGCGGATGATAGATCTAGGTACGCTCTAGAAAATCGTCTCATTTTTGAATTTGGTACACTCAAGCCTTTTGGACTCAATTCCGACCACTCTTATGTCTAGTACTCGGTTGGTGTGTTCTTTGTCTATATTCTTTTTCTTCCGTGATTTACTCATCTTTTTGTTCGTTTCGTTTCCACATACATTTACGCTTTTTATGTGCTTTATGACCTTCCGTAATATCATTTCCATATTTTTTGTTGGATACGTTTGTTTGTTCTGATTACTTTTCCATTCGTCGTCTTTGGATGTTTTGTTTGTGTCTTGATAAAGACCAATTGGTTGAAACGTCGAATATGATTTGTGTAATGTATTTTGTATGATTTCTTGTGTGCGCATCATTACCTACTAGTTTTAGTTATAGTATGTCGTGTCTCATTGAAGCGATATATAAACCTGTGTCTTACGTAAATCTAATCGTTGTTACGTTTCACACAGTTACCTTGTATTATTGTCGCTTTGTCATGGATACGTTTGGATTAACCATTAGGCAAACAAGGCACATGCCTAAGGCACCAAGCGTTTGGGGGGCACCACAAATCCTCAAGAAAAATATGTATATTGTCCTGCGTAATAGACATGACATTAGCAAATTTATATTGGTAGTGTTGAAGGAATTCATTACTGCGCGTTAGATGTGCTTTTATCCATTTTGATAAAGCAGTTATTGTATATTATTAGTTTATATAATTAATATAAAGTATATTATTTCTAAGCCTAATTTTGCATAATTTTCGAATATTTATGCAATTACATTGTCTTTTTAAAAAAAATATGTAATTATGAATAATTGGAAAATGATACCCTAGCTTTTTACTAATATTTGTACTTTTAATATTTTTAACACTTATAATTATTATATAATTTATTAATGTTTCATTTACATCTTTTCACATACTTTTTTTCAGGTTCAGAACCTAAAATGAAACGTGTTAAGATAAGTGGTGCACAAAAGAGAAAACTAGCTTAACAACAAGAGCATACTATTGCTGTTGTAAAATCTAAGAGCAGAAAGTTAACGAATTTATTTAGTTTCAGTTAAGCATCAGGTGAAACACGATTTTACTGACACCATCAATCCTCTTGATAAGTCTACTATAGGCTGTTCTGCAAATCAAGACACTGCATTAGTGCTTGAAAATGAAATTTGTTGCGACCCACTTAGTTATGCTGCAGATGATGATAAAGTTGAAGATGATAAAGATAAAGATGTTAAATATGAAGATGATACAGATTAAGATGATAAAGATGCAGATGAAGATGATAAAATACATCAAACAGATTCAGTATTGTGGATTGACTTCTCCGCTGATATGTGGCTTACTGGGTTGAATGTGGGCCCACTATCTGTCAGCATCATTATGATCCCTTTGATAAACCTTGTCGTATTTATACTGGAGGAAAAATAACAAGATATTGTTCTCAAAAACTCTTCTATGGCACAAAAGCAAATGGTGAGCAGTACAGGAGAGATTGGTTATTGTATGCACCACGGGATCTGTGTACTGGTTTAAAAAAAAAAAAAAAAACTTTTTGCGTCTAAAGTTTCCATAAGTTTGGCTGATAAAAATGGGTTCAGTGACTGGAAAAATAACATTCAAGTTGATAATTCTTGAACAAAGCGCTACTCATAAAGACTGCATGTTAAATACCTAGCTTGTCGACAAGGCTCAGGTCTACTACAAAAGCTAGAAGAGCAAATACATGAAGAGTACAGTTACTGGGAACATGTTTTCATGCGAGCAGTAGTGGTTATTTGTACTATAGCTGAGCGTTGTCTGGCTTTTAGACGGAAACATGAAAAATGTTCATCTGTACACAATGGGAATTATATAGGATTGCTGGAGGTGGTCAGTCAGTTTGATCCATTTTTAGCATTACGCATTGCGAAATATGGGAATTCTGGAAAATGAAATCCTTCTTATTTATCAAAAACTGTATGTGAAGAACTGATTGAAATTATGTCACAAAAAGACTAGGAAGCAATTGTACATGAAGTAACGGCTTCCGGTTATTTCAGCTTGTCAGTAGACTCAACACCCGATAATTTACATATAGATCAGTTAAGCGTTGTTCTTCGATATGTGATAGATGGAGAGCTCATTGAGCGCTTTTTAACTTTCTTGGAGCTGCAAAGTCACACCGCTGAAGGTATGGCTAAGCAAGTGGTGCTGTTTTTACGTGAAGTTTACAATATTTATTTTTCAAAATGCAGAGGACAGTCCTACGATAACGCAGCTAATATGTCTGGGTGTTACAAGGGCATACAGAAAACAATTCTAGAAGGAAAATGAATGTGCTATATATATATATATATATACCCTAATCTGCCCATTCACTAAATCTGGAAGGCAGAAGTGCCGTTGACTCTTGTATAGAGGCAGTACAATTCTTCCATACAGTGCAACTGATCTATAATTTTTATAAATTCTGTATATCTTCTTTCTACGCTATTGTTGAAAAACTTGAGAGAGAGATGAGTAGACGAGGACAGGTATATATGATATAGCAGTTCGAATTTCTTATGTGGTCGATTTACCACAAACATATCAGTGTTGTACAAGACTAATAAATTATTATCCTAAAAATCTGAACAATAATGTATATACTGAACTACAACATTTCCACTCATATAATCGTCACAAGTTTCGTGCATCAAAATCTGAAAACAACACGTTCAGACCTAAAAGATGCATACAATAGAGTTAGTTACACTCATCTTGTCGACACGCTAAGGGAATACAGTATCCATCCCTGGATCATACACCGGATAGAAAATGTGTTATCAGCAGAAACGTTGCAATGAGGTGCGGATCCTGGACGTCTGAGATAAGATCAATAGCACCGTGTCTGCCAAAAGGATTTCCTCTGTCTAGATAAAAACAAATAGGTAGATGTGTTACCAAAATAAAACATACAACACTCTAACAACGAGATACACATTTTGTTCCATGTATCTCGTTATTAGGTTGTTTTATTTTGGTAACACATCTACCTATTTTTGTTTATCTTGACATTTGTCCAGTGTTACTCCAGCCACCTAATTTCTGTTTAGGGATGTTACCATACACTGAAACATATATCTACTCTGTCCCCAGTGCTGCTTAAGTGTATACGTTGAAAATTGTTCAATTGAAAACCGCAATAAATTGTAGAGTTCTAACATACGCTGGTGATATCCTACTATATACCATGACTGGAACAGAACAGATATCGCTGACAGTGTACAGTGTGGATTAGATAAATCGTCGATATCGTGCAGAGCATACAACGATGTGATCAATCCATCGAAAGCAAAGCTAGTCTGGTACTACTTAAATAATAATCTTGTCAGGGACACACTGTCAGCAGTCA
The DNA here is from genome assembly GCA_034231615.1 of Meghimatium bilineatum. Taxonomy (NCBI): domain Eukaryota; kingdom Metazoa; phylum Mollusca; class Gastropoda; order Stylommatophora; family Philomycidae; genus Meghimatium; species Meghimatium bilineatum. Next base: position 78,121,602 of record CM067322.1, read on the forward strand.
ATTACATCGGCGCATTCATTAGAAGAGAACATGACCTCAAATATCTTAGGATAACCATTGATAGAAGTCTCTCATTCAACAAACACTTCACAAATATGATTCAGAAGGCTAAAATAGGGATCAGTGTTATCAAGGTTAGGGCGACCTTCGGCATGCAGCAATGAGTATTGTATCTGATTGTACAAGTTATGTTGCTATCTGTCATAGATTATAGCTTAGACCTACTAACATTGTCACAGATACAAGTCGATAGACTGGAGAAGGTCCAAAACGAGGCAATTAGAGCGGTACTGTGGTATACTAGGGATACACCCATCTCTGTTATGAGATGTCTGCTTGATCTCTCCAGCATTAGAGTACGACATCAGGTAGCACTAGTTATGTCGTACTTTAAAGTGACAGAATACAACCACCACTCACTACACCAAGGTCTAGATTAATCAAAGGAAAAATGTTCAATGGTGGCAGATCATTGATGGCAGAGGCTAAGAGACACACTGCGAAGTGTATTTGAATTTGAAGAAATAGGGGAGGGCAGTAAATGGGTATATGTAGACTCTGAGAAGAAATCACTAACTAAATTAATAATACAACTAGACAAAGATTGTCGAAAATTGACGGGTTTCAGGGCTCATGGTACAGTGCATGAGCTCGTACAGCAACACTCGAAACCTCAAGACATAATTATATACACAGATTGCTCAAATAACAGAAACACAATTAAAAGCGAATATGGTTTTTTTTGCCTACAGAAAAAGCGCGAAGTTGGTTGAGAAATATTCAGCATACCACACTGTCACATCGAGCATGAAGATGGAGATAAAGGGAGTTACATCAGTACTAAATTGATGGATAACTGATATATCAAACACTCGGTAATACTCACAGACTCTCATAGCATGCTGCGCAAGAAAAGTAGATGCTTAGAAAATAATGGTGTGACTTATTGAATAACTCATTACATGGATATAATTCCCTGGTCATTCTATAATTAGAGGAAACGAGAGAAAAACGAATTATTGTCCAGACATGCGGCGATAGACGGTACAATGCTGAAAAGAGATAAAGCAGACTTGATGATGGCAGTAATACATTCATTTCAAGATGAAGATGATGTAAATGAGGCTGAGAACATACACATACAGATAATTTTAGAAATGGGTGTATTTAAAGAAAGGGTAGGAATGTCCCTCGTGCTGTAAAGCTAGTTTCTAATCAAGAATCTATCAGGTGATACTGTTTTCAACGTGGATGCATCACTGATGTCTTCTTGCGTTTTCAAGGTGGTTGAATCACTGATGTCTTCTTGCGTGTGGACATTCGAACAAATTAGTTTGTGATAGTGAGATCATGAGTGGAACGCACTATCAAAAGACACACCACATTGTTGTTGCATTTGCAGATCACATACCATCGTAGTATTCCAGGACTGATACTAAATTATCAACACTTGCATTGAAATAATTCAGAGCAATAATTCAGTTTAGAAACTTCGTCGGTTTTTGACGAAGATGTGATCACTGCGCCACGTTATTCATAAAATGTGTCTTCTTCTTCATTTTGGTTTGTCAATGTTGAAATTTTGGCGTTAATTTGGGCTGTACACTTCTTCTTTCTCACGTGTAAGCATTGTGTCAAGAGATGGCATTGGTGTCAAGAGACTGACGAGACATGGCATTAAAGTTATTTTCCTAAACATTAGCATTACATAGGATGATTGTTATCATTGGTTCATAGTGCTGTGACTCACCAAATTGTATTTAATACTCAACCAAATTACTATCAAATTATATCCTATCAAATTACTTTACGTTTAGTGCAAATTTCACGTTAATGTTTTGCTCAAGAGTGTGTAACTATTGCAACAAATTAGATCAGTTAGCCTTCAGCTAACTCACCTGTACAGCTGGTAGAATTGATGGAATTCAACATACTATATTTTGTTCAGAGCCATTAGAAGACAGCACGTATACGACACTCACATCATGTGTGTCATGTGACGTATTCCTTCCAGAACGTTGTCTTCCCAATGAATTCTTTGAACCTCTATCTGTCTTGAGCGATGTGACTTGCATTTTCTAGCGATGCATTCATGTTATCTTTAATGTCGTCAGCCCAACGTCTTCTTGGTCTGCCCTTTCTCCTCAACCCATGTACTCTTCCCTCCATTACTTGTCTTTCTAAACAGTTGTGTCTCTTTATATGACCAAACAGGTGTAATTTTCTTTTTGTTGATATATTTAGTAACCAACACTCTGAAATCTTCAATGTGTTTATAATATCTGAGTTTCTGATTTTATTCTTCCATGATATTCTAAGTATCTTTCTGTAGCATTTCAGCTTGATCTTCTTTGCCGCTGTTTTACTTAGGGTTCATGTTTCGCAGCCGTATGTTGTAACCGAAAAAAATAAAAGTTCGTAACATTAGCACTTTCGTTTCTATTTTGTTGTTTTTCCAAATGTTTTTCAACCGTGTTATTTTGCAATATGCCATTGCCAATCTCTTCCTTATTTCTGCCATGCAGTCTGCTGCACCGTTGATGTTTGCTCCTAAGTATTCAAATTTATCCACACATTCTATTTCGGTATTGTCTATTCGGATTTTTGGTTGTTGTGTTGTTATATCTGTTGACATGATTTTTGTGTTTTTGTATGTTTAAATACACTGTTGTGCTTCTCTATATTTCTTTGTGTTCTTGATTAGTTGTTCCAATCCCTTTTTATAGTTTGAAAAAAGCACTGTGTCGTCTGCGTAGCGTAATTCCGGGATTAGGAATCCACCTATGTTTAAAGCATCGTAGTCAGCGTTGTGTATGTATTCTCCCACATTCCTCATTATACTTTCTGCGTAGATGTTGAACATGTATGGGGAAAGTGTGCATTCCTGCCTTAATCCACTCTGTACCTCAAACCACTCTGAGAGATCGCTCTCTAACTTCACTGCAGCCTTTATTTTTTGTTAAAATTCCTCTATTAGATTAATTAGATGTCTTTGGAAACCCATGCTGTTCATTATCTCCCATTGTTGCTGGTGTTGGACTCAGTCGAACGCTTTTGAGTAATCTATGAAACACATGTGCAGGCCAGTTGAAATTCCCTACTCTTTCTTATGATCAAATCATGTGCATGTAGTTTATAATTATTTTTTAGAGAGCTGTCTTTTATTTGTGGGAATAACCATAACACTAATTGTGTAACTAACGTGATTCAATTTATGCGAGTAATTGAATTAGGTGACGCCATATATATTGTAATGGGCGATAGTTAATGTTAAAATATGTCAGGAGTAAAATATGTATTTAATTATATATATGTTTTAACACAATGTCCATAACAAAATTCTGTACCTAGCAGACTAATGTTGACAGAATCTTTGAATCCTTGCTTGACGAAACACGTTATGTTCATCACGTTTGTGATAATACCAAAGACATTTACTATCTGACACATGGCACCAAATAGAACCCATGAGTATATAGTTATTGCTTCGTCACTTATAAGAAATATGTCTCCGGGTGTTGACATTATATGATCCTGATTGTCTGTGTGACGGTTATGTGCATCGGACTATAAATTTAGTAACACAATCATAGTGTGAACAGTGAATGTGTTTTAATAGTTCAAAGCTATATAACTATATGTTTGGAAATAACGACTATACTGCACTATTTATAACTGTGTTAAATATAACGCAAGGCTATACGGTTATGAACATACACCAACATTTTTAATATGCACATATACTATAAATTAATTCAGATATGTTTAGGAGAGTTGTTGTTTATACAATTTTTGCAGTACATCATTTCGAACGTTAGAATATATAGCTACACTGACGCCCGTGGAAATGTAACATGCTAGTACGTCATGAAATAATAAACATAATTTAATATTGACTTTATTTCCAATTATATTGTGTAGACTACAATTCGATTGCTTAAACATGTCTCTAGTTGCGGCAAGTCAACTCGCCCAGAACCGTGGAGTGTTCAAAGAATCCATAAGAACGACCTCGCCCTGGAGAGAATATATCACATCCCGAAAACTGCCATCACGGAGAACCGATACAAATGGTGTCGTAATATGTGTCACTTTATTACTTAATTATTACCGTGAGTGTTGCTGCACTATTGACATAATATGTAGAATTTGATTTTAATCTCATGAATGTAACGTGTGATTAAAATATAATAATGTGCATTTGTTCCTGTCCTCGTACATTTGTTCGTGAATTCGCAGTAACTAAGTGAGGCAAAATTACAAAATGTCACATATATGCGAAATTATATTTGATTGTATGTCTTAATGGTAATTGATGTGAACATTTGTGCTACTCGGTTTTACATCCGCAATACCGTTTATTAAATTGGTTAAAAATTGTGTACGTTTTTTCATTTAGTTGATATGTATTATTCTTTCGTTCACTTGAAACGTGTCTATATCTGTAATTCTGTCTCCTTAATACAACTCACTTTCTTTTGTAGTTCATAGAGTAGTCCAAAGAGCTTTAATTCATGTTGTTTCCTCTGGCCAATATGTTGGCCTTAGCGTTTCATGTTTAGAATACTCTTGAAGTATATATTTGGCACTCTGTGCTGCCTGTCCACATGTACACATGGCCGTGTTGCCAATCTTAAACTAAGTGTACTTGTGACTGCGAAGCGGGTTGTGTTCTCTTCTGAGGCGTAGAATTTAAATTTGTTCTGTTCTGTTCATAATGTGATAGTCATCTTGTGGTGTTGTTTGTGGCTCTCTTATTGACTTGATTATCTGGGGTTTTTTCCCTCATGGTAGGTGATTAGTATATCTGGTTGGTCTTCAGCAGTACCTTCCTTAGCCATTTGGTCTAATTTTTCATTTACTGGTATTACACAGCGAGAGGGTATCCACTGCATGGTTACCCTATAATGGTAAGACAATTCTTTAAGAAGTTTGTAGAGCTTGAATCACTGACCTTGCATCTGTCAGGAATACCACAGAATGTAGGACAGAGTTGGAGTTCATCAGTTTTTCAATTGCTACCCTAATTGCCTGTATTTCTGCATCATAATTATTGCAAAATTTCCCTGTTGGTGTTCTGATCGTATCTCTAGGCTTGTGCGGATATTCTATATATACACCTGCACCTCCATTCCTCACTGCATTATGTGCTGACCCATCTGCGTACACTCTGATCCATATATCTTGTGGATATTCCTCGTCCAGGAAACTTAGGGTGACTATCCTTCGCTGTACACTGTTTTGTTCGTCCTAGCTTAGTATTCCGTTCACATGGGTCTGAATGTATATTGGATTTCCATAACTTTCTTTCCAGGGGGTTTATTCTGGTACAGACCTTAAGGGGCTGTCAACTTCAGGTAGGTCTGTAAGTTTACTACGGAGTCGTTTAGCTTGGTGGATAAAGCTGCTTCTTTTCAGTTGCCCCATTTCTAGATTTTGGAATCGTTCCTTCATTGGATGACTTGACACTCACTGAAACCGTTGTGCTTGAATTAGTACTTTTGTGTCTCTGCGCTCGCGAAGTGTTTGCATTCTTTCCATTTCCTGCAACTCTACTATGTGTGTTGACTTCATTGCTCCCAATATTATTCTGAGCGCCTGATTTTGAACTTTATCTAGTTTCTGTAAAGTGGTGTTTGATGCAGGACACCACGCAGCTGACCCATATTCCAGGTGTGGTCTTATGCGTTGTTGGTAAGCGTTACTGAATATATTCACACTGGCTCCCCATGTGGTTATTAAAAGATACTTAGTTAAAGATGTAGAACTATTATATGAATTATTTGAAATATTATAATGAGCGATATAACACTATTTGAATATGTGAATATCAAAAGATACTAAGTGGAAAATGTTAGAACCATTGTGTTAATGATGGGAAATATTTTAATGAACAATATAACATTGAATATGTGAAAATTGATTTTAAAAATTTAGTGAAAGAGTTAGAACTATAGTGAAGATTATGTATACGAATGGGAGCACTATGGAGATAAATAGATATACGTTCTGAATATGTAAAGGAGCAAGAAGATAAAATTATGAGAGAGTATGTGTGTATGAATGATAATGTAATATGGGACAATGAGAATGTAACCATAGTTTCTGAAAATGTACTAGATCAGAGAAGAGCAATATGAATGTGTGTGAGTAAGGTATGTCTGGGGAAGAGAGAATGCACACCTAGGAAATGAATGAATAATAGGAAACTATCATATACACCAGATGTACAGTAAACTCTGTACAAATTTATATCAGGAAAATTCTCAAGTCTAGTACTTTATATATATATATATGAGCTTATATTTTATTTATGTATAGTTATATGTATGTGTACACATATGTATGCGTGTACATTTGTACATACCGATATGTGTGTATGTATATTTGCCCCGTATTTCATTATACATTTATAAGATAATGAAAACCATTAATTGTAAAAGTATATATAAGTTGATTTTTAAATTAATCTTATTCCACATGTACATCGAACATCCCATGGCACGCCAACCACGATGCAGCCAAGACAACCAGAGAAGACATCACCGCCTCTACAGACATAAGTGTGCTTGCCCAGAGCACCCAGAACAACAAGCAACTCAATGACGGTACAGAAGATTAAGAACTAACAAAGAACGCCACACCTTAAATAGCTCTTGTCAGAGCTAATCATCCAGAAGAGACTTAAGCGCCACATCAATAGCTCAAGCAAAGCCACACCATAGCCAATATAAAGACTGCCGCTATGAGGCTCAGCAGAGAAATGGCTGGAGAGTTAAATGCTAGCAGCAACCAGGCAGACAAGCCACAAACACCACCTGTCCCCAAACGCCTTAATATAACCATCATGCACACTAGTCCTAGGTTTTAAAGAGGTGGGCTTCGACCAAATTAGGTGTAACCCCTACTAAACAAACAAACAAACGTTGCCCCTCCAATGTTTTTGCTTTTTGTGCCGGCCACGTCTGAATGCTAAGATGTCATGCATATGTTGAATATAATAGCGTAGAGGTTACGGATATATTTCCTTTCTCTTTCCATGAAATTATGAGTCTATCTAGGACATCCATGGACACTTAACCAAAATATTTAGCCAAAGTAGCACGAGCAGCTGTATGTCTGTTTCCAGAGTGCACCACGAGGAGGTAATTTTGGGATCTTGGTTATCTGCTAACCCTGGGTCCATCGAGAGCAGTGCGGTACCCTTTGCACCTCGGCATGAGAGTAAGAAAAAGACTTCACTGTTTCAACCATGAATGTTTAGAACAGTAGATATGTTGACTACAGGAGAACTGACGGTGTAGATAATCTGATTTTTTTTAAAGCATATAATTAGTCAGAAAGTAGACACCTGAAGCAGTGTGGAACTCCAGCAAAATGTCACAATTAGACATGATTATTCATAAATACTAATATGTCTAGACAACAACTTTATTGAAGAGAAAATATTGCTCATTACTCGCGTATCAATAGTTCATAAATGTAGGTATACACAATGAGAAGTTTTCCTAGAAGGAGCACATACATAGTGGTTGGTGGCAGCTTAATAATCATAAATGTAATTATCAGGAAAAAAACAGTCATATTTCCATTAAAATACCAACCGCGTTCATAGTTTGTTCTTGAAATGTGGTAGTGATCATGAAAAATTAATAAAATGTCTTAAAGAAATAGGCATAGATGAAAAAGACATCAGACTATTTAGAAATATATATTGGGAACAAACTGCATCAATAAGGTGTGAAAACAGATACTCACCATACATAGAAAAAAATAGAGAAGACAAGGATGCATTTTATCACTATGCCTATTTAATATCTACACAGAGAATATCTTTCAAAAAATACAGAAGAAATGCCAGGATTCAAGATCAATGGGAAAATAATAAACCTTAGATATGCAGATGACATTGTTCTTTTACAGAAAGTGAACATGCATTACAAAGACTACTAGATCAAATAAATAAATCAAGTAATGAATATGGACTGCATATAAATATCAAAAAAGCAAACACCATGATAATCAGCAAAAACACAGAAGAACAATAGGTAGACACAAACATACATGGAAAGAAATTACAACATGTAAAACATTAGCAATATCTTGGACACATAGTCACAAATGATGGCAGATGTAAAACATAATTTAAAAGGAGAATAGGAATGGCTAAAAGTATCTTCAAAGACTTGAGGAGAATATGAACATCTAAACAAATAACAAACCAGTTAAAAATGAGAATTATAAAATGCTACATCTATTCTATATTAATGTATGGCGCAGAAACAGACACTAAATAAAAAATTATAAAACAAAATTGATGCCTTTCGAGATGTGGGTATATGGAATAATAGGGAGAACATCATGGAAATATAAGAAAACAAATAAAGATGTGCTAAACACACTTAATATGAAAAAAGAACTACTAAGAGAAATAAAGATCAGGCAAATAAAATATTTTGGTCACTTTAAAAGACATGATACCTTATTGAAGACCTTACTTGAGGGTAAAGTCAAAGGGAAGCGAGCAATAGGTAGCCAGAGATACAATTGGGAGAGGAGCATCACACTATGTACAGGTTACAGTCTAGCAAGTGCACCACCAAGATACGAGACATGGGTGGTTGGCGGTCCGTTGCAGCCAACCTTCGTTGCGGCGACGGTTCTTGACGATGATGATGATGGATGGCCATTACAAAACTGAGTCTAATAGGAAATCGAATAGGACCCAAAGCCACGCTGAAGTCGGATGTGTCAGGCTGAAAGTCGTAGATATCGCAGCAATGCTGTAAACCATGACACAACGTATTCCGTTCTCCGGACTACATCCTGCTAATCTGCAGGAGTTTGAGAACGAACGCAGAAGAAGAAGAAGATAGGAAATTGAAAAATTCTTAAACAGAAAGGCAACTATGTATTTATTTATGGTAATCTTCAAATATATTCACCTTTGCCAAATCCTGTTTCCACTTGCTCTTTTAAAATAAGTATGGGTATGTACTGAATTTCATTCCAATACAGGAACCTGGCAGAGCTGGTGGATTATATTTTTGCAGTACTATTGGGTGGGTATGTGTTTTCAGTATCAAGAACATCTAATGATTGTTGACAATCTCTTTTTGTATTTGAGAAGTTAATTTTGAAGGATAACTGTTATTTTCTCTTCACATCTATGGATATCCAGATATATTATCTAGTAGGTATTGGTTACTAGAAATAACTGTAATATTGTTTTCGTGCCGATACTGACATAACGCACATTCAAGCGACATATGTGTAATCGCAGATGGTATTAGAAAATGTACGTTCTAGTAATTCATGAAGAGTTTTAATAAAAATGCTAAATTATGACATGATAACTTTCTTTTTAGAATGCAATGTTGTTTTTTCATTAACAAAGTCGAAGTAAATTGACTGAAATAAATTAGAATTGTCATCCTCATAAAATTTAGTTTTTCTATTACTTGGAGATTTGAAGGTCACAACATTGTCCAGCAAATATGATTATTTGAGGCAAACTTTAATCTCATCATGTGTAGTTCTTTTGTGGTATTACTGATAGAGTGTGCGAAAATCCCCATGTAGGACAATATTCATCTGATAATTGCTTCGTTGCTTCTCAAATCGTGTAGATACTTGTTAAGTATTGACATTTTTTTCTTTATTGCCCATTATACATTCATCTCATACTATAAAAAAACATCTCCAAAATAGCTTTTTCATTCTATATTGTTTTGTTAATTTTGCATACATTTTCATTATTAGTAGCTACATCCACTGATATTTTGAATGTAGAATTAGCTGTATGACCATCATGTACACATGTTTCCACTATGCCAGACTACGCTATCGCAACAGCAATTGTTGTTGCTGCTTGTACACATTTTCCAATAACAAATGGATGATAATTTATTTTCCAGGATCACCAGGTGCCTTCCAAAAAAAATGACAACAGTATGATGAAATATTCTTTCTATTATTGCACATCAAACACATTTTTGATCTTGCAGTAATTTAGCAAATGAGTTTCTCATAACTTTCTACCTCCTTTTGAAAGTTCTCATAACAGTATATTTGAAAAATTGACACTGTTAGATGCATGTGTTTGTGAGAGGCATTATTGGATATTATATCGATAATATATGTATATTTTTGCGGTGAACAAAAACTTAATATATATTTCGTCTGTAAAGACAACTGCATTCGGCAGAGGCGTGGCAGGCCGAAACAATAAAACAGTAGGCTGCCTGTTTAGTCAAATTCAGACAGAATATTAGACAGAACCAAATGGAGGAGTAAAGTGTAGTAACTGTATTGTTACAAATCTGCCTTCAGGTCAGATTAAACCAAATTTAAGAACGACAGTATCATTGAAGCTAGCAATGCAGATGTCATATGTCAACAGGTTGGCCGAGTTAGGACTGCATAGTAACGGCATTGTCCGTCTTCTCCGGTGGATCGGACAGACTTACCAGATAAAAGGAATCGTTCGTTGTGGATATTTAACTAGAAAACGAAGTAGTAAAGTATAGAGACGTGGTTGTCACTTTTGTTGTAAAAAGATTCCTGCAACAAGCATAACACAAATAGTTACAGATAGAATGTCTAGGATGTATGTAACTTAAAGGCGTAAATTATATGACGAAGGATGTGGGACTTTAAAGCGGATGTGAGAATTCCGAGGGAAGTATTTTGATTGGTAAGAAGCTTTTCTCAAATACAGGGTAACTCTGATTTCTCAGGTAGATCTAGACTAAGCACAGGATCAGCGAGGTAGACACTGTCCAGAGACGAGGATCATGACTAGGGCTAAGGATTGCTAAGATGTAATCGCTAGGGAATTTTAGTTTCAAAGTTTTAGTTATGAAGATTTGGTAGAGTTTGAAAAGCTCCCAGTTGAGAGACTTATTAAGTCTCTAGGAAAGCTTGTGAACTGAGAGCTGTTTAATTTCGTAAGATGCTGTACATTGAGATATTGATGTCGTAATCCTTGATGTTTTAAATTAGATATTGTAAACCTGGACGTTGTAATGAAGAAATAAACATGTTTTATATATATATATATATAAATAAGAACTCCAGTGGTCGCCATCTTATTCCTTACGCGACTATATTTGACCACAACGGCTTATATTTCACAGCTTGTGTTGAAGATACATAACCTGATTGTGGTATCTTTAACACTATAATAACTAGAGAAGGCGCGACTCATTGGCTGCCTGCACCAATTTAAATAAAGTCATACGTGTTGCAGCGTGACCAGATCGATCATACACACCATTGCGAAGGCAGTGGAAAGAGAAGAACCTAAACAGAATACTCAAGAGAACATCATAAGATATAACGGGAGCAGTTACGGGCAAAGAGCACTAGATATTATTGTTTAGCTGAAGTGCTCAGGCGGCAGATTAAGGCAATAGGAATTTTAGAAATCGACAGATTCAGAGTGCAACTCACTCAAGACTTGAATGTCCAATCTATGGACAGTGTGCACGTATTCACAGCGGTTTGATCGCTAATTATCACACGACATTCATTAGACGTCTGGGATGTACGTAACTTGAAGCCGTCAATTGTATGACGAAGGGGGTGGTACTTCAGAAGGTATGTGATAATATTCGAAGAAAGTATTTTGATTTTTCAGAAGTTATTTTCTTAAATACTTGGAACCTGATTTCACAGGTAGGTCTAAACGAGGTCCAGAGACAAGGACGAGTATTAGGTTCGGGACTGAGGTTGAGACCAGAGCTAGGAGTTAGTGAGATGTAATTGTTCGGGAAGTTTATATTTAAAGTTGTAGTTAGGAAGTTTTAGTAGAGCTTATGAAGCGTTCAGTTAAGAGACAATTAAGTCTCTAGGAAAGCCTGTGAACTGAGATCTGTTTAATTTTTTAAGATAATGTACATTGAGTTATTGATGTCGTAACCCTGGATGTTGTAAACCTGGACGTTGTGATGAAGTAATAAACATGCCATATCTATGAGAACTCTAGTTGTCGTTATATTACTGAATTCACGACTATAGTTGACTACACCGGCTTATATTTCACAACTTGTGTTGAAGATACATAAACAGGTGGTGGTATTATCTTTAACACTATCAATAACTAAAGAAGACACAACGCATTGGCTACCTTCACTAATTTATTACTGTCATACAACTTCATTGTCTTGTATTTGAATGTTGAGCTTGGTGTTTGAAATCATCTGACAATTCTTTTTCTTTTATTTGTACCATTAACTTTATGTATGCCAGCAAACGTTTACTGCGAAATGGAAAATAAATTTGTCAATTGATTGGAAGACATACATATTTCAAATTCTTCAAATATTGCATGCTATTGATGGTCATGCTCAAACATTTCATTCTTGTATCAAACTTCTCTAAATGGTCAATATGAATAACCATGGAAAATTTATGATGTCCATAATAGATTTGTGTCCTTTAACCTCGTGCAACACAATTCTTACATAACAAAAATTCATGACAGTTTGTGTGAACAGTAAGAACTCTACCTAAAGCAGTGTTGAATTTGGTATGCGGGTAACCTTCAAATGGGGGACCTCTCTTTCTTCTACTCCAAATGTTATTGTTTTGTCTATTATCTATTGTCTTTCCCCATGTGGTTTGTGATCCACTCTTGCCGTTAAGTGCAGGGATGATTGGAGCTCGAGCGTGCGTTCTAAAGCCATATTTGTGACCTTGGCTATGCTATGACCGTGTCTGTTCAGGATGTTCCTGACGTTTTCTATCCATCTTTTTCCGTGGTCTTCCTCTGGCTTTGTACCCTGATCTCATTTGGTTATATGCTTGTACGAGCAACCTTTCGTGATGAATTCTCATAATGTGGCCAAACCACTTGATCTGTTCTCTCTCTATGTAATCTGTACAAGATATTATACCTACTATTTCCCTGATATATTCATTTCGCAATTTATCAAGCCTGGTGACCCAGGCAGCTTTCTTCAAGCATTTGATCTCACAAGTCACTATATTTCATGTTATTGTTCCAAGTGTAATAGGATGACAATTTGTCATTCAGTAGAGTTTGAGCAAATAGTGCCTTCTTACTCAATTTAAAAAAAAATAAAATAAAAAAATTAAAATTGTCAGATTAGTATCTCTATGAGTAAATTCCTGATTAGCAGCTGTTTCGATATTATAATAAACAATGTGTCTGTTTTCTAAATGAATTGCAAGTTACTGTACTGTCGGACATATTTCATGAATTGGAATGCTACAAATGCACAAACAACTTGCATATAACGGCACTGCTGATAAATAGCATTTTCATCATATTCATTTGGTTAGGTATGTTGATTATGTTCTTCGCACACTGATATTCATAGGGGCTCAGATCTCCGCTTCAGTAAATCTCTCATGGTATAACAGATGATGATTCCTGTTCTATGGTGGTCCGCTGTTCTTTTTTACATTTGTGTCAGGTGCTCACTGCGTGTCACTTCCATTCTTACTCCCTTTTTCTTCTTCTTATTCTTTCCTTCCTCTTTTACCCTTTACGGGTGTCGAGAGAGATACAGTGTTCTTGTTCTCACTTCTTTGGCAGCTTCAGATAATGTTATTTGGTGTTCATGTAATGTCTCTTTGATGTTGTCGATCCAGCGTACTCTAGGTCTAACGCTTGTTCTTCTTCCTGCTTCTTCTCTTTTCATACATGTTTTATAAACTAATGGATCGCACGGTATTCTTTCCAGATGACCAAACCATTGCATCTGTTGGTTTTGTATGTATTATATAATTGATATGATACTCTTTCTCTTATGACATCGTTTCTAATTATGTGTCTTCGGTCACTCCTGCGGCTTATCTCAGACATCTCATCTCTGCTGTAACCAGTTGTCTCTTATGTTTTGTTGTTAACCACCATGTTTGACATTGGTAACACAGGAATGGAATGAAGATACTTCGGATAAGATGTTTTTTGTTGTCATTGGCAGTATTTTGCGTTGCAATACAGGGGATACTATTCGAATTCTTACTCCCAATTCGCGTAATCTTGATATTGGAGCTTGCTCATGGAATAACATGATCAACGTGTTCCCGGAAACAAAGACTACGATCAAAACGTACACCTAGTTATTGTAAGGATATATAAAGTAATCTATCTTTTGCATGGTCTGCCCTTGATTTTGAGCCCATCGTGTTCGTATAGAAAATATGTTTGTGGAACACTATATGATGGTAGTCTGGAAGCATGTGAAAACAATTTAATTGGTTGTCTTCTGATGCAAACCATGATAGCCGTTTCTCTCGTGAAGCTTCTAATGTTTTCATTTCTGACTTTCTTATTGTTACTAAGTGCATTCTACGTACGCAAGCCATTTCTGTTGTAGCAAGTCTATTTGTTGATTGTTATCAGTTTATGAATGTTGGTATCTTTTACAAGATAAGGTAGTTGTGAATGTTTTTTTCCAAATATGGCACGAAGATGGAAATGGGGGATTGGTACCTGAAAGATATGAGAACCTCGAAAGGCCGCTCTAGACGTTAAGAGCGAAATGGGAATCTTCACAGCAAAGTTCGCGAGAAGGACATCAATACAAGAAATTATTATAGCCAACGCGCCATCAAAGCAAATACATGGTTGCCAAATCTACTTCAAGAAGACTCGAAGTTGTGATAAGTGTAAACCAGTTAATGGCTAATAACAAAACCGCCTACGGTGACGTAAACAAAAGTCTAGAACAAAGACACAGTCGGAAATACTGTCGCCGATCGTCAGTCAAACCTTTGTTGAATACTTTAAGCGGGTAGAACAATTCTAACAGGCAAAAAAATTCGGATAAACTCTCAGGGGATAACCGTTAGAAACCGGTTGATGCACGAAGTTAGTTAATATGACAGTCGCAGAATAGAAACAGTGACAGGCTTATGACGAGTTGTAAACAAACGTTAAGATTGGTTGATAAGTGACCAAGTTTGTATATGTCAGTGTTTCCCAACGCCCACGCCCAACAGGGGATTGCAATTGAAATTTACTCGTTTCTTTTTAACTTATTTTCTCTGCAGTTAGTGTCATTTCAGTCTAGGGTACAATGTGTGTTTCTGCATTGTTTGTTTGTTTAGTGATGGTTCCGTCTCATTTGATCTGGCTTGCCCAAAGGATTGATGTCCATTTTGGTTATGTCAGGGCGTCTGGGGACATGTGTTCTTTGTGGCATTGCATGCCTGTTTGGCGATAGAACTTCGCTATCCATCCGGGTTTGCCGCTGTGCCTTCTAGCTGCAGTCATTAAAAGGACTATATATATAGATATGTCAGTATTAATTATATGCAGTTTATAATTTCGTAATCGAACATTCATTCCATTATCTGAGAAACAGGCTGTTTGATTGCAGAGAACTTTGGCATGCAATATTACATTTTATCGGATTGAAAAATACTATTTTCATTTAGTTCATACGACTACGAACTGGTCACAACAGACTGAGAAGTCACATGTTCCGAAAGCTGAAGATTGGTGAGACAGACCTGTGCAGCTGTGGACTGAGCCCAGAGACTGCAGAACACATTCTTCATGCCTGTCAACTCTTCTTGGTAAAGAAGAGAGGGAGAAAATATGGCCTACTGAGACGGCACTGCTTCCAGACTTGAGGGGTTCCATGGATAACCTGAAGCGAATCACACAATTCATTGAAGCTATTGGTGCTGTAACCTGATATCTGACTGACGAACGATGAAGAAGAAGAAGATTTAGTTCATACATGCTCTGCATTTTACATGCCGGCGAAATTATTTGAAGTTTTTGGTCCTTTAAAAATGGGTTTTAATTTTAGATATCTTCCTAGCGGAGCTATTTGTCGAGTTTATCCATAAGAGTGCTGTGTCTGAGGACACGGCAGACCACGGAATGGTCTAGATAACGTCGTCAGCGAGGAACTGAGTGTTGAGTTGTGCTACATGAGGTTGAATGTTATTCTGTTGAAAAATCGACGTTCAGGCGTCTTCCAATTATTCATAATACAATTTGGTGGGAGTAATGTTGCACAATAATACAAAAATTGAAGAGAGAATCTAACACAAGAAAGATCACACTAGCGTCATAGAAACATAGGTGTTGCAGCTCCCTAAGATACTCATTGATACACGGATGCGCAACAAAGCTGTGCTTGAAGACAATTCTTCTTCTTCTTCTTTCGTTCACTTGAAACATGTCTATATCTGTAATTATGTCTCCTTAATAAAACTCACTGTCTTTTGTAGTCCATACAGTGTCCCATAGAGCTTTGATTCCAGTGTTGTTTCCTCTGGCCAATATGTCTGCCTCAGCGTTTCATGCTCAGAACACTCTTGAAGTATATGTTTGGCACTCTGTGCTGCCTGTCCACATGAACACATGGCAGTGGTGTCAATCTTGGACTTTGTATACATGTGACTGCTAAGTCGGTTGTGTCCTGTTCTGAGACGTAGAATTATAACTTGTTCTGATCTGTTCATAATGTGATAGTCATCTTGTGTTGGCGTTTGTGGCTTTCTTATTGACTTGATCATCTGTTTTTTCTGATGGTAGGTGATTGGTATAACTGTTTGATCTTCGGCAGCACCTTCCTTAGCCAGTTGATCTGCTTTTTTCATTTCCTGGTATTCGACAGTGATAGGGTATCCACTGCATGGTTACCCTATACTGGTAAGACAATTCGCTAAGTATGTTTTTCAAGTATGTTAGTTTTCCAGACTGGAGAGCTTGAAGCACTGACCTTGCATCTGTCAGCAATACCACAGGCTGTAGTCCAGAGTTGGAGTTCAGCAGTTTTTTAGCTGCCACACTAATTGCCTGGATTTCTGCATCATAATTATTACAGAATTTTTCCTGTCGGTGTTATGATTCTATCTCTAGGCTTGTGTGGATAATTATATCTCTAGGCGTGTGTGGATAGTTTATATATACACCTGCACCTCCATTCCTCACATCATTCTGTGCTGACCTATCTGTGTACACTCTGACCCATATATCTTGTGGATATTCCTCATCCAGGAAATTGAGGGTGACTGTCATTCGTTGCACACTGTTCTGTTCGTTCTCGCTTAGTATTCCTTTCACATGGGTCTGAATGTATATTGGCATTCCATGCCTTTCACTCCACGGTGTTTGTGCTGGTACAGACCTTAAGGGGCTGTCAACTTCAGGTAGGTTTGTAAGTTGTCTACGGAGTCGTTTAGCTTGATGGATAAAGCTGCTCCTTTTCAGTCGCCCCATTGCTAGATTTTGGAAACTTTCCTTCATTGGATGACTTGGCATACACTGGAACGTTTCTGCTTAAATTAGTACTTTTGTGTCTCTGCGTTCGCCAAGTGTTTGCATTCTTCAAATTTTCTGCATCTCTGCTATGGGTGTTGATTTCATTGCTCCCAACATTATTCTAAGTGCCTGGTTTTGCACTTTATCTAGATCTTGTAATGTGGTGTTTGATGCAGGACACCACGCAGCTGAACCATATTCCAGGTGTGGTCTTATGCCTTGCTGGTAAACTTTACTGAGTGTATTTCCACTGGCTCCCCATGTGGTTCCACTTAGTTTTCTCAGGATAGCTAACTTCCTCCTGGCTTTTGTTGTTGCTTTGTTTATGTGCTGCTTCCATGTCAGCTTATCATCAAAAGTAACTCCGAGGTATGTGGGTTGTTTGTCATCTTTCCAGAGCTCTCCATCTATCTTGATATGACCAGCTGTTTGTTTTGTTGAGAGGGTAAAGAGTGTAGTGCTGCATTTATCTGTGTTAATGCTGACGCACTATCTATTTGCCCATAAGGTTACGGCAGCGATAGCTCTTTGTATTTGTTTAGTGGCTACTATTGCATGTTCTTCCGTGCACCAGATCACCAGGTCGTCAGCATACATTGTCCCTTTGATCCCGTGTGGTAGTTCAGCAACTAGGTCATTGATGAAAACCAAGAAAAGTGTGGGTGACAGGACTCCTCCTTGGGGGACTCCATGACGCAATAGAACTTTCTTGCTCTTGCGACCATCTAATTGTACCCTGGCTCTTCTATTATGCAGGTATGCTTTTACCCATTTGTACATTCTTGAGCTAACCCTGCAATTTCGCAATTTCTTTAGGATCCCTTCTTTCCAGACCTTGTCAAATGCTTTCCTGAGGTCTATCCATGTTCCTAGTACCAGTTTTTTTTCTTTGAAGGCATCCTCAATCTCTTGGGAGAGGTAGGTTGCCTGATCTTCAGTAGAGTAGCACTGTCTGAAACCTGCTTGCTGTGATACTAGAAGGTTTTCACTTTCAAGGTACCAATGCATTCTACGATTGATAATGCGTTCCATTGTTTTACATAGACAGCTTGTGAGGCTGATGGGCCTGTTGTTGGAGACTGTGTTGCCATCTTTTCCTGATTTGAGGAGTGGTATCATTATTGCGTCTCACCATACCTGTGGTACATTACCGGTGGACCAGCTTGTGTTAAAGATCTGCAGTAGCTTTGCTTTTGCTGCAATTCCCATGTTTCTAATCATTTCATTGGACACTCCATCAGCTCAAGGGGACTTTTTCATTTTTAATTTGGATATTTCATGCTCGATTTCTCTCACTGTGATTGGTGCCTCCATGACTTCAGGTATAGGTTCGCCTTGTCCAATGTTTTGCTGGTTCTCTCGAACCTCCTGTTGTTTTTTTCTGGGTTGACTTTGACGTTATTGTCTTCTGCAAAGGAATAAGCAAATTTATCAGCTGCATGTTTACCTGTTAAAATGTTTCTATCTTTATAATGTGTGATCCTGGTATTTCTCCCTGCATCTTCATCATTTAGTTGTTTTACAAGTTTCCATAATTTCCTAGTATCTCTTTCTAGGTTCAGCAACTCTATTTTTTTCTTTCCAGCTTCTCCTTCTGGCTTGTAACTTGGCTCTTTGAAATTTAGCCTTTGTTTGGTGATATTTGTTGTGATGTTCTTGGCTAGGTCTGTTCTCAGCCTGCTGTCTAGATGTTTCCATCTCATTTTGCAGCTTTTCCATTTCATCATTCCAGTAGGGTTTGTAGTTTTTGCATGCCCCCCTGGGTATGGTTTTACTAGCAGCATGTAGTATACATCTATTAAATTCTCTCACTGCTCTATTGATGTCTTTGTCCAAGTTCATGTCCTTAGCTAGAACACTGGTTAAATGCTGGTACATTTTCCAGTCTTCACTTTTATAGTTCCACTTAGTGAGCGTGCTGCTGTCCATGGTAAATCCATTGTGGATTTCCAGAAATACTGGTCTGTGGTCACTACCTCTAAGCTGCTTTCTAACGACACGTGTGATGTTCCATTCCAAGCCTGCTGAGTGGAATGCCAGGTCTGGTGTAGAGGTGGTGTGCCATGCTCTCGAGTAGAAGGTTGGTGAGTTTGCTGTCTGGTTAATAAGGATGAGATTATTTTAATCCTGCCAGCTCTCAAGTTCCTCAGCTCTCTTGTCGATATGATCGTAGCCCCAGCTCTGAGAGTGGCTGTTGAAGTCACCACACACAAAAAGTCTCTCTTTGTCTGGAATTGTGTCTAGTGCCAATGGTTTATCATTTGGGCAGTAGTAGTTCAGGAGATGGAATTCTGCACTGTCTGTTTTTAGGTGGAGCATCTGGTATTCTGCCCCTTCCATATATACTTCCAGCTGACATGCGTTGATATTGTTTTTAACAAGTGTCAGAATTCAACCCTTTCGCCTGTCCTTTCTGTCAGACCGATAGCACTGGCAGCCTCTGATTTTGAAGGCTACGTCGCTGCTGAGGTGTGTTTCTTGGATACAGCATATACTAACTTGTTCTTCACTGAGGACATTTTCAAGTTCCAATTTTTTGTTGTATCCATCTCTTTTACTGTTGACACCCTCAGCATTCCACTGCATTATTTTTATTGGTCGTTTGTTTGTTTGGCCAGTAGCTCTATTTGTAACCTCCTGGCTCCTCGGGAAAATTGAGAAGGACTTCCAGTATCTGAAGTTGGGCCCTTTCGAGGTATAATGCCCGGCAGCGTCCCTGCCTGAACGTCCGCCACAGGGCAGGCACCATATCTATTTATAGATGTAGACATGTTTCCATTGTGCTTTGTGCGTGGCATCCTGATTATCTGTGCGCCTTTTGGCTGGATGCCTCCGTCTTCAGCACTCTGCTTACTTGGGCAGGACTATGGTCCTGCTCGAGTGGGACTGCCCAACCAGTCTTAGTTTCCAGACCCTGATGGCTGAACTAAGCCCCTTCACCTCTGCACGGTGCTGGTCTCGATGGGGCTGGAAGACAATAAAGAGCTAGTCAATATCTCACACGCTCCATCCACACATGTTCATATTGTGCAAGAACATTCCATGCTTCCAATATATCATTCACACTCGTTCACACTGCAGTCGTTATGATCTTCATCCGCATTGCTGTTGAGCTGAATGGTCATTGTTGTCTCCTACGAACGGATATCGCATATAATTTAATTAATATGTAATTGTATTTCAAAATCAGAAATATATTATATTTTCTTAGCGTTATGTTATCTGGGCTTGAGGTTGTATCGTATTCGCGTGTCTTAAGACATGTCTAACTACTGTTATGCGTATTTGTGACGACTAACCATTATTGTGTACATGTTTATAACGGTGAGTTGCCATCAAAATGTTAACTGATTTATTTAACCCATATTATTATTTTATGTTCCTGTCGCATTATTATTTGACCTGCTTAAATTTTAAACAACATGTAAATTGTAAATCTCTTTTATCTATAATAAATATTACTTATTTTTTGTAATTGCTATCATTACTGACTGTAATTTGATACACAATTACTTGCTTGCAAACATGCAATATGAAAAATCGTTTCCAGCCATATATTATTAACAAGCAGTAATGTCAGAACAACATACTAAAGATTAAATATTGTAACCGAGATAATTGATAAGTAATAGAAACTAAAGAAATGTCTTGTTAAATATAGTTAATAACTGACAATGAATACATATACTGTCATTCTTTTATTCTGTATTGACTGCTAAAGACAGACACAATCGACTCTATAATTTCAACATCAAACTAGTGCGTATCGCTGTGGACACAGTAATTTAAACTAAACCATGCAGTTTAAATTCATGAATAGTAAATTCATGACGTCAGATATGCAATCCGAAAATAAATGTATTTATCATTTAAAATGTTAAATTAACTTGAATCGAAAACAATAACAAGATAACAAACTAAAATAATATATTCACTATATAATACAATACCTTCATATATATATTTAGTGACATAAGCGCAGTGATGAAGCCTTCTCATAACGATCTCATTAAGATAAAACTATATTCGATAATTGGTTAAGAACAACATTTAAATTCGTCACTGAATAGTTCATATACATTACTTTCTTTCATCTATCACATCATATTTCCGATTCTTATTTTCAATATATGCCTGTTTTTGTTCAAATAAGACATTGTCTTCAAGTACATGTAAACGATATAAAATATAGTGTATCTAACATTACACGTTTTATTATGACTTCATCGAAAGATCCATTAATGATAAGTGACCAGGAGATGCTTATTTATTCTTGGGTCGTCTGGGGTGTTCTGTGTCAGATGATCAACATTTTTGGTATTATAGCAAACATAATAAACATTATATGTTTCACGAAGCAAGGTTTTAAAGATTCAGTGACCATCACCCTTCTTGGTAACTATGTAACATAAATATGTTGTATATTGAATATGTCCGCCAACTCTCCCAACTCCTCATCCGTTCTCCGACTAATGTCATTGTATCTAATCCCACCTGGCCCAGGTTCTGTGCTTTTTTGTACTATTTAGTGTCTTCCTAATTTCTTCAACTGCGATCATCATATATTTTTCCATGCTCATGTTCTTACACGTGTCTTTAAACATTTTCCTCATTTCTGATATGTCTTCATATTTCTCTGACCAATTTATGCGGTATTGTGTGCCAGCAACGCCGCACCTTTTGTCTCGTCCGCTTTCTGCCAGATCGTATCAGCGCCCTGGAAATCAGCACTAGTCGTGAGTTATGTCAGACCATTCAAGTATTTATGTAAGCGCTAGAACAATTTTAGTTCTTTGGACATGTTCAATAATAGTACTTTAAAGGCACAGTAAAAGAAAACTGGATACATGGATATTTACTTCCACTATCTAAACCTGGCAAGGATCACACCAGCATACAAGGTTACAGAATAATAACAATGCAGAATATATTAGGCGAGCTTTTGGGAAAAAAATTGTGGTTTGAAGGTATCGTGTCATCTTGAGATAAATAATTGTTTACCAACGTTGTTAGGAGGGTATCGCCAAGTAAAAATAAATGAAAGAATGCATACAAAGGCCTATTTGCGCAGGACGTTTTTGAGGGGTTCTATGCGTGCTTGGAGACATGTTTATACATTGAATTTCAGAGATGTCTGAGTTTCAGGGAATATGTTGATCACGATATCATAAGGGCAGACAAATGCTTAGAATCAATGAAGATTATGGCTGCTGCGCAGTGTGAACAGCGGTTGTTATTTCTTTTGTACCAGATTGTAGTGGTGGTTGTGGTGAAATATGAACTGACGATTCTGTCTCTTAGCCAAAGTAAGATCGAAAAACTGGATATAATCCAAAATTCAGTAATGTATCATTCTTTGATGCACAAGAGACACACCGACAAGTGCTATTCGGTACCTACTTGAATGTCTAAGAGCAGAGAACAGATCACAGTATTGCCGTGCACGGGTGTACATTAAATATATGTAGATAAGGAACACTCATTGAATTCCGAAATACAGAAAGTTAAAGGCAGCAGAATTAAGAGAGGGAAGTTGTGAATAGAACGTGCTGAGGATGTCATATAAAGCGTGTGGAGATTGCAAGATGTGGCAGCAGGTACGGAATGCGTAGGTCTATCCACATATTTCGAAACCTATTTGAGAGTAGTAATATCACTTAGCAGGGAATGCAGAGAATTGTTCCCACATCTATTTTCTGATGAATGTACCCTAACTGCCAAATGTTCGTCTTCTATACAAATCATCATGGATATATAAACCTAAGCATGAACCAACTTTTATCAATATTAATATCGATATAACATAAATCATGTTACAAACATCACTTATCAAAATGTATCAAGATCCCTGCATAAAGGCAACTGACGTAGGCCTGAAAGTTGTCAATAGAATCGCATATGTATGAAGTAAACTA
Organism: Meghimatium bilineatum; assembly: GCA_034231615.1. Taxonomy (NCBI): domain Eukaryota; kingdom Metazoa; phylum Mollusca; class Gastropoda; order Stylommatophora; family Philomycidae; genus Meghimatium; species Meghimatium bilineatum. Next base: position 78,144,774 of record CM067322.1, read on the forward strand.
GCTTCTTCTTCTGCGTTCATTTTCAAACTCCTGCAGATTAACAGGATGTAGTCCGGAGAACGGAATGCATTGTGTCATGGTTTACATCACTGCTGCGATATCTACGCTTTTCGGCCTGACACATTTGTCTTCAGCATGGCTTTGGGTCATGACCCTATATGGGATGGGACATTCAACTCCATAGCATAACCTCCTTAGTACCCCGTTACGACATGCGTGGAAGGTAAACAGTGTTGCTATTCTTTGCTTCCCTTTCGGGCCCCGGTAACACATGGGCGAAGTAAACTATTACAAAATACTACTATCATTAACACAATGTATACCAGTATCTACAAGGCAGGTAGCAATGTAGACACACTGTACACACATGTGTTGCATAGAAATAAATTTAGTCTGCAGGCTAAAATTACAGCTTACAGAGCAGTCGCACTTTCAGGACTGTTATAGTTAGTCGTCGGATAATTATCATGGCAAACTGGACACGCCAATAGTTGCTCCAATCTCTCCAAGAGTGTACCCGCCATTACACTTCTGTTGACAGTACCGGTAATATGCTAGTTGACCATCATTCTTCTGCGCCCTCCGAAATGTTCACTTTAGGAACACCGCATTTACATCCCTGATCTTTAATCCCAGCCATTAAAAAGGAATTATCATCCACATTAGTCTCACTCTCGCGTGATATATCTCTTAAGGAGTTTAAAACGTCAGTGCGATTAATTGCCATATCTCCATGTGCCACAATCGCGCATGATGCCAGTTGATCCGCTCTTTCAATGTCTTGAACACCCACATGTCCCAGCACGAAAATAAATGTAACCACTTTCATCCTCGCCTTTCTCAAGGCCTCAATCCACTGTTCGCGAACAAGTCCGACTTGTACCTTCTTAATCACACACATAGAGTCATTCACGATTCAGATCTGCGTTACCTTCTGTGTGCATATCCACAGAAATGCCCTTGTCACCGCCATAGCCCCCATGGCCATACTACTCGTAGTGACCGCAAAGACACCACTCTCCTCCCTGATCGTTTTAACTGTTACTGAGCTGTGATGGCCCAAGCACTGCAAATATGTCTAATCACAGATACATCAGTGCATATAATCACATCTCCCTCTTTGGCATTCTCACTGACCAAAGCCTGCACTTCTTTCTCCACATCTTTGGGAAACTATTCTCTGCATTCCCTGCTAAGTTCTATTACTACTCTCAAACAAGTTTCGAAATCCGTGGGTATACTTATCCATTCCGCACCTGTTGTCACATCCTGCAATCTGCAATTGCTGTGTATGACATCCTCAACACGTCCCATCCACGACGTCCCTTTCTTGTGTCTGCTGCCTTTAACTTTCTGTATTTTGGAATGCAATGGGTGTTCATTATTTGCTTGTGTTTAAAGGTATGCCCGTGCACGGCAATAATGTAATCTGTGTTCAGCTGTTGGACAGTCAAGTAGGTATCGCATAGCTCTTGTCGATGAGTCTCTTGTATACCCAAGTATAATACGCGTTGCTGCTCTCTGGATTATATCCAGTCTTTCGATGTGAGTGTGGCTAAGAATTACCAGTGCATATTCCACAACAGCCACAACCACACCCTGGTACAAAAGAAATAACAACCTATGCTCACACTGCGCAACATCATTAATCTTCATTTCTGCTAAACCTTTGCCTGTCCTTATTATAACGTGGTCAACATGTTTCCTGAAACCCAAACATTTGTCAAAAACACACCCAGATTTCTCATTATGCTAGTTCTTTCTAAACCTTTTCCGGACAACGAAACCTGTGGCATGGGTGTCTTTACCAAGTGATTGTTCAAGGAAAACCACGTCACAAATGCCTTAGACGGATTACCCACTGCTCCGTATCTCGACACCAATTTGTCAGTCTGTCCAGCTCCTTCTGTAGTTCCACGACGCACTCTTCTCAATTTCTACCCTGTCTATAGGCCTACACCAGGACATCATCGGCATATGACATCGTTCTGCCAGCACCTGTGATTTTATTGCGAACGATATGTACTGTGTGTACATTGAAAAATACTGGAGATAGAGACAATACCTGTGGCAGACCAGGAGTAATAACCGTTGGTGCAGATATCCAGTTACCACACTTAAGAATTACTATCCTATGCATCAGGGCGGCACCAATCCACTGCAAGACAAAAGAATTTACTGATAGATTTACATATTGATCCATCAACATATCTAAGGGCACGCTATTGTGCGCATCCTCAAGATCTATTGCGACCTCACATGTCTCCATGCGCGAATTGAACCCTTCAAAAACATCCTGCGCAAATATGGCTGCATTCTGCCATGTCTTCTTTCCTGGGCGATACCATCCTAACAATGTTGGTAAACACTTATTTCTTTCAAGATAACACGATAACTTCCAGGCCACAATTATTTCCAACAGCTTGCCTAATTCTGCATTGTTATTATTATGTTGCCTTGTATCCTGGTGTGGTCCTTCCAAGGTTTGGATAGTGGAACTACATAACCATGCAACCAGTCTTCTTTTACTGTGCCCTTTAAAAGGCTATTATTGAACATGTCCGCCAACTCTCAGAACTCCGCATCCATTCTCCGACCAATGTCATCGTATCTAATTTCATCTGGTCCTGGTGCTGTGTTTTTTTGGGGTACTTTTCACGCCTTCCTAATTTCTTCAACTGTAATTATCATATGCTTTTACATGGCTAAGGACGTACACGTGGCTGTAATAGTTTTCCTGATTTCTTGAAATGTCTTCACATTTCTCTGACCAATTTGTGCGGTGTAGTGTGCCAGTAACGCCGCACCTTGTGTCTCGTCTGTCTTCTGCCAGACTGTATCGTCACTCTGGAAATCTGCAATATGCGTGCGTTTTGTCAGACCGTTCATGGATTTGTGTAAACGCCAGAACAATTTTAATTACTTTTCGCGTGTTACCTCCTGGCAAAATTCGTCCCATTTTGACGCCTTTGCTGACTTTGCAATATCTTTGAATGTTTGAACCAAGGTATATTTCTTCCATTTCATTTCTGCGACCTCCATGGGCTGAGCCGCAACAGGTGTCCTTGCCCTATGCCACCTTGCTAATGCTTTCCCTTTCTCGCTCTATGCCCTTTGCAAATCTCTGTTCTACCATGGGGGGGGGGGGCTTATCCCACACTTGATTTCTCACTTCTTGAGCCTTACGTTTGTCTTGTCGAATTCTGCTCACAACATCCACTCCTCTGCGATCATACGTAAAGGACCTGTTCTTTGGCTTGATCTTTTTTGTCATTTTTCAATAGCACAACACATGAGAGGTTGTCACTGCCATGATGCCCCAGCACGTCCCATTGCAAATAGCCATATGCTATTATATAGGTATGCAGGGCTGTTATGCGCTGGTGAAGCATGTTCCATGCATAGATGAATTGAACAAAAGCATATATGTTCTCAAAATGGCCAACACAAAAGTGTAAAAGTGATATGTTAAAATTCTCAATGAAAGCCTTTAAAATAATACAGGATACATGGGAAGACATTGCACTGTATAGAGTCCATATCGTTTTAACGTAAACTAATCATTTTGCGAAAAGTGCATCAAGCAAACAGTGGGGAGTAGCTAGAAAGGCTTGGATTAGTCAACAACAATGTACAATGTTCATCCAAAATCGATGTTTCAAACAAAAAATGCAGCAGAATAGGTCTTATTAGTTATGTACAAAATCTCATAATCAAGGACATAACTGGATTTCATAATGTGTATGCTGAAAATTTTCATCACCACTTCTGAAAGACGAACGAAATACACATACACACACATACGTATACATTAAGCGGAACAATAAATAACTGGTTCTTTTTTTTCTAAGCGAAAGTCGTGTTCTTGAGTAATATTCTATCACCCAATTTTACAAGAAACGTTGTGACAAGAAACGAAGAAAGAAAAAATTGCCGAAATCATATTATTTGAATGTAAATAAAGTGGTTCAAATATCATGTATGGTTGACCTTCTTGAACTCTGCTACAATGGAGCAGTAACCACGCTGCTATGAATACCATTCACAATGTTTAAAAGCGTAGCTCGAATATTTTCATAACATATATTTGCAAAATATAAATGTAAATACGACGTCAAGATCATGCATGCAAATTTCTACTATTTAGATATTCTTGAGATTAACGGGCATTGAACCAGACCCTTCAACGGCACCAAATCGCCTAGTAACTATTGCACATGCGTTCTTCGGTACTTGTCTAACGGAGATTTGGTGCCGTTGAACGAACAGGTTCAATTCGTTTGACTCAAGCATTTTTAAATTGTCCTCTGGCTTCCTACTTATATTTACTTGTGCTATTTGGATACAAGAGCAATGACTTAATTCATAAGCCACGGATAAAATAAATGTAACCAAAACAACATTATACACTCATAGTGTAAATCAAAAATGAATCAAATTGTATGTGCGTGTTATTAATAAACAAAACCAACAGATTTACTTCACAATAATGTATTTAGGATTGATATTTAAATAATGAATGCTTATATACTATATACGACAGAAGGGACAGCAAATGATGCTGATGAATTAAATACTTTAGCTGTGAGCACGTATTCTTGACAGCCCGTTGCCGTTCCGCATAGGATTGTATCATATGTGTAACATATGCAGCACTATGAGCCATTCATGTTTTTTTTTTTTTTTGCTTTTTGGGGGTAGGATACATTTTTTTAGTACCAGAAAGTACTATTCAGGTAATGCAATGTTGTAGGAACATCACGACCTGCCAGGTATACAGTACAGTCTTCTAGGACTACTAGCTCTCGTGTCTGTCACATATGTTGACTCATCAGTAATTATGACACATGCGATGAACCATATAGGGACCCGTCACAAAAAATTGACAAATGTGTAATCCCCGCTCCCTACATCTCTTAGTCATCCGTGGTGATAATTTGCTAGATGGCATAAGTGAAAAAATACAAGACGGGAAGCGAAAATGATGATTTTATTCACATTGACATATGTGTACCTACTTAACTTTCCTTAGTCGCATTCTACGACAATCCTAGAGAGTAGGCAGTACTCCTAATCATTACACCACAATTCCAAGTCTGGGTTGCCACACGGACAATAGCATGCGTATAGAGGGAGTAGTTTAATATCGCAATCGCATTGAGCATTGCACTTTACTATAATACATTTTTTTCAGTTATAGATGCATGCCTGTTATTCAACACAGTTCTCGCGGATAACGTGAACACAATTCAGAATGTAATGTTATGAAACAGTCCGCAGCCCTAAATAAATCACACATAATCACTTCACCAGCACTTACTTAAATGCATTGTCTATTCAGGATTATCCATATCTGATCTAGGAAGTCTGACAACAATGGCATGGACTTGCATTTGTTTGACCCCTGCTGTCATGGAAGCGGATCTGCCCTTCGACCCTATGGATATAATGTACTTGACATCATCAATGGCACATTTCTCTTTCACTCGAGTCAGCAGTTGCCTCACAGCAATGATTACATTGGAAAGATGCTTATGTATAACTATTCCCTTAAAGGTTGGTACTTATAAAATGTGTTAACATATTTAATATTGTTATAGTATATATTATAAGATATATCATATAATGAAAACAGAAAACCGTAGATATGCATGATCGCTTTTGGCAATCAGCATGACACCTAATGTTAATGATAGCAGATAAAATGGTGATGCAAAAATATTCGTCTTTAACTGTGTACACGTTTCGTTTACATACATAATTATATATATATATATATTTATATATGTTTGATGATTTCCGAACATGGTGCATATTGCAGAAACAAATGCTCCCTCAGTTAGAGTATCGTGGTGTTGATTTGTGTAGTTCTTGCATGCTATTGAGACCCAGCCATAGTCTTTCTCATGGTTGTTCTGCAAAATATTTCACTTGTTTTTCATCTTTCTTCTTTGTCATATGGAGTCATATTAGTACTTCCAGTGGTAGTATATTTCCAGCAATTATGAAAATTAACAAGTCTGCAACACCAATAGATATAACAATAGATACCACTAAAGTGAAATACGCCAAGGAAAGTAAATATCTAGGCAGAATTTTTTCCAAACATGGAAGATTAGACAGAGAAATATAAAATAGATACCAGAAAGCAAACACAATGATTTACCAACTTCCATCAATACTTCTGCACACAAAGATCAAGATGGAAATCAAAAGACACATATTATCTATAAACATGTGTAAACCAACACTTTGCTACCAATGGTAAACATGGATCAGCATCAGCATCGCAGCAGAGAAAAAAGATCATTTCAAGTGAAATGAAGTGTCTGAGAAAAGCTGCAGTAGGGGTACTAAACTAGATAGAATACGAAAAGAATAAATTATGATTATCGTTGGCATACTATCATGTATTGAACTTAAAGAAAGAGAACATGTAAAATCGTTCGGTCACTTTATGATAATAAACCCAAGCAAAATACCACTAGTTGCATATAGCAAAAGAATATTTGGACATTTAGCCAGATGTAGACCAAGAAGACGGTAGATAGAAAATATTAAGGTGATCTTGATCAAACATTGACCTACTGCAACCAAAACGACACATCTGGTCTGACATCGACAGCTGAACCTCCCACCCCTACGCATAACGACAATTATGGATATTATGAACCATCATTCACAAGGGAATAGACAATATTTTCATTAATTTAAGCACATGTCCTGTATAAGGCCGTAGATTTTTGTATTAATATTGTAGAGACATATTTCAGTTTCGTATCTACCATTTTTACTTGTTTGACCTACATGTGTCCGTGTCATTATTTAAGGGTATTAATCTATGATATTTATTTTAAAATGACTTCCTTTCTCCAGCATTTTTGGCCATTTGCAGTGTTCACAACTGTGTATGATAATACATGTATTACATCTTGGTTAAAAACAGTCATAGCATGGTATACTTACTTATTGTTTGTACGTTCCAGATGTTTGCTAAATAGATTAGTGTTTAGAGTTTCACAGCAATTCGAGTGGAATCGCCATTTTGTGTTATTGTGCAGCTCAAGTAGTAAGAGTTATTGCATTTATTCTTCTTCTTCTTCTTTCGTTCACTTGAAACGTGTCTATTTCTGTAATTCTGTCTCCTTAATAAAACTCACTGTCTTTTGTAGTTCATACAGTGTCCCATAGAGCTTTGATTCCAGTGTTGTTTCCTCTGGCCACCATGTCTGCCTCAGCGTTTCATGCTCAGAACACTCTTGAAGTATATGTTTGGCACTCTGTGCTGCCTGTCCACATGTACACATGACCGTGTTGCCAATCTTGAACTTTGTATACATGTGACTGCGGATTCGGTTGTGTCCTGTTCTGAGGCGTAGAATTATAACTTGTTCTGATCTCTTCATAATGTGATAGTCATGTTGTGTTGGTGTTTGTGGCTTTCTTATTGACTTGATCATCTGTTTTTTTCTGATGGTAGGTGATTGGTATATCTGGTTGGTCTTCGGCAGCACCTTCCTTAGCCAGTTGGTCTGCTTTTTCATTTCCTGGTATTCCACAGTGAGAGGGTATCCACTGCATGGTTACCCTATACTGGTAAGACAGTTCGCTAAGTAATTTTTTTCAAATCTGTTAGTTTTCCAGACTGGAGAGCTTGAAGCACTGACCTTGCATCTGTCAGGAATACCACAGGCTGTAGGCCAGAATTGGAGTTAAGCAGTTTATTAGCTACCACACTAATTGCCTGTATTTCTGCATCATAATTATTGCAGAATTTTCCCGTCGGTGTTCTGATTGTATCTCTAGGCTTGTGTGGATATTCTATATATACACCTGCGCCTCCATTCCTCACATCATTCTGTGCTGACCCATCTGTGTACACTATTGCATTTATGAATATCACTCCATGTAGAGTGAGATTAATATTGATACAATGCATGATCCAATAATTATTAGCCTGAATGGTGTTTTTTAAATAAAAGATGACATAGTCGTTTCATCATTTATTGTACCTTAGAGCGTGAACTTAAGATCTCCATCGTCTGTAAAATTAAGATCACTATCAATTCTATATATTGCGCCTTTTATATCGAAATATTCATTCGCAATTTTTCACGTTTATTATTTATTTGTTTGTGTAGATGTCCAGACAATACTAGCCATTTACTCTTGCTTCCTATGTGAAGTTTTCTATTGCAACAGTTTTGATTTATACCCACGAGCCTCCATCTTTCAGCGGAATGTAGTTTAGTGAGAAAGACGACATTGCTCGATAATTTCAATGAGTGGATATGGTGGGAAGTTTCCAAACTCATGATGGTGGTAGAGGATAGAGAAGCGTGGATATATTTCTGCATCAAATGTAGCAATGTGACACACCTACGACCATGCCGGGTTGTGTGTTTTATTAATATTATTATTAATAGTGTATATTGAAGAATGCTCCTATTTCAGGGATACATGTCTAGTTTACGAGACCACCTGGTACTCTGTTTAGGTTCAGCCATTGTGAATATATCTTGTTTATGTATACGATGGTCCAACAAATCGCTACACGGAAGCATTAAAGACCTCACTAACTGATATCTTTTGAATATGTATGCTAGACATGCAAGAAAGTTAAATCATTTCCATCTTACCTGCCTACGTAAATTACTAAACATCCATTGGTGGGACAAAGTACCAGACTACGAGGTCTTGGAAAAATCAACCTCAATAAGCATCCACACAATACTTATGAAGGCGCAGGCACGCTGGGCAGGCCATCTTGTGCGTATGGAGAACTCACGTTTGCCAAAACAAATATATTATGGAGAACTCAAGGCAGGATTTCGAAAAGCTGGTGGACAGAAAAAGCGTTTCAAAGACAAGCTCAAGTCATCCTTGAAACATCTTAACATTGACGTAGGCGCTTGGGAGAGCCTCGCTCAGGATAGAACAGCATGGCGTTACAGCATTAGAACGGGAGCACTAGCGGCAGAAGAATTCAGACAAGAAACTGCAAGACAGAAGCGGACACGTAGAAAAGAAAAAACATCTCAACCTCACACAGATACCTTCTATTGTTGTCAATTCTGTAAAAGAACATTTTGTGCGCGCATTGGACTTGCTAGTCATTTAAAAACGTACTATTAACTTTATTATTTTATTATTTATTGTTATTATTATTATGGTTGAGTTTTTGGTCATCGTCGATCACGACGGACGAACATCATCTTTTGAAATAGACCACGATACATAGGAAGAACATGCACACAAGAGAGCTGCATTGCGATCTACAGTCATAAAATGTGCAGCATCCTCTGGAGAAGAGCAGCAACTAAATGCGAAAATTTGCTAGTAAGTCACATGTAGACAAAACACCATATACAGTGGTAATTCAGTGTCCAAACTGTACAATGGACATTTGCAGCCAGAATATGGCTTACTAGCCACTTGCGAACTCATACCAACGGGACGAATGTCTAACTGAAAAAGTGGATGTAACGAATGGCCATCGTCATTTATGGTGGAAGATCACCAACGTTATGATGGCCCAACTATAATTTTTCGAACCGGTGTCAAACTTCAGTTGAAGACAAGAAAATTGTTAACTACATTCAAAAAAAAATGCAGGTCTATCTTTACAAATGCATATTTAAAAGAAAAATAAAGGCATTTTAGATAAGCATATGTGTTATAATGAGTTGTTGCGTTATCTGTAAGCATTTTAAAACCACACAATTATTCCACGAGTCATATATATATATATATATATATATATATATATATATATATATATATATATATATATATATATATATATATATATATATACATATACATATATTGTAATGATGGCCATCACAATACGCTATTTTGAAGGAAGCCCTGAAACGCATCTGTGAGAAATATTGTATTATTTAATGATTTTTCCACATATTGGGAACTTAGTTATTTTATCAGAATAGTATGTAATGTTTACTCCTTTTCTCCGTGACGTTTTTCCTACCATGATATAAAGTACGTTGAAGTATTTGTAAAATTAGAGGTTAGATTGACATAGAAGCAGATGTGTTCTCTGAAACTAGCAATTTTATTGGTTGGTCAAGGTTGTTCTTTTTTTTTGTTTGTTATGCTAGACCTCATTGTAAAACCCCTACGAGTTCTCCCATATAGTAGGGCAGTGATTCATTATTTCGAGCAGGATATATATTGTCGTTATAGAAAACGGAAAATGCGATGTGTTACAGTTTTTATATATGCCAACAGTTCAATACATCCTACTTCGGCGTAGGGAAGGTTACAAAATAACATCACTTTCCGTGGGGAATCGATGCATTTCTAGCTTTTAATTGGTTGGCGACACAAAGTATTTACGAAGTGACCAATGATCAGCCACATCAGACACGATACAATTATCAGTTTGGGTTCATCCTGCAAGGCTTTTATGAATAAGGACTTTGTCAAAACAATATAATTCGTTGGCTTAGTTATATGTACGAATAATTATGATAAATTCATGATCATTGATTTGTAGTAATACTATCGCTGCCGTTGCATTATGAAGATGGTAGTAATACTACTTATGTTACAGAATTAATGCAGTCAACGTTCATCCAATTTGATTTGCAACTTGCAGGTGATGATGCATAGCTACATGTCATAATAGACTATCCTAGCATTCTTAACTTTTATATATGACTGAAGGAATATTAATGCCGTGGCTGTGGACTACTCTTAGATGTTAGCGCGCAGATTGTGTGATTCGTCTCTTATGCGTATACGGGATACTCCTTATAAAAGGGCGCATTTACTTTTTCCTTCGTGAAATTCAGTTTTCACTTTTTGTATATATTACGTTAACAGGCAATGAAAATAATATGCTCATTCAAAAGTGTCATGTTATAATGGTAATTTCCAATTTATCCCATTTGTCTTATTTTGAATATTGCCAATAATTTATTGTACGTAGAGTAAGGCAAATCATAAACGTGCCTCTTGGATGTGCATAATGAACACACTATGAACATCGTAGTAGCAAAGTGATCAAACCATGTTTGCTGTTCTCAAGAAATCGATAGTTCGTCCCTGTGATGTGACAAAATGTTTCAAGTGCACATTTTCGGTGTTCGAAGATTATTGACTGAGGTTTGCTTGTGAGTTGTGTTTTATTACTGGTACTCTCACCAGGACACCGATTTGCTGACAAAGGCAGAGTGCATATAGAGCAATCCAGTTATAATGAAGTCAATCATCTACACATTAGGAACATTTGAGACTTTGGAGATATCGTTAACGAATAATAGTATATTTCCACTTTATTGTATTGTCAATGATATTGAATAATTTCGTATAAAGGTATAATTTATGTTGTTCGTCCATCATAAGTGATGACGACCATTTGTTACATCCACTTTTAAAAATTCAATTAGAGTTAGGTCCTTGATTATGTGTTGGTAAATGGCATATGCGCCCTATTTGAACTGTAAATGTCCTTGTACAGTTCGGACATGGAATGACCACTGTAGATGGATCTAATAATGGATGCATACATGTGTTATGTCGTTGCCTTAAATATAATTCTGACAAATAATAATTTTCAACGTTGTCATTACAGATAAAAAGTCTCATCACATTGAAACGAGCAACTGGGATTACAATATGCGTGTTCATATTCTTCTTCTTTAGTGGAGCACCAGTGTATGCTGTCAACAGATTTGATATGAAATATTATCCAAGAAGAAACAAAACTATTATAGGTATTGTTTCTACTGCCGATAGAGAAAATGTGGAAAATATCTCATTTTTTATCAACAATTTTGCTATTCCATTCTGCTCCTTTGCAGTCATCGTTGCCAGCACTACAACGCTGTCAGTTACGCTAGCCAAGAAAACAACATGGAGACAGAAGACCGTCACTAGTGGGCAAGTTGATCGAGTTTCCATTCGTAACCAGACGACATCAAGAATGGTTGTAATGATTTCCACTTTATTTATTATTAGTTTTGTACCAGTGAGTATCGCTATGCTAGCAGTGGCTTGCATTCCTGAATTATACCTAAACGGAAAGTATATTAATTTAGCATTGGTGATGGGTGGTATTGGTTATATAATGGAAAACATCAATTCATCAGTTAACATCTTCATTTATTATCACATGAGTAGTAAATATAGGAATCACTTTCGTATGATGTTCGGTGTTAAGAAAATAAGTGCGTCATAAAATTAGCTGGTGTCTGAAAAGTCATTAAAACAATTCCCTGTACATTTTTATATGAAATTTGTCAATTGCATTACCAAGTGTAATATTGGTAGATAACTAGAATATTCAAAATATTAAATGGCAGTATACAAAATCGTATGACTTCAAATTCGTATAAATGTACAGTGACATCACTAGCAGTGTATTACTATGTAAGTAGAACTATAACAGAATATGCGAAGTCTCTGAATATTACACACATTCTTAGAATGCATTCACTATATTCTGTGTTTCCGTGTGTGTAATCGCATTTCTCGCGGCGGCGTATGAAGCAGTTTGTCACCTGCCAAGAATGCTACTCATATCACACAACTTGGCAGCTTCATGAGGCTATCCCATAAATATTATGAAAAGAAAATTGAATTTATAAAAAGAACTTACGACTAGGGAACGAATGCGCGCTTCAAAAATGCTTACAATAAAACTGCTTTGCAATCCTAATGCACATTGCGATGAGATCAATGTCATATGTTCTGCCGACACCTCACAGGTAGATGATGAAGTATGTAAGCTATTTCTGTAAATAATGTATATATATATATATAGTCCACTCAGACATGCTTCTGTTACCAACTAAGCAATATAGCTTAACTATTAAAACTATTACAAGAAGTAAAGCGTGATTTCTTACATGAGAAGAAAACATCTGCTGTCTACTTAGACATAACGCACATCGAGTGTCGGAGAGAAGAAAACAGCTGATGTCTACTTAGACATTACGAACAGCGAGCGTTAGATAGAAGAAAACAGCTGATGTCTACTTAGACATTACTCACAGCGAGTGTTGGAGAGAAGAGTTACTGTTTCTAGGTATATATTACACAGTATATGCCTACAGTACTAATGAATTGTGATGTGCAGTTTGATATTCACTTAAGTTATAAAGATGCATAAACATAACACGTTATATAAATATATAAAGAAAACGGTATCCCACAATATCTACAATATCTTCAATAATATTTACAATAGTGGTTAATTATTTAGAATAAGAATTAACTGATGCTCAGAAAAATTGCATGTCACAAGTTGCATATAATGGGGACACCTTCTACACAAACAATAAACATTATATATATATATATATATATATATATATATATATATATATATATATATATATATATATGTATATATATATACACATATATATATATAATGTTTATTGTATATTGTTTGTTATATAGAATATATAATTATATACAATCCCTACTTGTATATATATATATATATATATATCCTGCCGAAGACGGATGTGTTGGGCCATTGGCGCAAATAAACGGCAACACAACGCATTTCCATTCTCTGGACTATATTCAACTGGAAATCTTGTAGGAACATTGTCCTGTTACAAGAGAAATCCAGCTGCAGTTTGAGAATGAACGCTGAAGAAGAAGAAGAAGTATATATATATAGGGATTGTAAAACAACTAAATAAAGTAACAAATTGGGTGAATAAAATGGAGACTTAAAACTAAGGACAAAAAAATTAAATCAAAGAAACGTTATTCAACAAGTAATTGGGTGCATGTTACAAAAACATACCGACATGTGTATATATATAAAACAAAACATTTAATTTCATCTCACCCACAAAATTATTCAGGAGTGAGCTAACTCTAAACAGTATATGACATAAACATATGGATTACATAATAGACAGAGCAGAGAATGATTGAGTATGTAGTTATTACGTTTAAGCACAATATCACATCAGATATGGGGTGCAAAGGGAACGCATTGCTCGAGGCGGACCCAGGGTTAGCAGATAACCAAGATCCCAAATGTACCTCCACACGGTGCACCCTGGAAACAGAAATACAGCAGCTCGAGCTGATTCTGGCCAAATCATTTGGGGATCGTGTCCGAGAATGTGGAGGTAGCAGATGGAAAGAGATTTGACTGCACAAGAGACAGACAATATCTCCGACACCACCAGCAGCACCACATATAGCGACACTGTCGACATACAGTGATGCTAGTCAGTCCAGTCCGAACATTGGAGGGGCGGCAAATGTAAAATGCACGTAAAGGTAGATGCATGGCGAGAGACAAATATATTTCATACCGAGTACAATGAAACAATGAAAGGGCAGAACAGCGCTAGAGGGCAGCGCGAACTGCAAATGGAAAATGAAAAGTTCATAGGAAAGGCGAACTACAAGCTCCGTCAGCTCGAGACGAGCTTCTAGTTACCTGTGTTCCTTACAGGCAGAGACCCAGACCCATTCATTGGCGTTTCGTAAAGCAAGAAGACCTAATCCAACTCTAATGTCGAGCCTTCCTAAACCGGAAATATGCTCGCGAAGAGAAAGCGTTCTGTACACGATGGGCTTAGGCAAGAAAGGGACAATGATGGTAGTCCTGGCCCAACTCTACTGTCAGGTTTTCCTACACCGGAAATACACTTGAAGAGAGAAAGGGTTCAGTACCTGATGGGCTCAGGCGCTATTGGGACAAGGACGCTCAGCTCGAGAACGCCTTGCTCTCAAACACGTGGTGTGAGACTCGAACTTTGACAAGGGGTACACGATGTCGGTGAATGACACCTCGGCTAAGAGGGCGAAGGAGCCAGGTCCAACTCCTCTGTTGAGTTCTTCCCCTTAAGGAACCAGGTACCCAATGGGCACAGGCACAGGACGTCCAATTACACGAGGCAAGTTCATTGACAGTGGGACACCTCGTTCGAGTCAGACGAGAGCAAAATATCGTCTGGGCGAAGAGTCGCCACTACGCGTGCCTGGAGACAGATATAGAGACTGTCAAAGGTTAAGGGTAGCCCACCCGAATTGTCAAGGCATGCCGAAATCGGATGTGCTAGTTCTACAAGGCGCATAACGGTGGCACAACGTAATCACGCTCCCGGCGGAAATCGCACGGATATCCGTGATGGTTACAATGGAGCGAACGAAAAACAAACAAACAAACAAACATCAGATATGTACACCATTTGTGGTTTCTATGTATAAATACAATCGCACATCACATGTGTTCCAAAAAGTTAATGTAATGTGGAACAGCAGAGAACACAGAAGCACACACGAAAGCAGGGAAATGACAGCAACATGTAAGTGCGAGCAATGTAGGATATGGAAAATATAAAATCAGGAGCATATAAATGATACTAAGTTAATGGGGTGGACAGAAGAATGTGATACTATCGTAAAATAGAGACATGGACATTCCCCACTTAAGGAACCGACTTCGACTAGCCAAATGAAACGCTGAGCTGAAAATAACTGACGATAGGAAATCATTTCGATAAGACAAGGTGACACATTAGATAATATGTGAATACTGATGAAGAAAATATAACTTAACATGTCATATTTCACTGTCATACAACTACCGAAATACAGTTTACTTTAACAAAAAATAGTTTACTACCAATCTAATGACATAGTGTAGTTAAAATTTTTGGCTATGATGTTTTCTAAAACGTATTCGCTGATTGGGCATCTCTCAACGTATCGACTGCGTCCATCTGGTCAATAACTTACAGAGATTATCTGAATTGTAATAACCGCATGATTCGTGGGGGTCATAAAAGAGGTCAAAACAACATCTTTGGCAATAACTCGTGGCATGTTAAAATCCCTTGAAATGTGTTGAGCACAAAGCTCTCTGGCCATATTATTGAATGCGTATAAAAGATTGTCGCTCCTTGAACAAATTCAGTTGAAAATTCAATGCGCAAGTATGGTTCATCTCACTATAGAGCAATGATACATACTCACTGGAAGCTTACAGACTGGGCAATCACAAAGCGTAGTCGCCAGACAATTCAATGTTGTTAGAAGCACAAGTAATTACATTTGAAAGCGATTTCAACAAACTGGCTCAATGGTAGACCGGCTGCGGGTGGAAGACTCATAGTCACAATTCCTACGCAAGGCCGCTTTATAAGGCTGAGTCATCTCAGGAATCTGCATTTGTGTCCTCCACAGTCGAGTCTATTTCAGCAGCTCATTGAATTCCAGATCAAACAGTCATGAACCGGAGGCACGACGCTGGTGTTTGGACTAGAAGACCATACACAATTCCTGTTCTTATGGACCGGCTTCGCCAAAATCGTCTCCAGTGGAAAAATCAGCATATCCAATGGACTGTTAGAAATGACTTCAGATGGGTTGGTTTAATGATTTATTATTGTTTGTGCCAAACGACACCACCGACGGAGAAGACACAGAACATCGCTACACACAGAACATCGTTGATCATGTATCTCCACATAGTGGTAGCGGTGAAATCATGTCAGGGGTAGGGTATGATTAACTTCATGAACTCGTGCAAATTCCTGTACAATTTTCGTCAGTTGCAAGAACTTTAATGTATCATCTTGATTTCTACTTGAATTTACTAGTACAAGTTATTATTTTAAGCACCATAGTGCTGTCCCTATGCTATTTATGTTTACATAAAGAGCTGTTGGCCATATAGTACAAATACGGATTTTATACGCTTGTGTTACTGAGGATACTTCAATATGTGTAAGCAATTGTCATTGTTATTGTAATAGTACTTGTCTCGATTGGTCCGTTATCAGTGACTTGAGTTCACAGTTTAAATGTCTCGACAAAATATAATATTTTCTTGTAGATGCGGTCAATCACCTACGGAAAAATCCGTTTGCTCCAGTCACAATCCGATTAGGTGCCCTTTGGAATTGACTTGGTTAAATTCATTCACTCTCAAAATGTTTAACTTATACTCTTTATTCCTATCTTAATTTACTTCAATTTGTACCAGGTCACTTCTTCTCATGAAGTTGATCACCCACTCGCACATCGGTCTTCGGCAGGAGTTGTGACACTGGGTTTTCTACTACGCAGTCATTCTGCCACAGGGCCAATGTGTTGAATTATCCTTAAATTTATGACTAATGATGCTTCTAGCCACATTCAATTATCTTAATATTACACGTTGTGATAGTGCAGTCTGTAGGCGTCCACTTATGATGTGTCGTTGTTCCGTAGTAATATGAACATTACTTATGCATGGAACTTTAAATGCATTTTTAACGACCGTTATTCATTTATAGGCATTCAAGAATATGATTAAACATGTATGTATTCAGCAAGTGTCACGGGATTGTCATGTACATGTGACGAGTTATTGCCAAACACATCTTTTTGACCTCGACATCTTTAATGACCTCACGAATCATGAGATGAGTACAATTTAGGTAACCACAAGAAGTTAATGACTAGTTGTACACAGTTACATATGTTGAATATCAAATAAACGAACATCTTTTATAAAAGTAACTCTAAAAAAGTAGCGTAACTTTTTTTTTTAAAACAGCACATTTTACAAGATCACTTACCGAAGCTCAAGTAGCTTTATATTTTTGTGCATTTTTAAATGAAGAAATTGAGAGATGGTGAGGCTAAATTGCGATACTAGTCAGATAGGAATGAACCACATTACACAATGCTTAAATGTTGAATGGACATGTTTCTTAGCATATGATCATGTAATGTTTATCAATGTGACAACAGTATTTATTTCACATAATTTCGAAACATAGTTTGTGTACTTGATAATGTCAAAGGTAAAACAATGGCTCTACTATTTACTTAAAATTAGTGACCATGTTAAAACTACATGATGGTTCGTTTTATTGTGTAATGGTTAATATATATACCTACTTAAACCTGGTCACGCTGGGGTCAGGAAACGAGAGAGCAGACTTATTGGCATGCGATGCGGCGATAGACGGCCCAATGCTGAGAAGAGATAAGGTGGACTTGATCAAGGCAGTAATAAAGGCATTACTGAATTTATTACCGACAATACCACTTGTCTTATTCCATAACCTTAATGGATCTCCAAAACAATTCATAGCGTAAACAAAACACTTCAAGAGCGATACAAACCTTCAACCTCTTTGATCACAACCTAAATAGCATACATACTACGCCATAGATGAGCATACATCAAATAATATTCACTAAAATTTGACACATAATTTTGACGGTAAAATATTGATGAAAAAATCGTGCATCCGATACAGGGAATTTATTCCTACAAACCCAGTGCTGTGTATATGATTATATTCAATTTACTTTGCTTACATGCATATACTCGCATACACCCAATCAATCATCCTCTCTTTCTCTCTCTCTTTCTCTCTCTCTCTCTTTCTATCTTAATACTGTATTAAGAGTATTAAGTATTGAGTATTGAGTATTACTCAAGGGCAGACAGTTCAAGAAATTGAAACATTTTTAGGAATTGCACTTCAGAGATAGACGATGCTGAAATGTGAACTATAAACTTTCTGAAAGAAATGAAACGTCACTACACAAATATGATCCAACAGACTATAAGGTTAAAGAGATTCATGGAACAAATCAACGTTAACATGAACGTATAACTGAACAGAAATATATGTTGAGCTGCAACATTTATTAAACTACACGAAATGTAGCGAAACATTCAACGTTAACTTGCTGTGTAGTCGGTAATTTATCTAGATGACACTAAACACCAACAACATCACACAACAACATTTTGTGTCACGCGACTATTCGGTTCTTAATGATAACATTTACAGGTTCATGAAAAATGAGAAACAAATATCACTATCTGAAAATACGGTTCCTACATAATATGTATTGATCGATATTGTGTAATACTATCACTTTGAAAATAAGTATTAATGTCATTCAAGTTTGATTATTCTGATGTTAACAATTATGTTAGCAACATTAAATTATGGTTTCTCTATTTTAAATAATACACTATGTCAGACTGTCAATGTGTAATTCTTCTGTTAAATAATATATTGTTATACAGTCATAGATGTTAGCACTATTTTTCAAGTAAATATTTTTATTTTGATAATGACACAGTGTCAATGACTCCAACATTTGTTGAGTCACTGTATTCATTCCATTTAGTGTACACTAATGTGCTTATAAAATTAAACCAGAATTTCCTCTTAACACAAGTCACACAAGTCCGTCGTCTCTATAACATATGTATAACTACATAGAGGTACAGGTCAGGGAGAACAAAATTGAATGCAATGACATCGTCTGAGGACGCATTCACTATAAGTGATCAGACAATACGAATTTACACGTGGGTCATCTTTGGTGCGGTGTGTCAAATATTTAACGTATTCGGTATTATCACCAACATCATTAACATCATTTGTTTTACGAAGCAAGGATTCAAAGATTCGGTGAACATCAGCCTGTTAGGTAACGCACATAGTGTCCTAGAAAATATAGTATCTAAATAATGTCCAAAAAGTAAATACACATCTTCTACATCACAATTGTTGTATTCTAGTTAAAGCAGTGAATATTATTTTTGTGTATTGTAAATATTGTGTGTTACAAGATACTACATAGCGTCTTACATGTTTATATATATATATATATATATATATATATATATATATATATATATATATATATATATATATATATATATATATATATAATATATTTATGTTCTATATGTTATATTACATGTTGGAACAGCAGATAATTATGCAATGACGCACACATTTGAGTCACCATCCAGATTGATCGATTTCCTAGAACGTAGCGCTTTTAGAAAACTTTCCCCGCATACGTCATGTAAACAATGACCATTAATAAATTGGTTGACATGTGACACTCTGACAGAGAGATACATTTTGCATTGCCAACGTGACCTTTTGTCCGTAACGGTTCAGGGATTATTTAGTAAATATGTTTTATGCTGCCGAAGATTTACCAATTAATTAACGTAGACTATGTATTCTCTATCATATGGATGTGAGAGCTGGAAAAACTCATTATCTTCAGAAAAGAAATCACTGAGTTTCGAGAACAAATGTCTTCGTAGGATAACTAACAACAATTGGAGTGAATTCAAATCGAATGATAAAATCAGAGAAGAGACACATCAAAATTTCATCACAGATGTTATCAGAAAACGCCGTTGGTCCTACATGGGTCATGTCCTACGCGCAGACACCAACAGCATACACCACCAATCTCTTGAATGAATACCTACAGGCAAAAGAGCAAGGGGTAGACCAAAAGAAACACTCAGAAGAACAATACTTAGAGAAAGTAAAACAACCAATATTCATACTATTCAAGAACTGCACAGAATAGCTTTGAACAGACAGAATTGGAGAGATCTGGCCTGTGCCATATGCGCTAACTTCAGCGCAAAAGGAAAATGAATGTATTCTCATATAAAACATGATGTAAACAATGGTATCTGCTATTTTGTGTAATAATTTATGTTTAAAAAAAAGAACATTTTTCCATCTGTTTCGGATCAATATCACGCAACATGTCATTCGAAGCATGCCTGATTTAGGAACTCGGTCCAAACATTTGTGAATATGTTTCAGGAAGTTCTAGTGCTTACATTTATTGAGCTAATCATTTAATTGTTTTCAATCCTTATCGTGTTGTCTTAGACTTTTCCAGATCAAATATAATGTATGCTATAGGTATTGCTCTTGTGTTTGTCAAGTGATATAGTAATAGGGAACATATCACATCTGTTTCAAACATACCGCTCATATTAACACTCGAATTGTGGCTTACATATTAAAAAAACCGTGAATCAGTTATGAACGTGTACTTTTCACTACACCAAATAACAGTGTGCCGCAGTGTAATCGATAGGATGTATGACTTTGGACATATTGTATTAGAGTTCAGTTTTACGAACATGAGTTTATTTTAAAACATTAATTGAATTTCTCCTACACTTTACACGACAGACAAATTCATACAATAATTTATTATTATTTTATATTAAGTAAACTCAGTTTAAATTGTGAAATAAATCACTAAAAGGATCATTGGTATAGTATTTTATTTTAATGTGGTTCGTAGAACGATGCATTGTAATCTATTTTATTTAGTTTTTACTCTATTTTTTTTTATAATGGCTTTAAATCAAACAATGGAGTAAGAATATATGCTACAGCATTCTCTACAAAAATGTCGCATTGCCATTTAAGTATCTTTAGAATGTATGTTCTCTAGCTACAGTTCGTCTGTCTTTTAATTCTATTTTAGTTTCCTTCTGCGTAACAATGATGCACGAGCTATTCATTCACATATGTTTGTCTTTCTTGTTGTCTAACTTAAAGTACGATGCTACATTCCATTCGACGCTAATTTATTCGTTGGCCAAAAAACGCAATATACGTTAAATGCTAAGGCCTGCTGAATGAAGGGGTACAAAGTATTGGAGACGCTATTACGTGCGTGTGTATACATTTTAAACATACACGGCATTCATGAACAATAATGCACATATAACAAGAATAGAACAATAATAACTAACAATAATGCACGCGCTATTCACTTTGGTCAGCTAATTTATTCTTTTACACATAAAGTGTGTATACGTTATATGCTCAAGCATACTTACTGTGTAGGCTATATAGTAATTACTGCTATGTTGATTATAACTACAAACGGTGTGTTCACTTTCAGATGTGCTTTTCACAGGTGGAAATAACACCAGAAAACAACAAAAATGGAATAAAGTAGTCATATATATTTAGCTGTCGTTATGGGATAGCTTTTGCTGTTTTTGTTGGGTAAATGTATCATGTATTTCTATTTCTTATTTCTAGTAAAAACTTAGGAAATGGTCACTCATTTACAACATGTAGGCCTAGAATTTCTTAAAAGATGTTGCGAAGATTGCTCTGTAGCAGAGTTTGTTGCACATGCAGTGCTTGATTCTCCCTTTCCATACTAGTAAAATATATGGAGTGGATATAAATAGGACGTGATTCGTGGCTAAATGCAATACCATGTTCCATATAAGTAAGAATGCTTATGTTTATATGTATATTCTCTTACATAGATTGTTGTACATAGAAGAACTAATGCAAATGGTCGCATATAGTTACACGACAACTTACAGCAACAATAATAGACATTGGACGACAAAGTTAGATGTCTCTGGATGGGTAGTCGCTGTGATACAAAACAGTATTAACCAACGATAGAGAGTTGCATAGAAGCATTAACATACGCTGCTGGACATGGTACTATTAATATGATCTTATTACTAAGTTTTACTTTTCAATTGACAGTTTGTAAATGTCAACAATACTGTTAACGATCTTCAAAAACTAAGCACTTCTAATGAAGGTTGGTAACAATTGATCGAATGATGGAATAGTGTGTAGTATATTGCAGTATCCATGCCCCAATATCCATATATTACACGCATCACACGTTCGTGAACAACAACAACATTTGATCGTAACCCAACATGCTTCAATTAACCTGCGATATATACACAATTAATTCATAATTCAATTATCCTTTTTACCCAACAAGTCTTATAAAAGCACAGCAGACAACAATATACACATGCCCATAACAATAGATCATGACAGAGCTCTTGGACGTGATAACAATTTTTCCATCAACCCGAGCTTTGAAAGGGACAGACAGGGGAGCAAAAAATAGTAACACTGTTTACCTTCTACGCAAGTCGCATGGGACCATTACATATGTTATGAGATGTGTAAGGTCAGAAGGCGCAAATATCTCTGTATCAGTTGTAAACCATGACGCAGCTCAGTCTTTTCTCCAAACTATACTCTGCTAACATGTTTGAGAAAGAACACAAAATGCGGAGAAATGCTGACGCTAGCACACATACAGGTTATCTTTTGACATGCGTTATGAGGCCAACAACTAGTGTGTAGTTTTAAAAATTGCAGTCTCAATTTCTCCTATATGAGGCATTACACATATGCATATTTATTCTGTTGAATTTGCAGGTATCTGTTACACGTTTATAGATCACGTATCAGCAAGGCTAGATCGCCAGTCTAATATCACTGAACTCCCGGGATCAATCCACGGTTGGTGCAAGGGATTTTGTCTTTCGGAGGTGCACGGAAAACATGTTAATTTATATGTCGCCACAACACCTATGGCCAATAGTATTTCATTTCTTATGTAGAAAAACCTCATAACACTCCGTAACAGGGAGATAAGCAGTAAAGAATGTTCTTAGTAGTAACACATTGACAATTACTAATTTGCTTTTTCAATTGTTTAATTATATCACATTTACTGAATGTTAGTGATTCTTCCCTCTTAAAAACTAATTCTATGAAATAATCAGTAAGTATAATGACATTTCTTGAACATTTCAGAATCTAGCAAGTGCAATGGTTAGGTCACATAATAGGAAGGAACCCAAAACTGATACCAATAACCAAATTATAATAGCAAACGGCTTCTACATTATATTCTTGGAAATTAATATATCTACAAATCAATTTACACAGTTACAGATGAAAAATAAAGTTGTCAACTACCCGACGACATTTTAACCAAAATTACATATTCCAGGACTCCACCTCACGAGTTATATTTGAAGATCTCATCACCTATAATATTGCTACGGAGTTTAAATCCACCATAGCTCTGAAATAGTAACTGATTGGTAGTAAAGGCATTGCATCCCTACACTATTGACTATTGAAGTGCAAGTAAAAACATAATGTGGCAAAGTTGAATGAATTTTCATACAACGTATACAATTAATAACAACAGAATGTACATTTCAATTTAAACGTTTACAATTGTTTAGCCGTATCATTTTTGCGATGCCCATTAACAAGTCACAGGGACACACAGTGCAAGCTGGTTGGTCTACAATTTCAAGAGGACTGTTTTTCCATATGAGATCACATATATGTTAATAGACAATATTAATTGAAATATCTGATCAGAATGGAGGCATTTTTTATTTGTATGAATTCTATAACACTGGAAAAAATAGTCTACACATTTATTATTAGCAAATATTCACAATAGCAATGGAACTATCGTTCCAAAAAATATCACTTTGCAATGAAAGCTGACGAATGCAGGATTTAAATCTATAACTATTTCAGCGCAAAGTGAAAAGCATTATCACTACATCGGATAGATAACCAATCTTTACAAAAACAAACAAAAATGATTTGTTTGTTTGTTTGTTTGTTAAATAGGGGTTTATGCCTCATATGGTCGAGGCCCGCCTCTTTCAACCTAGGACTGGTGCCCATATTGGTTATATCGAGGCGGTTGGGGACCTGTGGTTTTTGTGGCTTGACTGCCTGGTTTTTGCTAGGATGTGGCTCTGTTAGCCGGGTTCGCTGAAGGGCCTCCTAGCTGCAGTCCTTGTATGGACTATGTTGTGGCTTTGCCTGTCTCTGGTATTGATGAGACTATAAGGTGGTAGTCCTTAGAAGGAATTTGTGGTGATTGGTTGGAGCTCTTTCTTCTATTCAGAGCTATTTGCTGTGTTGTTCCTTAGCTGTGTCGGTCTGGATTATAAGGTGGCAGTCCTTAAAAGGACTTTGTGCAGGATTGGTTGGGGGCGCTTTCTTCTGCTTCTTTCCTGTGCTGTTCATTCGCTTTAGAGGGTCTGGAACACATGTTGTCTGTAGTTGTCTATGCTGACATTGGTTGTGCAGTATCGGCTGCTGATTGTACCTGTGGAAAATATTTTATTTTTTTTAAATTATGAAATGAAGTTTATAGCACTTATAAGGACTTTATTCTGTCTGGTTGGTGCTCTTTGTTGTGTTGTGTCATCTCTGTGTTGTTCCTGTCTGGGTTGGCTGTTGATTATATGTTATATTGCTTGCCAGCTGGTGTTACCTGTGGATTTTATTATATTTTTTTTAATTTTTAAAATTTTTTTTATTTATTTAAAAAAAAAAAAAAAATTAGACCCCCCCCCCCCCACAAAAAAAACAAAGCATATATATTCAAAAATATATAAGGTTTTGAATTTTCCTATAGTTCTATGCCTATATGCATACCATATACATGTACACAAACAATTGGGTCTACATAATCATATATATGCACATACCTCCTTTATACAAATATACATACCCATATATACATACATCTATGTATTCATACATCTATGTATGTATATATGTATACATACATCCACACACCTATATACATATACATAAGAACATATCCTTTTTTCCCTTTTTTTAAAAATTAAAATTACAAGACAAATTATATACATACAATGGTATTATTAACATCTCTATTCTTCATTCGATACATGTTGTGATTATACTAGTCTAGATATGACAATATATGGTATATGTTACAATCCTTTAAATTCTTCCTGTTACATAGAGTACATGCTACTGCCACTTGTGTTTAGATTCCTATTATTCATTCTTTCTCCTGCATTCTCCCCTTCTTACATACCGTACTCACTCACACATTCTTATAATTCTTGTCTGTTCTATTACATTTTCAGTCCCTATGGTTGCATCATTCAGTCTCGACCTTGTACTTTTTTATGTGTTCCTTTTCAACTTTTCATTTATACTCACATACTCTCTCATATGTATTTCTATTTGTTCTTTGCCATATTCAAATCTTTTATATGGATGTCTCAATTATTCTATTTTTTCTTATACTTTGTGGTTTTAACTCTTTCTATACATGGCATTCAATATCACATACTCAAATAATTATATATTGCTTAGTCATA
This sequence comes from Meghimatium bilineatum, assembly GCA_034231615.1. Lineage (NCBI taxonomy): Eukaryota > Metazoa > Mollusca > Gastropoda > Stylommatophora > Philomycidae > Meghimatium > Meghimatium bilineatum. The sequence goes on from CM067322.1 coordinate 78,170,539, forward strand.
GTCATTGCAAAAATTCACCTCAGATTTCCAACTCTTTAAAATTTCACTAATAGTCATATATTTATACATTGTTATATATCATTTGCTAAAATATTTCCAACAATTTTCATTTAATATTCATTACTAGTTATAGTATATCCAATGATTCACCTAATTGTTCTTTCTTTCACAAGTTATTCTATATTCACTTATTCAATTTTTGATATAATCTTTCTCATGCAATTCATATATGATTGTGTTCTGGTGCTGATGTATGTGTTTTTTTTTATTTTGTGGGTTGTTGTTCTAATGGGTTGCTTATGTGCTATTTTGCTTTAGTTGGTGTGAAACTCTGGTCAAGCACAAGGATGTCTCAATGGGGGATGTAGCTTGTTGTGTGTGCTAATTTATGAGAATGTGGTGAAGCTTGTCTTCTGTTGTCACTATTCTCATATACATAAAAAAATGATTAAAAATGACTACCCTTTATATCGAACATAGAAACATGATGATGGAAGTTTGTTTTAATGTAACCTTTACACAAACGGGAGCATACAAGAGCATTATAAAAAGGAGTATACATTACTAGAAGATATTGATATGGAAGTACAGATCTTAGAATTGTGCGCAATATATACTGGCAACAAGAAGCAGCCATGAAAGTGGATACTATATCTGGGAAGTATACACTAATAAAACAAGGTGTACGCCAGGGATGGGTATTGTCACCAGATTTATTTTCTCTTTACAGCGAAAATATATTGAGATCAATTAAAAATATGTCAGGCATTAAAATAGAAGGACACAATATCAATAATCGACGATATGCAGATGATACTGTGTTGATAGCAGAGAGCCAAGAACATCTCCAAGATCTGTTAAACACGACGGTGATGGAAAGTGAACAAAAAGGTCTTAGTTAAAATATAAAAAAGACAGAGACAATGATAATATCAAGAAAGAGTACGCAACCACATAGTAAAATAGTATTAAATGAGAAAAACGTAAAGCAGGTGTAAAAAACGTATATTCATAAAATAAATAATATCCTATACAACAAGTCCATATCGATGGATACTAGAAAACGGGTCCTCAAATGCTACACTGAGTCAGAGCTGTTCTATGGAAGTGAAGCATGAGCAATGAATGAGCAATGAATGAGCAATGAATGAGCAATGAATAATACATCACAAAAATCATTAGTGGCAGCGGAAATGTGGTTTATTCGAAAAATGTTACTCATTCCTTGGACAGCAAAGAAATATTACTAATGAAGAATGTCTTAGAAGGATGGATGTGAGAAGATGCATTATTGATAATATAAGAAAACAGACGGTCAGCATTTATTGGGCACATAATAAGAACATGAGTCATTGAGAATAGTGACAACAGGAAAGATAGAAGGGAAAAGATCAAGTGGAAGACGCAGAGAAAAGATATTTTACAGTCTGACTAACTGACTTCGATTGACGACACCAACAGGGATGATGGCACATATGAGATATCGATGTACATGGAAAACTATGATAGCCACCGCCATTCGGCAAGGTACTTGATGATGGCCTTATTGTCATTTGACAATTTCAACGCTCACATTAATTTTGAGTATTGCAACTCTGTAAAATCAATAAATATGTGTTTAAATTTGTGAACAATCGATCATATGTAACTGTTTGCTGTACACAAATAAAATGTACATGAAATTACTATTTTTGTATATTCTTTTACCTTAGCAACAAAGTCATTCACTCGCAAATTTTGGTTGTCAAAATAAGTGAAATAGTTACATTTCTGGTATATATATATATGGCTTTATTTCCCATTGTTTCATTCACATTTTGAAATGCCATTATTGTGCGGAGTATTTACAATTTTAGGAAACTGAATGCATGGCCAATGTTAAAGACATACGTTGCATACATATGATAGATTTCGTATCGTCTGAATAATGCACAAAATTGTTCCACAGTTTCAGTGTAGTTATGAAACAGCAAGCAACAATGTGGTATGGTATAAATGCAATAGTATAATTACAAATAACAACGTAAACTAAGAGTTTGAATAATGCAGACAAGAGGGCAATTGCTGAACATTGAACTATTCGAATCACCATATTGTGTCTAGAAATCTTTACCATCACTGTACTGCAGAAATGTATGCAAAAGAAGAGTAAGCAAGAGGATTGTGCACTCCCAATTTCTCGAAATTAATTCATGCTCATTCATCTCAGAATCCTCTGATTATGCTGACTCATGAAGAGAATGAGTTTGTTTGATCGATCCATATGCTGACCAGATGTTATGGTTGCGAGGCTAGCTAAATGGGCTAGCTAGCCTCGTTCCCTCAACATCCGCGGAATGTACTTCTTCTGGTTGGCTGCATGTCTAGCAGTACATTTGCTCATAAAATTTGACAGATTGACCCAGAAGTACTTCTTCACAAGCTAACTAACCGTTTGACGAATCTGCTTATCTTTCTATGGAGACACCTATGAAGCTACTCCAATGTGTCCATCCCCTTTGCTGAATACTGCGCATACAGAGAAAATTATGTTTGCTGTCCACGCATGCAATATGCAATGATGTCGTGTTTCTATATGAGAACGATTAATCCGCTGCGAAGCGCGTCATCTGAAGATTTGAATACAATGGAGACCCACGGCAAATACTGGGTGGTTCGTTATAGTAAACCTTCAGGATAGAAGACGTCTCGACTAGACATTGCATTACGAGGAACGTTGTAATCTCGTTGGTATTAAAGGGAGATGTTAAGAAAAAACCTCACTGAAAATCAAGCCGTTAAATCGGGGGGGGGGGGGGGGGGGTTGGAGAATGTCCCCCCCCCCAACGTCGCCCGAAAATGAGAGAATGTCTTTTAGTACAATGGATTTCGCCAACAGGTGTGTAAAACCCCTCTCGCAAAGATGTTTCAATAGCAGGTACTCACATTTATAATATAAAAGAGATACATACACTAGAATGCGGACAAAAGACTATTTCTGGCATGAAATACCCCCTTACTAGAAATGTATCTAAGTCATCGCTACATATAGGAATCAAGAGCACATAGCTTGTATTTCCTGGAAAGCAGAGCGATGTTCGCTTTCTGTTTTGCATGTGCAGGTGTTGAAAATAGTGTTCATAGACATTTTTTCAAGCTATGTTGTTGCGTGATATAAGTGGTGCATATAGCTTCGTTTAGAGGAACAGAGTACATATCAAGTCACTCAGGTACATTGAGATATATCTTTCTCTGTATCAGCAACAAACTAACCAGTGGGTAAAAATACAATGAGCCCTGGGATCAGCAAACAAGTAAAACATCTGCGCGAATTGTTAAGTTTTTTCAAACAAAACATATACGAGATGCAATTTTCAAAGCATTAAACATATTTTGGAAACGTTTCTGGAAAGCTCATGAGACGTGTTTTTTCTTTGAACCAATTCCAGTAGGTTTATTACACGATTTATAAAGGTACATTAGCAATTGTGTTAAGTAAATACATTATTAGAGAACATTTTTGCACATGGAGTCGTCAGAAAAGGTCAACATAGACATTGAAGCTATATCCCATTGTGTGGATACTGGTGAATTCAGTTCGAGAAAAAAATGTCTTTATTTTGTTCATATAAAAGAAGAACACAAGTTTTCCGAAACAAAATGTGCAAACTTTATTATTTTCCTTTTCAGCTCTGTCTATTTCAGATCTTGGCAGTCTTGCAACAATGTCTTGGACCTGTGCCTGCATCAATACAGCAATGATGGCAGTTCATTTGTCATTTGATCCACTAGAAGTTACGTATTTAGCAGCATCTATTCCTCATTTTTCGTTTACACGAGTCAGCAGTTGCATTACAGCCATGATTGCACTGGAGAGATGTTTGTGCATAACTTTTCCGCTAAAGGTAGAAATCCGTCATATACATCCACAATCGATTAATCTCATCTCCATAGAACTCATTAACAATATAATACGCTTAGTCACATGCATACATCTATTCATGACATGTTCATGTCGTTTGAATCACCAACATGTTTAATGTTTAATGTGCCGGCGAATTTAAAATAAGTATTGTTAAATCGTTTTATAAAGAACACAATATTCTAGTGCCAAACATGAAGCATTTAATAAGCACTAAAATGTTATATAAATGTTTTACGAAGTCATGACGAAAACCAGTGGCTGCAGTGAAAGAAAGCAAGCAACATGTGAAATGATGTTCAACAATTCACATTTATATTTTTTTTAAAACAACAATATGAGGTTATGTCACAAAACACAGACTTTCCAGTTTCTTCTTTTTCTGTTGTCTTTCTGAATCTTTCTCATGTAGGTTACGATATTTTAGTACATAGAACGGAATGCTACATGTCTTGTTTATATATGCTCTTTACAGGACCACCTAACTATTAAATTAATTAGACATACTTTATCGACTGACAGAGCTAAAGTTCCATGTGATTAAAAAATAACAATGTAACAAGTGCATGTATATGTATGCGCTTTTGTGCTCGAATTTCTTTTCATATTCTCTGTAAACCTGTAACCTGTCATGGCTGTATGTGTATCACATTGGGAGCATCAATATACAGAGTCCTCCATCGATTTCTATCTTCCAGGAAGAGGACGTGAGGAAAAATATCATGTCCAGTCTTTGATGTTGTCTGTCCATGCTTATATTTGGTACTGTTTGCTTCTTTCACCTTCGACTATTACTTGTCGTATTGTTTTTGACAGGGGACTATATTGGCATACATGGCGAAAAGGAAGCCGCGTAGCGCAGTGGTAAGCCCACTCGCTTAGCTTATGATTGGTCCTGGGTTCATTCTCGAGCTGAGGCAGAAATTATTTTCAGATCGCAACGGTCCCGGGTCGACCCAGCTTTAAATGTGTACTGGATTAATCCGGGAAGTAAAGACTGCGAGGGAGAGGAGATGGCTACCATCCTCATTTGCAACGGCACCGAAATGTGAGATCGCTAACATCTCACATCCATACGGCATTAATAAATGCTATGGGTTACTTTACTGTTTTACTTTTACATGGCGGAAACACGAGAGTTGTCGTCCTTTATCTATTGATTGTTTGGACATAAAAATTTACATTTACATAGAGGATATAATTAATTGTGATCAAATGTATCCAAAAGAAATATGTCAATTTTACAAGAGAAACGCGTCGCCTTCAGACAGTATTCACAACACATAACTCTGAAATTTATAATATTAATCATGTACCTCTGAAACATAGATGCACTATTACTACTTTCGTTACTGCATTTTTTCCCGTGAAGGAGTGCACGGAGGCTTTATATGGGCTGTGGAAATAAAGGGTGTTATGCCATAGCAGACGCCGTGACGTCGAATTAATGTAGATAAGCAAACATCATTAACATCCACTAGACCAGTAGTTGTTAACATTGATCATATGGAAATCACTATTGGGGTTACACATAACATAGTGTTTCAAAAGGAGACAACTTGCAAAATAGCTGAAAATTACTGGGAGACTACGTTACTTGGTTTGAGTTGTGTCTACAAATCGATTTCTATCGATATTTTGTCTGACAGAAAAATAATTTTGGTAAACTGACATTGCTGGCATTTGGGAAAATATGCATTAAATGTAAACACACGTTGTTAATGTTCTCGAGAAAAGATTAAACAATTTTTTTTTAGTTTTCTCGGCTGTTTCAGAAGTCGAATAAATAAATATAATACCAGTTATTGTATACACATTTCTTAGCTCTGTACACGCATGTAACAGTTTAGTACTCTCTGGAATTAAACATTGTCTTTCTATTTGCAGTTCGCGCTGCCCTCTGGCGCTGTTCTTCCTTCCATTGTCACTGTACTCAGTATGATATCTATTAGTCTCTCGACATAACATCAATCTCCACGTACCTTTTACATTGGCCGCCCCTCCAATGTTCAGCATCACTGTATGTCGACAGTGTCATTGTATGTGGTGATGCACATGGTGTCGGAGATGTTGTCTGTCTCTTATGCAGTCAAATCTCTTTCATCTGCTACCTCCACATTCTCGGACACGATCCCCAAATGATTTGGCCAGAACCAACTAGAGCTGCTGTATTTCTATTTCCAGGGTGCACCGCGTGGAGGTACATTTGGGATCTTGGTTATCTGCTAACCCTAGGTCCGCCTAAGAAAGGAAAAAAGTTCATAGGAAAGGAGAACTACAAGCTCTGTTAGCTCGAGACGAACTTTTAGTTACCTGTGCTCCTTATAGGCAGAGACCCATTCTCAATCATGGGTGTTCGGAACAGCAAGAAGACCTAACCCAACTCTAAAGTCGAGCCTTCCTAAACCGGAAATAACTCGCGAAGAGAAATCGATCCGTACCCGATGGGCTTATGCAGAATAGGGACAATGATGGCAGCCCTCGCCCAACTCTACTGTCAAGATTTCCTATACCGAAAATAGACTTGCAGAGAGAAAGGGTTCAGTACCTGATGGGCTCAGGCACAAAAGGGGCAACGATATTGCCATGGCCCAACTCTGCTGTCAAGCTTTCCTATATCGGAAACACACTTGCAGAGAGAAAGGGTTCAGCACATGATGGGCTCAGGCACTATTGGGACAAGGTTGCTCAGCTCTAGAACGCCTTGGCTCTCAAACGCGTGGTGTGAGACTCGAACTTGGATGAGGGTTCACGATGTCTGTGAACGACGCCTCGGTTACGAGCGCGAACGAGCCAGGGTCCAACTCATCAGACGATTTCTTCCTCATACGGAACCAGGATCGTGGATGAGAAACGGTTCAGTAACCGATGGACACAGGCAGAGTACGTTCAATTGCACCAGATGGGTTCATAGACGGTGGAACACCTCGTACCAGATAGACGCGCTCGACAAGCGTCTTCGCGAAGAGGCACTACACACCAGCGTGCCTGGCGACAGATACACATGCTGTCACGGACTAGGGACCAAACCCGAAATAAAGGAATGACGGAAACGGATGTGCTGGACCTCGGACGTCTGACCACAAGTGGCCAACCGGGGTGCAAATAATCACAGTTATACTGTCGAACTTGCAGCACAACGTACTCCACGCTCCCCGGCGGAAATCACACGAAATATTCGTTGTGGTTATTTGAGAGCGAAAGCTGAAGAAGAAGAATAACATTGTCTAGTTTAAGGAATTTATCCCTACATGATCATTGAGCAAAACATGGACATAAACATGTTAATGGGTCTAGAAACCGGTTCATTAAAACTAATGAATATTTTACTAATATGAAACGGTAAGAAAATCTCCAGTCTCAATAGGAAATATATTTTTCTAACATCGTCTTCTCATGGGGTTCACCAGTATCACCATCAACAAGGTCATCATAATCAGTGTCTATTTGTATCACAATAATAATGGTTATTTGTTCTCAGAACTTTATGTCTGTTTCCTTATTTATCATGCCTTTCGAATTTTCTCGCCCGCCTCTTCTGCATTCGCTCTTTGGTAATGTGTATGAAATCCCATGTCATATCCGAAGGAGACGAGCAATACAATATCCTGCCATAGTGTTATTTGCAAAGGGATGTTTAGCATATCCCATTCCGACATTCTTTTTAAACTCAGATAAGTTTCCATATCCACTAACAACCCTCAAATATATTACCAGGAGGCGAGTGTCTACCATATGGATTATGACACACTGTGCAATTGTTTTCTTTTGCAGAACATACCATGTCAATTAGGGACAGTTTTAATGTAGATGGTAAGCAGACATTTCCTTTTACTCGAATATGTTTATGTCTTACGTGTAGTTCCGCTGTCAGTGATATTGTTTCGTGTAAGTAAATTTACTATTGCTCCATAGAACTCGGGTAATGACACTTTTCTTGACCGTGAGCACAGTTCCGGTACAGGAAAACGCCATTCAATAAAGTTGGACTTGGGTTGGATCATCCTGCTAGCCGAGTTCACAGACGTGGTGAACACCGTGTCGAAGTCGGAGATACTACATATTTTTTTTTTTTGTCCAGAGACGATATGGTATGCTGTCTTATAATTTCTTCATTACCTGCTAATGTAAGACAGCTGAAAGCTTGTTCTCGATCATGAACATTGGGTAATTACAACGGCTCATGTATTCTCGCTATTCTTGCAAATGTTACTTCCCTCTTTCGCTGTGTTTTCTTCGTATGCTAGCTTTAGAATAAAACATATTTGCAGTTCAAGTCAATCGTTGCCTTACACTGTGGGTCGACATTGTTTTGACCATTGGCGCCTAAAGGTGTTAATAGAATATACTGTTAGTCCTTTGCAACGCAATACCTTTCCACACCTTGATCTACTTTGCTTGGATATGATTCATAAAGTGTTAGCTATCACGATTTGCACAAAGATCAAATTAATCTGTTTCCAAATTGCTGAATGTGGATGATGAGTTCTAATAATTTTGGTTACCTTCTAACGCTGGAATTTCACTAGAGCAACGCATATCCGTGTGGATCCCTTTGACAATTTAAAAACGTTCAATAGTTGTATTTTAATGTTTAATAACATTTTATGTTTATAGGTAAAGTGTATACGTAATCAAATGTTAATTTCTGTTCTACAGGTGAAGCGTATAATTACACCGAGACGAATAACTGTGGTCACACTCACTGTATTCATAATATTCTACTGCACCTGCGCTCCGTTGTACTGTGTCAACAGATTGGGCAACAAGTTTTCCCTAGTACATAATCGAACTATATTTGGACTTATCACGACATATGATCGAGAACGTGTTGAGAAGATTTCACTTATCGTTAACAACTTTTTAATCCCAATACTCGCTTTCTCTATCATTGTGGTGTGTACGATCATACTTGCACTCACGTTACGTGACAGTTCAAAATGGAGAAACACTTCCACAACAAATGAACGTCTGTCTTCTCGTAATCAAAAGACAGCTAAAATGGTTGTAATGATTTCTACGTTATTTATTGTTTGCTTTATTCCACTATGTGTCGTTGTACTAGCTTTGTCATTGGTACCGGAACTTTCAATTCATGGGAACTATATGAATCTATCAATAGTAATTAGTGGGATGGGTTACCTATTAGAGAGCATCAATTCATCTATGAATATTTTCATTTATTATCATATGAGTAGTAAATACAGAGATATATTTTGCAATCTCATCTTTATCACAGAGAGAAATACAATACAGAACAAAGTTATGGATTGTAAAAAGTACAATGTAGAATACAGCGATTGATAGTAGCACATGCACTATAAAACACAGTGAATGTAATAAATACGCTGAATTGGAACATTGTAATCGGTGCTACCATAGTTACAGTCATAGTATGAAATGGTTTATCACTAACAGTATATAGTATAATTAATATACTTAGCCATTGTCTTTGTACACCATGTATTTATATCGTCAGAAACTATGATCGTCTGCCAATTATTTATCACTAGATGTTATTTATTTAAATAATATACATCTAAAGTCGATCTAGAAACAAATGTTCATTCCTAGTATTGATTCCTGTTATTCCTAGTATTAATACCTGGTATGTGGTTTCTTCCAATAATGTTGACGACTTGTAGGGAATAGATGCGCAGATAATATTCTCCATCCGTGCAGCCTACTTCCAATACGAATTTGGCACTTCATAATCACGACCACTGTTTGTCAAAGTTAATGAGGCTCACAAAGTTCGCAATTCTGTATGACGTAAAACATAATTCAGAATACGATGATACGTTGTGAGTTGGGACTGATATAAATGGAATGCACATAAATTATTTGTTTAAGATGAACTATGTCGATCAGAAAAGAGGCGGACAATAAACGCCAACAATTGGGAAGAACAATTGGCCAGCTTCTCCATCGATGAGGCCTTTACATGTGAATCCCGTATTGTTATTTACGTGATCATATGTAAACGCTGTGGAAAGCAATATATCGGTGAGACTGGTCTTAGACTGAGCGACCGCTTCTGCAACCATTTGCATGCTATCAAACACAGAACACCCACTCCTGTGGCCAATCACTTCAACGGCGATGGCCACCGTGGTGTCCTTGACATTCAGGTCACTGCCATCAGATCCTGCACCACCGATGATAGATCTAGGTACGCCCTCGAAAATCGTCTCATTTTCGAGTTGGGTACCATCAAGCCATTTGGACTCAATTCCGACCACTCTTTCGCTTAGTTCTCGGCCGTATTGATCTTTGTTACGTCATCGTTTTGTTCCTCTCGTTCCACCTGTATTATCGTCTTTGTGTACTTCCTGTTCGTATGCTTCCGGTATCTATCTTAGTACCACATTTCACTCGGATAGCATTCATTTTTACTTGTGGTTTTTTTATGTTTGTATGTTATGTCCGTGTCTTGAAAAAGGCCTATTGGTCCGAAACGTCGACTTTGTCCTGTGTACTGTCATCTGTAGATTATATTCTGTGTTTTGTTTTGTTATATGTATCATATTTACATCCGTTAGTGATAGTGTGTAGTGTTTTAGTCATCATTCAGTAGGACTTCATTACCTGTTTTACACGTGAATACTATTCTTCATTATGTTCTACTAGCAGTACCACCTTCTATTGATTATCATTTTATATCCACTGCAACTACTCGTCTAGCACGTTCTTTTATGTTTTAGCATTTTGTTTCACTTCATTTTCATCTATATCTTCTACCATCATGCATTCGGTGCAGCACTACTTTAACAGCATTAGGCACTACGCCATTGTTTGCTTCAGCCTTCTACCGCTTGACATCCGGCATACAGCCACTGACCTCGCCTTTGTTACGTTCAAGAAAACCAAATTCTTTTGTCACCGCCATTTTCTTGTCACGTGTGGTCGTCGTCACATTATACCCAAAGGCTTTACCTCTCACTTTCACCCGTCTGCGGGTTTCTTATATCAGCGGGAGCAGCGGTCACTAAAACGCCTTGACGATAAATGCGCATTTCAACGCATGCGCATTATATCTTCCAACTACACCCATCTCTTATCTGACTTAAAAACTTCTAAAGTCTCACTGTTACAGCGTTTACAGTCGCTTACCCACAACAATATTCTACTCTACTCCCTCATTCGGGGTACTATCCACGTTCTCAATGGGCAGTTGTACCAGTTTATGTGCAACCATCACCACAGTAAACTTAATTCCATCCACTCCACATCTCACGTTGTTTTACCCCGTTCTAGTCATCCTGCGGCAGCTAATTTACCTCTGCCTTGCCTGAATACCACTAATACCCGGGTGGTCTGCATTCCTCCTGACCTGAGTCTCTCTGACAGTGAAATTTCTGTCCTCAACAAGGGCCTCAAATTTGTCCCTCTACGTCCTGCATATGATCAATATTCGCTTCTTCAGGATATCCACCGTTACCATCGTCGTCTTCGGCTGCATTATCATTTCTTTGGCAAAGCGTCATCTGCCACTGATGATTTGTTCTCTCGATATGAACAGAAGAAACATTCTTGGACTCCTAAACCTGGTGCATCCGAGGCTCTTGATCTTTATATCAAGAACAACCTCCATGACATCCAATCACTTCATCACAGCCGCATCAAACGCTCTAACATCACTCCTGACGAATCTCGCGCCTTGGCGAATCTTCGCCGCCGGGATGATATTGTCATCAAGCCAGCTGATAAGGGTGGGGCCGTTGTTGTGTGGCGCAAGGACCTTTACCTCCAGGAGGGCCACCAACAACTCTCTAACCCCTCTTTCTACACTGCTCGCACATCAGACTCGACGGTATCTAACCAGAAGGTGGTCAACAACACTGTGAACACCCTCATCCAGGACAACCATCTTCCCACCACTGCCAAGGCTCTTTGCATCGATAAAAGCTGTTTAGGCAGACCTGTCTTCTATATGCTGCCCAAAATACACAAGGAATTGAATCCCGGCAGACCTATTGTCTCAGCTTGCTCTTGTCCTACAGAGCGCATCTCTGATTTCCTCGACAGTATTTTGCAGCCCTTAGTCGAGGCACTGCCCTCATTCTTGAAAGACACCAAGCATGCTCTCACTATTTTTTCTTCTGTGCATTTGTCTTCTGATCGCACCTATCGTCTGTTCTTGCTTGATGTTTGCTCTCTGTACACGTCTATACCACATGCCGATGGTCTTAGGGCGTTGCAGTTCTTTCTGGACAAGAGTCCGCATCCTTCTGTATCTACTCCTACCCTTATCCGCCTTGCTGAACTGGTGCTCACACTCAACTCTTTTGAATTCGATGGACATTTCTTCGATCAGATCAGTGGTGTGGCCATGGGCACTAAGATGGGGCCTAGCTATGCCTGTCTTTTCATGGGACATCTAGAACATCTAGTTTGGTCTACCTACGATGGCCCATTCCCATCTCTTTTCCACAGATACATTGATGATGGGATAGGCATTACTGACATGACAGAAGCAGAACTGTCTCGCTTCATCAACTTCATCAACAATTTCAACCCCGCTATTAAATTCACATTTACCATTTCCACCACCTCTGTCCATTTCCTGGACATCATTGTCACCATTCATCCCCTATACCTCAGCACATCAGTCTACTACAAACCCACTGATGCACATGGCTTTCTGCTCTACACTTCTTCTCATCCTCCCGCCTGTCGTAACTCTCTACCTTACTCACAGCTTCTTCGCCTTCGTCGCTTATGTAGCGATGACGACGATTTTCTCGACAAATCCTCTGAGATGATTGAGTTCTTTCGTAGACGCTCCTTCCCTGACAGCATTCTTTCATTGGCTTGGCTCCGTGTACGCCAGCTATCTCGCCTTGATACCTTGAATAATTCCCAGGGTTCTTCCTCCTCCTCTGATAGGGTTAAACTGGTTCTTACCTTCCATCCCCATAACTCGACTGTCCGTCGTATTCTACTTAAACATTATTCCCTTCTCCAGTCTGATTCTGACACCCGTGAAGCTTTCCACAAATTACCTCTGGTGGCCTTTAGGCGCGACAAAAATCTGAAGGACATCTTGGTCCACAGCCACCTCAGGTCCTCTGCACCTGACCATTTTGGTACCGTGCGGTGCTCACGCGGTCGTTGTTTCATATGTCCTTATGTGGTTCAGATGCGCTCCATCTCATTCCCCAAGGCCAGCTTCTCCATCGATGAGGCCTTTACATGTGAATCCCGTAATGTTATTTACGTGATCATATGTAAACGCAGTGGAAAGCAATATATCGGTGAGACTGGTCTTAGACTGAGCGACCGCTTCTGCAACCATTTGCATGCTATCAAACACAGAACACCCACTCCTGTGGCCAATCACTTCAACGGCGATGGCCACCGTGGTGTCCTTGACATTCAGGTCACTGCCATCAGATCCTGCACCACCGATGATAGATCTAGGTACGCCCTCGAAAATCGTCTCATTTTCGAGTTGGGTACCATCAAGCCATTTGGACTCAATTCCGACCACTCTTTCGCTTAGTTCTCGGCTGTATTGGTCTTTGTTACGTCATCGTTTTGTTCCTCTCGTTCCACCTGTATTATCGTCTTTGTGTACTTCCTGTTCGTATGCTTCCGGTATCTATCTTAGTACCACATTTCACTCGGATAGCATTCATTTTTACTTGTGGTTTTTTTATGTTTGTATGTTATGTCCGTGTCTTGAAAAAGGCCTATTGGTCCGAAACGTCGACTTTGTCCTGTGTACTGTCATCTGTAGATTATATTCTGTGTTTTGTTTTGTTATATGTATCATATTTACATCCGTTAGTGATAGTGTGTAGTGTTTTAGTCATCATTCAGTAGGACTTCATTACCTGTTTTACACGTGAGTACTATTTTCCATTATGTTCTACTAGCAGTACCACCTTCTATTGATTAACAATTGGGAAGGGGATCTGAAAGTTTGACAATTGTTGACAATGGGATTTTTTTTGTGTGGGGGGGGGGAGGTGGAGGGTGTTGACAAATATTGAAGTGACTAATTTGTTTTTTCTATTCGAAATATTTTTATTTTGAATTTCCAAATTCTTCAGGAACGTGATAAGAATAAACAATGTAATTCTTTTGTTTCGTTCTTTTCATGAAAAAAAGTGGTAGGGGAGAGATTGTTTTTGGTCATAATGTTTGTTTGTTTTTCGTTCGCTCCATTGTAACCATCACGGATATCCGTGCGATTTCCGCCGGGAGCGTGATTACGTTGTGCCACCTTTATGCGCCTTTTAGGCCTAGCACATCCGATTTCGGTATGCCTTGACAATTCGGTGGGCTACCCTTAGCCTGTGACGGCCTCTATATCTGTCTCCAGGCACGCGTAGTGCAGACTGTTCGCCCAGACGATTTTTTGCTGTCGTCTGACTCGAACGAGGTGTTCCACTGTCTATGAACTTGCCTCGTGTAATTGGACGTGCTGTGGCTGTGCCCATTGGGTACTGAACCGTTTCTCATCCGTGAGCCTGGTTCCTTAAGAGGAAGAACTCAACAGAGGAGTTGTACCCTGGCTCTTTCGTCCTCTTAGCCGAGGTGTCATTCACCGACATCGTGTACCCCTTGTCCAAGTTCGAGTCTCACACCACGCGTTTGAGAGCAAGCCGTTCTCGAGCTGAGCGTCCTCGTCCCAAAAGCGCCTGAGCCCATCAGGTACTGAACCCTTTCTCTCTTCAAGTGTATTTCCGGCGTAGGAAAACCTGACAGTAGAGTTGGGCCAGGGCTAAATAGTTGTCCCTTTTGTGCCTGAACACATCGAGTACGGAACCCTTTCTCTTCGCGAGCATATTTCCGGTTTAGGAAGGCTCGACATTAGAGTTGAATTAGGTCTTCTTGCTTTACCAAACGCCAACGAATGGGTCTGGGTCTCTGCCTGTAAGAACACAGGTAACTAGAAGCTCGTCTCGAACTGACGGAGCTTGTAGTTCCCCTTTCCTAGGAACTTTTCATTTTCTATTTGCAGTTCGCGCTGCCCTCTAGCGCTGTTCTGCCCTTTCATTGTTTCATTGTACTCGGTATAAAATATATTTGTCTCCCGCCATGCATCTACCTTTACGTGCATTTTACATTGGCCGCCCCTCCAATGTTCGGACTGGACTGACTAGCTTCACTGTATGTCGACAGTGTCGCTATATGTGGTGCTGCTGGTGGTGTCGGAGATATTGTCTGTCTCTTGTGCAGTCAAATCTCTTTCCATCTGCTACCTCCACATTCTCGGAAACGATCCCCAAATGATTTGGCCAGAATCAGCACGAGCAGCTGTATTTCTGTTTCCAGGGTGCACCGCGTGGAGGTACATTTGGGATCCTGGTTATCTGCTAACCCTGGGTCCGCCTAGAGCAATGCGTTCCCTTTGCACCCCTTTGGTCATAATAAAGCAGGGTGTCTTAAGGAATTATGTACACAGATTGTTGGCAGTAGAAGACGGGGGGTGGGGGGGGGGCTTCAAAGACTGACAATCAATTTGTTATATAATTTCTTGCCAGCTACTAAAACGAATACTATTTTCTAAAGTTATTGTGTGATACATGTACTTTTCTGGTTCAGATGCGCTCCGTTTCATTTCCCAAGACAACTTTCCCTATTGATGAGACCTTTACAAATGAATCCCGTAATGTCCTTTACATGAGCATATGTAAATGCTCTAGCATGCAGTATATCTGTGAAACCGGCTTAAGATTGAGCAAACGCTTATGTGTCCATCTTCAAGCCATCAAGCACAGTGCACCTACTCCGGTTGCTACTAAGGCTGTACCGGATTCAAATTTTTGGAATCCGGCCGGAGCCGAATTTGTCCGGATTTGTGAAGTGAGATCTAGCCGGAGCCGGATTTACAAATAAAAAAAAAATAAAAGTTGAATAATGTACTACATAACTTGACTTAGGTGGGTTGAGTTACTCGACTGTTCATTACTGCAGTTTATTACGATAGACATGACAATGATGACATATACTCATATTAAATCATTTAAATGTAAAATAATTATATTTACATTAGAATAAGTAATATTAAGTTCCATAAGTTCAAGATGAAACATAATACATAAGCACATAATGCTAATTTAGTAATTTTAATTTTTAGTTTTCAGTTTTTAGTTTTCACATTGTTTTCGATTGGCAATTTGTCAGCTCAGTTACAACTTACAACAATTGTACATTGAACAGACTGAATTTATCTGACTGTCGAGTGTGAAGTGACTCTGACAGGTACAGTGTCACCTCAGTGTTAATGCTGTTGTCTTCGGCACTTGCAGAATTATCTGTCGTGGGATTTTCCTCGACAATTGTGTCAATATAGCTCCATAGGCTGGACTTGTACTGTGTGGCAGTGCTCACAGAAGTCAAAAAACGAGTACTGCTACTAGTAGCTGATGAATCATGTGCACTGACTGTATTTGCTGAATGAATAATGGAGTTAGCTGCTAACATCAGAGATGGGCTCCTGCATCATTTCTGCAGTGTTCGGAGAAGAAGCACAGTTTGAATCGAGGATCCAGTAGTGTTGCACAGGTGTAAATACTGTTAGATTCAATGTCTGCAAATCTGCGGCTAATTGATTCAAGCAGAACTGATTTCATAGTTTTGATCCCAGTATCCCTACATTCTTTCAGGAGCAAAGCCATGCGTGTTTTCACTAATGGGAACACAACTGATATTGATGCCTGACCTGCACTTATTTCACGAGTGAGTTCTTCAAATGGTGCCAAAGTACCTACAACATTCTCCGTGACTGCCAAATGCTGTGCCGTTGGTCCAGTTACCGAATTATTTTCAATACAATACAGACTGATTATGTTTCACCAAGAGTATGTTTCAAACATCATAAGAAAACGAAGATGAAAATACATTGGTCACGTTTTACGACTAGATGTAAACAGAATAAACCAACAAGCCATTATGTGGTCACCAGAGGGTAAAAGAAAAAGAGGAAGACCTATACTTAGGTCTAAAACAACCCTTAAAACACCATTTTTAAAGAAGGGGAATTAATAGGTTGTAAGATCATCCAGGAACTAAAGCTGCAGGCAGCGGTCCGCATCATATGGAGAACCAAAACCTCTGCCCTATGTTTCGCTTGCAGCACGAAAGGAACAAACTAACAGACTGATGCTGCTCTGTTGTTCTAACAGACGTCGTAGCATATAAAAGGTTGAGTTCCATCGTGTTGTCACGTCCAGGATAAGCTGATGGTGTGGTAGGTTTAATTCATTTTGAAGTTCATGCAAACGACTGGTTGCTGAAGAAGAGTGTGTGAAATGTCCTACCAATTTTCTTCCAGTACTGATGATGTCAGCAACATACTTTAAACTCAAAAGACCATCACGCACACACAGCTGCAGCGTGTGTGCAAAACATCAAACACTTGAATAGATGCCATCACGAAAGTATTTGGCAATATTAAATGCATTGTCTCTCACAACAACATGGCACTTCTCACGTGCAATTGACCACTCATTCAACATCATTTCAAAATGTGCAAGCAAGTTTGTGGCCGTATGATGTTCATCACATGCAATACAATGGAAGACAGTCTGTTAACGAAGGAGTCTGTTAACCAATGGCCAGTGATGCCCATAAATGACTGAAATGTGTTCAGCTTTCCACGTATCTGTTATGAATGATATGTAATCCGTGTCAGATATCATTGCTGCAATTTTTGCCTTCAGGTGTTTACACATGTCAGGAATGACATGTTCAGCAAAGTACTTCCATGAAGGCAATTCATACCTTTTCCCCCATTGTATCTCTGAAACCTGGTCGTTCAACTACTTGAAAAGGCTCCATATCTATGGATATCATTCGGGCTACGGCAGCATGAATGCGTTTAGCATTGGTACTGTGATGTCCCAAATTTTGACGCGTCCCATGCCTGCATAATTGACTGCTGGGTACTGCTGCTTGCTTTGTGCAAACACGATCCCAGATTCATCATATATGTGGTCGCCAATACACCAACCTCCAGTGATGGTTTCTTTTACAGCCTTTCGTCATATCTTTTCCTCTGCATCGATCGCAAATGGGTCTGCATTGAGGATGGTGAGAAGTCTTTGGGTCGATCTGATCTTCAAGGCGAGAACTGTTTGACACACAACTTACATATTACCTTTGCTGAATCATCGTCTTTAATCTTGAAGTAATCCCAAATGGCGCTGTATGCTTTAGATTTTGATGCTACTTTATTTTATCGGCAAGACCAAAGAAATTTACGAAAATTCGAAATAATGAAGTTCCACAAACACATGAAGTAATGCACCATTAAAATTCAGAATGAATGTTTATTTCTTAAAATTCTTATTTACATCAGCGAGATATAGTAAACCGGAAATGCTACTGTACTTGGCTTAATGAAACATGTACAGAAAATTCACCTGACTAGACAACACAAACCCGGCCTAAATCCGGCAAAATTGGACCGGAGCCGGATTTGTAAAAGTGGCCGGATTCCGGATTTACCGTAGCCGGAGCCGAAATCCTGTATACCCCTAGTTGCTACACACGTCAACTGCGAATTGGTCAACATGATGTTCTTAATATTGCAGTCACTGTAATCAAATCCTGCTATGAACTACATTTACATTTATTTAATTATGAACATGTATATGTATATCAATTTTGTAATAAAAGCCTATATATCTGGGCAAAATAAACCTCCAAGATTTTTGCGTTATTTGTTGTTTAGTATATGTCTTTCATGAAATCTTCCCATTTGTGAATCTTCCAGGTTCAGACTATCACCCAGCTATATGATTCACTTGTTCATCACATAGACACGCCTATGTGATGAAGTACGTCTCTTTGTGAATATTCCACGTATCTTTTGTGACTAGAACCTGCAAAAAATACTCCAGGGATTACCCCTTTTTGTTACGCCTGTGTGAATATTCCAGTAGATACTGTCACATGTGTGTGGATATGTTACCAACAGACAGTAATAAACGAACAAAACATATGATTTGTCAGGATATAAAATTGTATTTGTGTATTGACATACTGTGAAAATAAAATAGAAAATAAATGTTTACACAAATAACATATTTACACATAAAGTTATGTCTATACATATGAGGTGTTCAGAAGTGATATCGAAACATTATCATGAGTTACCATTCGCCTGATATAAAAATACGAGAGAGATATGCCAGGTGTTGCATGATATACACAATACGAAAGAGATGCCATGTGGTTTTTGATAGCTGTTCAAATAATCAGATGTGATGTTAGCACATTATCATCAGCAAACACTCGTTTGATATAACAATACGAGAGAAACCCAGTGTTGCTCATATGTGTAAACACCTGTACCAGTTACTTTGAAGACTAGAATGTACCGCCGCTGCTCAGCTGGGCTTTTAGAACATATAGGAATGTGTCAGCCTTAAATTTGATTTGTTATGGGTTTATTAAGACCTATGGCTGAGGCCTTCAATTGAACATCGAAGCAATAGTACGTTTTACTGCAAAGCGAGATTATGTCTTTTGCTGCGTAATCAATCAAGAAAAGCTCTAGTTCTCGCTTGTGGTAGATTCGTGTGGTTAGGACAGTCTTGTGTCTGTGTCAAGAGAAGCTTTTTTTCAACACCACATAATTCTCTAGGGAACAATTTATTATATACTTCGTAGTAATCATCTCGCATTTCAGGCTTGATTACCTCATGGAGGTTATCTGCTGCTATTGCCAGATAGATTGAATCCGTACCCATCTCCGCCTTATGGTAGTCTTCTCAAGCCAAACATATATCTAAAAGATTATAAGAGAACTCAAGCATTCTCAGCTTTGCATATTGGTATACGAAGCACCCGTTCTGGACAGGTAAATCCCACCTGATAGACTGCTCTACTTCTATCTATCGCATCCTCCAAGACGATGTTAGCGTCTTGGTCGCCATACACATTTTATATTTCTTCTAACGGCAAAATTCAAACCATCGTCATCTTCATCTGCCTTTGATCTGTCCATAAATTATTTAACTAAAAAGCGTTTCTAATCATAAATTAGAACATTCAGAATTTTTTTTTAAAATATACTATATGCCCTTGTCATTAGAGGTGAGAAAGAGAGTTCTGCATTGCTATATAACCCCTATACTAACATATATTGTGCGAGTCTTGGACAATAAACAAACTGGAAAGTGGGAAATTAGAGGCAAGAAGCGATGTCGTTCTACAGAAGAACGCTGATAATACCATGGACTGTCAGAAAAACGAATGTAGAGGTGTTGAAAAGAGTCAAATGCGAAACGAACCTTAATCAACAATATTAGAAAACGGCAATCCCCTTTTTTTGGCCACTTCATGAGACATGCAGGATTAGAGAACATAGTTAAAACAGGCAAAATTGAAGGCAACAGAGACATAGGGCGACAACGTGAGAAAATATTAGACAGTTTCACATCCCGGCACGGCAAGGAAACAACAATGAACATAATACTGTGGATAGAGACCTGTGGAGAGCCATGACCGCCTACGCTAGTAGGCATGGCACCTGATGATGATGATGATGAATCATAATTGCCAGAGTTCAGTCCTATCAATGGTAACAACATAAGGCTACAATTCTGTCTCCCATAGAATTTAGTCCTGGCTATGATGGCCATCTGTCTGTTTAACTCTCTGCTGTTATACTTCCTGTGCAGAGCCAAGTAAAGATAAAAACACCAGGTGTTGTCATTATTGACCACTTGACCACTAGCTAGTCGGCAATGAAAAAAACACAACTATGTGGCTCCTTTATATGCGTTTTGTGCCTAATTAATATATGTATGCGTTTTGTTGACATGAAAAATGCACATAGGAATGAACAATTATTACTATTCTGGTGCTCAATATGATTCGTATAGCGTGGCATTTTTTTCAATGATCACCGTTGTTGTCTTTACAATAAAATAAAACGTTTAGTGTACGAAACGCTCAGCAGCAATACGAGTTGATGTAGATACACGCTCTCGTGTCAAGAGTGAGAACGAATTACAATGTCTCGATACCATTACAATGAGTTATGGAAATATAGAGACAAACAATTTTAACTATAACTATACAAGTACGAGCGGGGGACTGCTAAATACTGGACATAATTATCGAAACATGATGGTCTTGTGTTCTTAAAAACGAAGGACATATCTCTTGTATGCGAGACATTGTCAACGACATCAGAGATGCATTCAGTAGATCTATCACAAATACAATGAGAACTTTTAATGCATGTATTCCCAATCACTTATCAAAGAAATGTAGAGCGACGCCATTGTGAGAATCTTATCGACTATGAAGTTGTTGATGGTCTCGTAGACACTTAGATTGATATAAAATGTTTTGGGAATTCGCATTGTGGAACAGCTGTTATAGATCATCCTGAAGATACATAGCCTTACGTAAAAAAAAATTTAACAAAATTGAAACTGCGAGCTAGTAGATACGTATCGCCGTCTCCTCGATTGATATTCTCATTTAAAGCATGTCGCGAGTCACTCTCATCTATCTACATTTTCTTTGGCATCATTTATGTAGTGGGGATGCGGAAATTCTTGATAAATCTATGAGATGAGGGACTTCTTCCACAGACGGACTTATCGTGACGTCTTTCGTACTTCAGCATTGCCTATACAGTATTATGCAGCCTCCTTCAACATAAGAAACCATATATACAAAATGACCACTTTCCACCACATTTGTTCTGATGTATGTATAGTCAGGGCCACCCCTAACAATTGCGGGGACCTATGCGAAACGGATTGCGCGTGGCTAGTCTGCGTAGGAAAGAGGATAATAAAATAAATTATAATATGAATTTATGTGGCTATGAAAGTGCGGGGCCCACTGCGGTCTATCTATCTATCTATCTATCTATCTATCTATCTATCTATCTATCTATCTATCTATCTATCTATCTATCTATCTATCTTTCTATCTATCTATCTATCTATCTATCTATCTATCTATCTATCTATCTATCTATCTATCTATCTATCTATCTATCTATCTATCTGTCTGTCTGTCTGTCTGTCTGTCTGTCTGTCTGTCTGTCTGTATGTCTGTCTGTCTCTCTGTCTGTCTGTCTGTCTGTCTGTCTGTCTATCTATCTATCTATCTATCTATCTATCTATCTATCTATCTATCTATCTATCTATATATCTATCTATCTATCTATCTATCTATCTATTTTTCCCGCTCTCTGCTGCTGTTTTGACAAGTTCTGTTTGTATGTTATCAGATCCTGCTGCCTTGTGTGTTGGTGCTTTGTTTATTGCTGCGAATTACGCTTGTTATGTTTCATAACTGTGGCTGCAAGTAAGTGCGTTGTTATATCCCGATTGATATCATGTTTGTGTTATTAGTTTCATTCATAATTTTTCTTGTCCATTTAAATATAAGTGTAGAAAACACCAAGATTTGATTAATAAGTTGATGTATTCCATATTATTAGTATGTATTTGTAATACTTATTGGATCACTTAAGATTATAACTTTTAAAATGTATGACACATGTTGTTTAATGTGTGAAATACACTGCCAATGAATCATATGCATTTTCAGTAGCAAAATCACAATTTTAGTATGCACGTGTAGTACGCATAACAACGGTTTACCAAGAACTGCTGTAAATAAATGCATGAACTATAATATACCGTCCTACAATAAAGACCATGCTCTATCACAGAAAGATAAAACAATTAAAGTCATGGTATAATAAAAATAGCAAAACCAATCTTATGCTGAAATCGGTTTGTCTCCGGAAGTTTATATTTTGCTACACTAAATAATTAATAAATACCAATATGAATAATGCGTAGTATTCTATTATCAGCTGACATACGTATTTAGAATCACTTGTCTTCTCTACTTTAGTACATCATTGATAACATTGCTACACACATCACTACAGCTGTTAGTCCAATGTTTTCACATGTTCTGAAGTGCAATGCGTGTTATATTTATTATTCGTTCGCCTTAAGCAGCACATTTTCTGTAATAGTTCCCTGTATTTGCTACTCATATTGTAGTAAATAAATATATTTATTGAAGAGTTTACTGTCTCCAACATGTACCCAATACCTGCAACCAATATTGTTATGTTAACATATTTCCCATGTGGGCGCATTTCAGGAACGAACGACAGAGCTAAAGTAGTGATACAAACAGGAATAAAACTCACAATAAACAATATGGAAATCATGACAACTAGTTGAGCAGTTTTCTTATTCCGGTTTGAAATATTTTCTAGTTGTGTAGATGCAACATTCCTACGTCTCCATCTTGTTACATTCCATAGTTTTGCCGAAAGTGTAGTCGTGCAGATAACAATGATTACAAACGCTCCAGTCGGAATGGCAAAATTGTTAATGGCATAGCACAACATATCAACATTTGCTGCTTCTTGTGTAGAAACAAGGCCAAGAAGTGTTTTGTTTCTGTACACAGAAAATGTCATTCCCAGCCTATGAGCAGCATACGTGGGAGCACTTGTACACATGATGATGATGAACAAGCAAATTGTAGTCATAGTTGTTCGATTTGGTGTTATAATAATGTTTATCTGCATAAAATAATAAAGACATACGTTACTTATTAAGTTCCATATGAGCAAACATTCACACATGATAGGTTGACAGCAGTTACGTTGCTTGAGCACAATTAAATAATCATTCATTGATCAATGTGAAGAATTTCACTAGGATAGTAGAATTAGGATAGTAGAATTAGGATAGTAGCATTAGGATAGTATCATTAGTATAGCTGTATATCATATGATAAACATTAGTTTGCTTACATACTTAACATATATAGTAAAATAGATCTCGATACTTCTTCAGCGTTCATTCTCAGACTCCCGTCGGATCTCCCTTGTAGAAGTGCCATGATACTACTAGATTTACAAGATGTAGTCCAGAGAATGGAAATGTGTTGTGCCGCCGTTTTATCTGCGCTAAATGCCGGACACATCTTCAGCGGACATCTAGATACAAGAATCTAAATTTTATGTTCCTTATGCAGAAGCCTTCTGATATTTGTGTTAATTTTTAACGAAGCAAACCAGAACGATATAAAAATGACGAGGCAAAAGTGTATACCGACATAAAATAAATAGAAACAGCAAATACGTTACATACATGTATATTATAGAAATAAGAACAAAGCTCTGGGATGACTAAATATTAACAGGACATAATTTTATCATACTTCGAGATATCAACAAGTAAGGGGAATGGCTGTCCATATAATACGACAATTCGGTGAGCGGAGGTCGGGTACAGTTGTACAGTTGTTTTTAGGGTAAGGGGGAATTTAACAGAAGTTGATATCAATATATATATATATATAAATATATATATATATATATATATATATATATATATATACATATATATATATATACGCTGTGTCCCTAGTTTGCCTTGCGGCGTCATGGGTGGAAGAGTTCTCTGGAGATGGCCTTCTTGTGCGATGTTTGTAAACTTTTTCCTGTGGCTTCTTTGATTTATGTGATCCATCTTTTAAATGGTCTGCCTCTGGCTTTATAACCGTTATGTCTATGTGTCATGGCCATTTGTGGCATGCTATATGTCGGTAGTCTGATAGCGTGTGAAAACCACTTTATCTGTTGTCTTTTGATGTGTTCCACTACTGGTATTGTTTTGGTTATCTGTCTGATGTTATCGTTTCTAATTATATCTCTTAATGACACTCCGGGTATTCTTCGCAGACATGTCATTTCTGTTGTCACTATTTGTCTTTTGTCTTGAGCTGTCATGTCCAGGTTTGGCACTGGTAGCATAGTGAGGGAATAATAATAGTCTTGTATAATGCAACTTTAGTGTCTATGTTTGCATTTTAGTTCTTGAAAATACGTGTCATCTGTCATAGGATCTGGTATGTTTTGTTGCATCTATTTTGTATCTCTTTACTGGTTTTCCATTCATTCGATATAAAGTTTCCTAAGTAAGTGAACTCATTATCTGTTTAAGGTGTTTATCATCGATGGAGATAGTGATATTTCTTTCTTTCTTTGCTATTGCCATTTTCTTTTGGTCTTTTCAATATTGATCTTCATGTTTAATTTTTGACATGTTGTGTAGAGTTTGTTCATATGGTCTTGCAATTCTTCTTCTGATGTCGCTATTAGCACTTGGTCGTCTGCAAAGAGTAGTTCGTTCAATTTGTCTTTTTTTATCATT
Organism: Meghimatium bilineatum; assembly: GCA_034231615.1. Taxonomy (NCBI): domain Eukaryota; kingdom Metazoa; phylum Mollusca; class Gastropoda; order Stylommatophora; family Philomycidae; genus Meghimatium; species Meghimatium bilineatum. The sequence goes on from CM067322.1 coordinate 78,195,619, forward strand.
TTCGTTGGTACTTTTTAGTTTACAGATGTGTCGATATATGTTATAAAAAGTAAAGGGGATAGGACACACCCCTGGCGAACTCCTGATTGAATTTGGAACTGATTTGACACACCTGCATTTGTTCTTACTGCACATTGGCTGTTAGAATAAATACCCTTCAATTCCCGTTAGTCTCAAGTACCCTTGCGTATGTTGATTAAAGGTTATGGTACTCCGTAGATTGATAGTGTTTTCTATAGTTATTGTCTGCATACTCTGTTGAATGAATTTTCTTGGTCTACGAATGCGATTTATAATTCTTTGTTGTTTTCTGTGGCTCTTTCTGTTAGCTGTCTAAGTGTAAAGATAGCATCCGTACAGATTTTGTTCTTACGGAAGCCCATTTGGGTGTTTTGAAGTTGTGGTTTAATGTATGATCGTAGTTGTTGCTCTAATATTTTGTTAAAATTTTTCCTGTGCGGCTTAGTAAAGAATCCCTCTGTATTTTGTGCAGTCTCTCTTACTGCCTTTATTTCTTCCATATTTGAATGATTGTCGCGTTCCTCCAGTCTGCTGGTTTTTCTTGTTTCTTCCACATTACATTAAAAAGTCTGTGTAACCATTTTTTTTCCGCTCTCTGCTGCTGCTTTGACAAGTTCTGTTTGTATGTTATCAGATCCTGCTGCCTTGTGTGTTGGTGCTTTGTTTATTGCATTTTCTATTTTCGATAGTAGTATATTTGGTTCTAGGCTCACTGCTGTAGTGTTTATTTTTGTGTCTTCATCTCCTTCTTTTAGATTTAGTAGTTCCTTGAAAAATTGTTGCCATCTTTCCAGTATTTTGATTCTTTTAGTGCATTACCGATTTCATCATTTATTATTTCTATCGGTACACATATAAATGTTGATATCAATAATCATGGGTTTATACACCACTAAAAATGTGTCAACTATGAACATAATATTGGTAATAAAACAATAGGAGGTAGTACTGCTAGTAGAACATAACTGAAAATAATACTCATGTGGAAGACAGGTAATGGAGTTCTACTTGATGGCGACTGACACACTATCACTGACGAGTGTCTACATGGTTGTAACGATATTTCTTCTAACCACCTGCATGCCATTAAACACAGAACACCCACTCCTTTGGCTAATCACTTCAACGACGATGGCCACCGTGGTGTCCTTGACATTCAGGTCACTGCCATCAGATCCTGCACCACCGATGATAGATCTAGGTACGCCCTAGAAAATCGTCTCATTTTTGAGATTGGTACCATCAAGCCATTTGGACTCAAATCCGACCACTCTTGTGCTTAGTTCTCGATCGGATTGGTCTTTGTCTTTGTCTTTATTTAAGTTGTGCCGCCATTTACGTCATCGCTTTGTTCCTCTCGTTCCACCTATATTATCGTCTTTGTGTACTTCCTGTTCGTATCCTTCCGGTATCTCACTACCATATTTCACTCGGACACGCTTGTTGTAGTTCATTAATTTCAGCTTGTGGTATTTTTATGTATGTATGTTATGTGCATATCTTGAAAAATACATATTGGTCCGAAACGTCGGTTATGTCCTGTGTATTGTCATTTGTATGATTATATTCTGTGTTTTGTTGTGTATACATTATTAATTCATGTAATCATCCGTCAGTGATAGTGTCAGTCGTCATCAAGTAGAACTCCATTACCTGTCTTCCATGTGAGTATAATATTTTTAATAAAACAAATGCATTTGAAGTGTACGTTTGCATACTATTGTTTCTTTGGAAATATATATATATATATATATATATATATATATATATATATATATATATATATATATATATATATATATATATATATATATATATATATATATATATATATATATATATATATATTGGGGAGGAAAAGAGACAACATGTGTTCACATAATTCAGAAAGGTTTTCTTTCACTAATGTTAACAAATGGTCAAGTCGTAATCATATTCATCTAAATATATAAACGTTATTGATGGACAGCACCTAAAGAGTTTTAATTACTTTCGCATTAATAAGTACATAAAAGATGATATCGTTTACAGATAGCATAACAATATGTATAATATATTCCATTGCCAACCTGTAGAGGGCAGGTTATACACAGACATCTCTCTAGTGTAATCATGGCGGTGATGCAACTGCTAACCCGTGTAAAAGACATGTGTGGTATGGATGCCGTCAAGTACAGCACTTCAATAGGTTCAATATCATCTGTCGGAAATGTAGGAGTTAAGAAAACACAGGTACCGATCACAGTTACAAGACTGAACAAATCAGACAGCGACAAACCTGAAAAGATATTTCTCAGTTTAGTGATCACGTTCAGTGTTTTAAAATAAATACATGCAATAGTCTATAATTTACACTTTAAAAAAGTTTCACTAATGGATTTTCGACTAATAATACGAGCGTATATGTGTATATTATTTCTCCACCAGATGAAATTATACATTTCTGTCTTCGTACTGAAAATATATTCATAATGGAAGACAACTATTTCCTAACGCAACAATTGTTCGCAAGCCAGTACTATGTTACCTTCGTCGATGTTTAAATG